>JAVGWX010000019.1:58085287-58170287 GCA_036924085.1 Ariolimax columbianus
GTTTTGTTCAGCAAATGGACAATGATAGTCATTCTATTGGTATCAATAGTTCATATCTGGAGTTTTGTTCAGCAAATGGACAATGATAGTCATTCTATTGGTATCAATAGTTTCATATCTGCAGTTTTGTTCAGCAAATGGACAATGATAGTCATTCTATTGGTATCAATAGTTCATATCTGGAGTTTTGTTCAGCAAATGGACAATGATAGTCATTCTATTGGTATCAATAGTTCATATCTGGAGTTTTTGTTCAGCAAATGGACAATGATAGTCATTCTATTGGTATCAATAGTTCATATCTGGAGTTTTGTTCAGCAAATGGACAATGATAGTCATTCTATTGGTATCAATAGTTCATATCTGCAGTTTTGTTCAGCAAATGGACAATGATAGTCATTCTATTGGTATCAATAGTTCATATCTGGAGTTTTGTTCAGCAAATGGACAATGATAGTCATTCTATTGGTATCAATAGTTTATATCTGCAGTTTTGTTCAGCAAATGGACAATGATAGTCATTCTATTGGTATCAATAGTTCATATCTGGAGTTTTGTTCAGCAAATGGACAATGATAGTCATTCTATTGGTATCAATAGTTCATATCAGCAGTTTTGTCCAGCAAATGGACAATGATAGTCATTCTATTGGTATCAATAGTTCATATCTGCAGTTTTGTTCAGCAAATGGACAATGATAGTCATTCTATTGGTATCAATAGTTCATATCTGGAGTTTTGTTCTGCAAATGGACAATGATATTCATTCTATTGGTATCAATAGTTCATATCTGGAGTTTTGTTCAGCAAATGGACAATGATAGTCATTCTATTGGTATCAATAGTTCATATCTGCAGTTTCGTTCAGCAAATGGACAATGATAGTCATTCTGTTGGTATCAATAGTTCATATCTGCAGTTTTGTTCAGCAAATGGACAATGATAGTCATTCTATTGGTATCAATAGTTCATATCTGCAGTTTTGTTCAGCAAATGGACAATGATAGTCATTCTATTGGTATCAATAATTCATATCTGCAGTTTTGTTCAGCAAATGGACAATGATAGTCATTCTATTGGTATCAATAGTTCATATCTGGAGTTTTGTTCAGCAAATGGACAATGATAGTCATTCTATTGGTATCAATAGTTCATATCTGGAGTTTTGTTCAGCAAATGGACAATGATAGTCATTCTATTGGTATCAATAGTTCATATCTGGAGTTTTGTTCAGCAAATGGACAATGATAGTCATTCTATTGGTATCAATAGTTCATATCTGGAGTTTTGTTCAGCAAATGGACAATGATAGTCATTCTATTGGTATCAATAGTTCATATCTGCAGTTTTGTTCAGCAAATGGACAATGATAGTCATTCTATTGGTATCAATAGTTCATATCTGGAGTTTTGTTCAGCAAATGGACAATGATAGTCATTCTATTGGTATCAATAGTTCATATCTGGAGTTTTGTTCAGCAAATGGACAATGATAGTCATTCTATTGGTATCAATAGTTCATATCTGGAGTTTTGTTCAGCAAATGGACAATGATAGTCATTCTATTGGTATCAATAGTTCATATCTGGAGTTTTGTTCAGCAAATGGACAATGATAGTCATTCTATTGGTATCAATAGTTTATATCTGCAGTTTTGTTCAGCAAATGGACAATGATAGTCATTCTATTGGTATCAATAGTTCATATCTGGAGTTTTGTTCAGCAAATGGACAATGATAGTCATTCTATTGGTATCAATAGTTCATATCTGGAGTTTTGTTCAGCAAATGGACAATGATAGTCATTCTATTGGTATCAATAGTTCATATCTGCAGTTTTGTTCAGCAAATGGACAATGATAGTCATTCTATTGGTATCAATAGTTCATATCTGCAGTTTTGTTCAGCAAATGGACAATGATAGTCATTCTATTGGTATCAATAGTTCATATCTGGAGTTTTGTTCAGCAAATGGACAATGATAGTCATTCTATTGGTATCAATAGTTCATATCTGGAGTTTTGTTCAGCAAATGGACACTGATAGTCATTCTATTGGTATCAATAGTTCATATCTGCAGTTTTGTTCAGCAAATGGACAATGATAGTCATTCTATTGGTATCAATAGTTCATATCTGGAGTTTTGTTCAGCAAATGGACAATGATAGTCATTCTATTGGTATCAATAGTTTATATCTGCAGTTTTGTTCAGCAAATGGACAATGATAGTCATTCTATTGGTATCAATAGTTCATATCTGGAGTTTTGTTCAGCAAATGGACAATGATAGTCATTCTATTGGTATCAATAGTTCATATCTGGAGTTTTGTTCAGCAAATGGACAATGATAGTCATTCTATTGGTAGCAATAGTTCATATCTGGAGTTTTGTTCAGCAAATGGACAATGATAGTCATTCTATTGGTATCAATAGTTCATATCTGGAGTTTTGTTCAGCAAATGGACAATGATAGTCATTCTATTGGTATCAATAGTTCATATCTGGAGTTTTGTCCAGCAAATGGACAATGATAGTCATTCTATTGGTATCAATAGTTCATATCTGGAGTTTTGTTCAGCAAATGGACAATGATAGTCATTCTATTGGTATCAATAGTTTATATCTGCAGTTTTGTTCAGCAAATGGACAATGATAGTCATTCTATTGGTATCAATAGTTCATATCTGGAGTTTTGTTCAGCAAATGGACAATGATAGTCATTCTATTGGTATCAATAGTTTATATCTGCAGTTTTGTTCAGCAAATGGACAATGATAGTCATTCTATTGGTATCAATAGTTCATATCTGGAGTTTTGTTCAGCAAATGGACAATGATAGTCATTCTATTGGTATCAATAGTTCATATCTGGAGTTTTTGTTCAGCAAATGGACAATGATAGTCATTCTATTGGTATCAATAGTTCATATCTGGAGTTTTGTTCAGCAAATGGACAATGATAGTCATTCTATTGGTATCAATAGTTCATATCTGCAGTTTTGTTCAGCAAATGGACAATGATAGTCATTCTATTGGTATCAATAGTTCATATCTGGAGTTTTGTTCAGCAAATGGACAATGATAGTCATTCTATTGGTATCAATAGTTTATATCTGCAGTTTTGTTCAGCAAATGGACAATGATAGTCATTCTATTGGTATCAATAGTTCATATCTGGAGTTTTGTTCAGCAAATGGACAATGATAGTCATTCTATTGGTATCAATAGTTCATATCAGCAGTTTTGTCCAGCAAATGGACAATGATAGTCATTCTATTGGTATCAATAGTTCATATCTGCAGTTTTGTTCAGCAAATGGACAATGATAGTCATTCTATTGGTATCAATAGTTCATATCTGGAGTTTTGTTCTGCAAATGGACAATGATATTCATTCTATTGGTATCAATAGTTCATATCTGGAGTTTTGTTCAGCAAATGGACAATGATAGTCATTCTATTGGTATCAATAGTTCATATCTGCAGTTTCGTTCAGCAAATGGACAATGATAGTCATTCTGTTGGTATCAATAGTTCATATCTGCAGTTTTGTTCAGCAAATGGACAATGATAGTCATTCTATTGGTATCAATAGTTCATATCTGCAGTTTTGTTCAGCAAATGGACAATGATAGTCATTCTATTGGTATCAATAATTCATATCTGCAGTTTTGTTCAGCAAATGGACAATGATAGTCATTCTATTGGTATCAATAGTTCATATCTGGAGTTTTGTTCAGCAAATGGACAATGATAGTCATTCTATTGGTATCAATAGTTCATATCTGGAGTTTTGTTCAGCAAATGGACAATGATAGTCATTCTATTGGTATCAATAGTTCATATCTGGAGTTTTGTTCAGCAAATGGACAATGATAGTCATTCTATTGGTATCAATAGTTCATATCTGGAGTTTTGTTCAGCAAATGGACAATGATAGTCATTCTATTGGTATCAATAGTTCATATCTGGAGTTTTGTTCAGCAAATGGACAATGATAGTCATTCTATTGGTATCAATAGTTCATATCTGGAGTTTTGTTCAGCAAATGGACAATGATAGTCATTCTATTGGTATCAATAGTTCATATCTGGAGTTTTGTTCAGCAAATGGACAATGATAGTCATTCTATTGGTATCAATAGTTCATATCTGGAGTTTTGTTCAGCAAATGGACAATGATAGTCATTCTATTGGTATCAATAGTTCATATCTGGAGTTTTGTTCAGCAAATGGACAATGATAGTCATTCTATTGGTATCAATAGTTTATATCTGCAGTTTTGTTCAGCAAATGGACAATGATAGTCATTCTATTGGTATCAATAGTTCATATCTGGAGTTTTGTTCAGCAAATGGACAATGATAGTCATTCTATTGGTATCAATAGTTCATATCTGGAGTTTTGTTCAGCAAATGGACAATGATAGTCATTCTATTGGTATCAATAGTTCATATCTGCAGTTTTGTTCAGCAAATGGACAATGATAGTCATTCTATTGGTATCAATAGTTCATATCTGCAGTTTTGTTCAGCAAATGGACAATGATAGTCATTCTATTGGTATCAATAGTTCATATCTGGAGTTTTGTTCAGCAAATGGACAATGATAGTCATTCTATTGGTATCAATAGTTCATATCTGGAGTTTTGTTCAGCAAATGGACACTGATAGTCATTCTATTGGTATCAATAGTTCATATCTGCAGTTTTGTTCAGCAAATGGACAATGATAGTCATTCTATTGGTATCAATAGTTCATATCTGGAGTTTTGTTCAGCAAATGGACAATGATAGTCATTCTATTGGTATCAATAGTTTATATCTGCAGTTTTGTTCAGCAAATGGACAATGATAGTCATTCTATTGGTATCAATAGTTCATATCTGGAGTTTTGTTCAGCAAATGGACAATGATAGTCATTCTATTGGTATCAATAGTTCATATCTGGAGTTTTGTTCAGCAAATGGACAATGATAGTCATTCTATTGGTAGCAATAGTTCATATCTGGAGTTTTGTTCAGCAAATGGACAATGATAGTCATTCTATTGGTATCAATAGTTCATATCTGGAGTTTTGTTCAGCAAATGGACAATGATAGTCATTCTATTGGTATCAATAGTTCATATCTGGAGTTTTGTCCAGCAAATGGACAATGATAGTCATTCTATTGGTATCAATAGTTCATATCTGGAGTTTTGTTCAGCAAATGGACAATGATAGTCATTCTATTGGTATCAATAGTTCATATCTGCAATTTTGTTCAGCAAATGGACAATGATAGTCATTCTATTGGTATCAATAGTTCATATCTGGAGTTTTGTTCAGCAAATGGACAATGATAGTCATTCTATTGGTATCAATAGTTCATATCTGGAGTTTTGTTCAGCAAATGGACAATGATAGTCATTCTATTGGTATCAATAGTTTATATCTGCAGTTTTGTTCAGCAAATGGACAATGATAGTCATTCTATTGGTATCAATAGTTCATATCTGGAGTTTTGTTCAGCAAATGGACAATGATAGTCATTCTATTGGTATCAATAGTTCATATCTGGAGTTTTGTTCAGCAAATGGACAATGATAGTCATTCTATTGGTATCAATAGTTCATATCTGGAGTTTTGTTCAGCAAATGGACAATGATAGTCTTCTATTGGTATCAATAGCTCATATCTGGAGTTTTGTTCAGCAAATGGACAATGATAGTCATTCTATTGGTATCAATAGTTCATATCTGCAGTTTTGTCCAGCAAATGGACAATGATAGTCATTCTATTGGTATCAATAGTTCATATCTGCAGTTTTGTTCAGCAAATGGACAATGATAGTCATTCTATTGGTATCAATAGTTCATATCTGCAGTTTTGTCCAGCAAATGGACAATGATAGTCATTCTATTGGTATCAATAGTTCATATCTGGAGTTTTGTTCAGCAAATGAACACCAACAGTCATTATATTGACAGAGGACAAAAGTGGGCGGATGGGTGTCGTCAGCAGTGAGTGATGTTTCTTGATTGGACAAAAGCAAGTTTGTATTGTGAGCAGTACCACTACCACTTGGCCAACCTACTCCCGGAGCCCCTAACCGGATCTATTTCAATGGGATTTATTCTGATATAATCTACATCATCTTTCTAACAGACTATAATCTTATCAAATCGTCCAAATATTTATAGTCAGCTTTCATCTTATCAGAGCTAAATAATCTTTCAAAGCTAATTTAATCTTTATAAAATCTAAGTAATTTGTCAAATATAATGTAATCATATTAAAGATGGATAATCTTTCAAATCTAATATAAATGTTTCAAAACTACATAGTTATCAAATCTAATATAATCTAATCAATTCTATTTAATTTTCAAATATAATTTAATCGTATAAAATATATATAATCTTTCTAACCGAGCACATCCTATATGATCTATAAAATATTTCGAACCTAATATTATCCCAACAGATCAACGTAATATTTTAAATCAAATTGTTGATTATCCAATAAAATCAAATATATGTTAAGGTAGATTATGGCACCTTATACCTTCATAATGTCTAAGTTTAAAGAATGTGCACCACGCAAGTACATAACATGGGAACGAGAGAATGATAAAGTAAGAGAGAGAGAGAGAGACAGAGACATACATAGATCAGCGGGAGAGACAGAGGAACAGAGACAGACAGAGACAGAGAGTGAGACACACACACACATACATACAGAGAGAGAGAGTGACAAAGAGAGGGGCAGGGACAGAGAGTGAGACGTAGAGCGAGAGACACACACAGACATAGAGATAGATCAATCCAAAGAAATCCATGCGAGGGAGGTTACCAGAGTAAAAAGGCACCAGCAGGAATCGTATCGAGGTCCAAGACGCGCCAATGATCTATCAATTACTGTCGCGGAGTGTTAGTTCGGTCACTCGGCGGCCCAGCAGTGACGTGGGCGGGACGGCTCCAGAGTTGGGAACATGAGGGAGACATGTAGCCAGCCAGGGTTTGTTTCATACAGGTTCTATCAAATGTGGTGTGGGTATCCAGGGGCTTTGATACAAGCTAGGTAGCGATGCCTGATGGATCAAATAAACTTTCTGATAGTGTACTTGGGGACGGTTTTGAAACAATTGGTTCACGTCACGACTTGGTGGATGGTTAGCTATTGCTGATCGTCACAAGAAGTCCTACAGATACTCAACAGGGTTGAGATCAGTTGAGTAAGCTGCCCTGTCAATACTGGTGACATGTTGTGCTGCTGATGGAAGCCCTTAACAAGATGAGCTCCGTTGGGAAGGACGTTGTCATCTTGAAGCACGGCGCCACGGCACATAGTCTGAAGTGGTGGAGGTGGACAACGGTGAAGAATATCATGCCTGTAGATAATGCCTGCCAGGTTTCCTTCAACACGATGCAGGGGTGTTCTGCGGGCCATGCCACAGCCACACCAGGCGATGTTTAGGTCACCTCCATGGCGGTCATGCTCTCTAGCTGTGGCATCTTGTAAGCGCTGTCTATGCCCTCTCCACGGATGAAGTATGCCCTCGTTGCATGACATTGTAAACCTGAACGTCTGGGGCGTCTAGAGTGAAGATTTGCCTCATGAAGCCGATTGCGAATCGGTTGGTCGCTTAACACGATGTTCGTTTCTGCTCTCAGTTGCACTATCATTGCGTTGGTGGTGACTGTTTCTCAATGAAATTAGAACGACATATCGATCTTGTTGCACATTTCTTATCCTTGGACGCACATACCTACTGACTTCTTACACATTTCCGGTGTTGATAAAATGATCTCAGCAGTCTTTGGGGAACTGATTGGGTGACTGCAAGTCGTCTAGCAATCTCTCGTACTGGTACACAGCAATCTCTCGTACTGGTACACCTTCTTCAAACCATACAATGGTAATAATACGACCAGAAATACTCTAGATCTCCAACAAAAGTGACTGACCTCTGTTCAGTGATATAGTTCAATGACATGAACTGTGTTCAGCGATATTAACTGTGTTCAGCGACATGACCTTGAACTGTGTTCATCGATATGACCTTGAACTGTGTTCAGCGATATGACCTTGAACTGTGTTCAATGACATGAACTGTGTTCAGCGATATGAACTGTGTTCAGTGATACACGGGCTGCACGTGCAACACATTCTTCATTGTTTTTTTTTTGTTTTGTTTTTTTGCTGTGAGAGAAATGCCTTCTTCGGGAGACATGTCCAAATCATTGCCCAATTCTGGAGATGTTATTTGTACTTGCGGTGCTTCTAACACCATGATTAACTTGCTCCGGTTGAACAATTTGTCATCATCATGTGTTATATTCAAAATACCTAACCACGACAATCAGTTACTATAAGTAGTTTGAATATTTTCAACAATGAATACATTTTGATCCCAACTCATTGGAAAACTGAACGTGACCTTTAAACTTATTTCCAGTATTGTGTGAGTGAGAGAAGAGAAAGAGGGAAAGAGAGAGAGAGGGAGGGAGGAAGAGAGAGAGTGAGAGAGAGAGAGCTTGCGTGTGTACGTGCGTGCGTGTGTATATGAATGTATCCGGCTTAATCATATAACTCGCATAATCTATCGCTATGCCTCTGTCCAACTCTGTCCCTACCACTCCTCCCCCCTGACTGTAGCCTGAAGTCATTCCATCCTACCCCTTCCGCCAACATGCCCCTCAGAAAGTGATACATCATGCTAAGTAATGTGTCCATATATGATCTGATTGTAGCTATATATGCCACTTCAGGGAACTCTCCGTCTCACTCTTTTTTCCCCCAGAATACTAATAGCACTCTTAATCTCGTGAACACCCCCTTGCCTCTCTCGCTCGCTCGCTCTCTCTCTCTCTCTCTTTCTATCTCTATCTCTCTCTCTCTCTCTCTCTCTCTCTCTCTCAGCCAAAGCTTGGCAGTAGATCATATCTGACATAGACATTGTTCAGACAGGACGCCCAGAAGATCATCTTCGTGTGCTAGTCTCATACGTCTCCTAATGCTTATTTGAACTTGTCCGTTTGTACCTTGAACCGACGTGTTCGACACTGCTTGCTGTTAGCTGGATACTGCGCTTCCTCATGATGGCGAGGAAGGCTAGTCTCAACCACGGAATAATCTAGTTGGTTTAGTCAGGCCATTCAATAATGCTTTCTCCTGTTGTATTGCTTTGATGACGTTATAAAACCTCTTCTCTTCTCTTTGAGTTTTGATCCCATGAAAACGTGCATTGCCGGAGCCCAAAATGGAAGAAAGAATAAGCAAGACCGCAACCTGCCAGACGTGCAGGATACTACTGATGTAGCCTGGGCACTACTATCCGAATATGATATACAGAGAAAATCTCACTGGCCCATAGAAACAAGACTGGAAGAGAAACTGTATGGACATGTATGTCAACTACAACAGACAGTGAAGTTTATACAAGAGACAGCATTGCAGTTATAGTGGATGTTGTAGTGAAGTACAAGGGAGTCTACCCAACGGTCTATTTCCGTCTTGAGGAAACCAGACTGCTGTTGATATGTTCATCCTTTCTTCTGAGTATGTCTCTTTCTTCCCCGCCCCCTTGTTCTGCCTTGTTTGCATGAACAACTGCATTGCTAGCCAATAGTTGTCGCAGGTTCGAATTGTTGAGATTGTGCAGGCCGGTTGCGGGGTGTAAGGTCGACCAAACGTCTCAAGGAGCAGACCTGGGTACCTCACACCCCATTCCTTTTGTAAGTGTCCATGTTTCAGCAATATGGCACATTGTGGAGAGCACCGTGGAGTTAAAGAGTGAAGCGCGTAGGGCGAGATCAAGATGCTGAGCAGCGCATGAGCTGCAGTGGTCAGCGACTCGTAACTGACTGCTAGCGTCAGGGCCAGCGAACCAAAGCTGCCAAGACCCTTCTACACCTCCACGCGGTGATCCAGGATAACAGGCTGCAGCAGGGCAGACTGGCTAAGGAGAAGGGACCGAAGAGAGAATGCTAACCCGGTACTCAATAAATGCTTGCTGAAGTCGGATGTGTTTGACCGAAAGGTGCAAATACCGCAGTCAAGCTGTAAACTACGACACAACGCATTCCGTTCTCTGGACTACATTCTGCTACTTAAGCCCTTTCGATGTTTGGTAGTGGGAGATTGAGAACGAACCCAAGACAAGCGCGTAGAGTGCGATCCGGGCAACCTTCCAAGGCTGCCTGGATGGACGAGAAGGCCGCCGAGCCCAGGCAGCGACGACTAGTTAGTTCTGGCTAGGTTTTTATCTAACAATATTGTTTCTTACATTATCCAGAATGAGCATATGATCACTACTGCAATTGGTCAGAAATATGTGCCAAACCATTGACATATTCTTGTAGAAATTAATTTAATGACACGTTTCCCCATGTACAATCCATCATCAGAACCGTTTCAGCTTCCTGTGGAGCATAAGACTTCAATAAAAACGCACAATGTCATCAGACGTTAAATTGGCCAGACCTATTGAAGTTTGTGTGGCTGAAAGCTTCAACGGAATGGGGTAGCCAGTCATATGATCAATCCACATTAGCCACAAATTACAACATGCCGGCCAAGTTACAGTGGAACTATTTTTACTCCTATTTCTCTCTCTTACGTTTGGGCCTTTTACGATATGGTTGTATATCCTCCCCAGTAACGAGTCCTGGGGTCCACAAAGAGAAACATCCGTGTAGGTGTATCACAAGTGTACACAGCTCAGAGCTGAACAATTTCTGCTGCATCACTCCTCGACAGTCCCGTGGCCTGGTTAGCTTGGACTGCAGCCCTATTATGGACCAAATGCTGTTCTAGCTCTGCACAAAACTTTATGCCCGGATGCAGACTAAACTGCTAACTATCTATAACTACAGTGTTTACCCTCACCGGATAGGATTTCCAGGGATGAGGAATAAATACCGCTTACGACAGCAGTCGCCACACACTGTATAAAGGTTTTTACTTTAACCCAATAGAACAAAAACGTATACCTTACCGAGGATCTGACCGCATCTCCCCGTGGCCCTAATATAGTCAAAACAAGAGTCTGCTGTTGAAAAAAGTGTAACTTCGTCTAAAGACATCCAGCCGACTTAACTGCTAGTCGGGTATGACATGTTCGAGACTTCATTCAGTATACCAAGTCACAGCTTGTTTGAGTTAAGTGGCCAGTTCCCTTTTGTCGCTATCTTTTCCTTCCCTAACCGTAATCCGCGTACTCATTTACGACTGTGTTGCGTGGGACGTGCCAGTAGCGGGACTTGAACCCGATATCTTTGCCATGAAAAGTGAGTGCTCTAGCACGACATTAATCAGACCTCCTGCATAGATTGTTTGTCTAACAGCTGAAAGTTGTTGACCCCTTAATCTTAGGCTGAGCTGTTGTTCTTTCCCCCCCCCCCCCCCCCCCAAATAGGTCCGGCAATGATCAAAATCACGAATGCTTATCTCAGCAGCCCCGGACTGTAAGTGAAAGCCTCAGCCAATAACTGAGTCCAGTGACCTTACCGATGTTAGTCATCATTTGACTAACTCAAGATGGCATTTCTAACTCGTCATCCTCCAGGGGAATGAATACCTTGCTCCAATGTTGGTACTCTCCTCCCTAGAACTCGCCCTGGAACCGTCTTGTATTCCAGATAATTCCAAGTTTTACTATGTTGTTTGCTTATTTTCTCCCATTTTGATGAGGCTCGCAACTTTCAACAACAGAGATATTCATTTTGATGATATCTAGGTGTATGTGGCGGCAGTCAGTCTGGTATTAGCCCTTGTATACGATGAATTATTTGCTATGATAGTTTATTAGTCAGAACGCTTGTAATTTAACTGGAATAAAGGTCAATAAAAGTCATTTAAAAAATAGGAAGAAGAAGAAAATTGAAGATGCAAATCTCCAGCCAAGCAGACCTTCAAAATATGGACACTGCTAGGGTACTCGAATGTCTATATGATTTCATGTGTAGCACTACATCATGGACAGATTGGCTATCTTTGTATAATATGAATGTCTATATGATTTCATGTGTAGCACTACATCATGGACAGATTGGCTATGTTGGTATTATATGAATGTCTATATGATTTCATGTGTAGCACTACATCATGGACAGATTGGCTATGTTGGTATTATATGAATGTCTATATGATTTCATGTGTAGCACTACATCATGGACAGATTGGCTATGTTGGTATTATATGAATGTCTATATGATTTCATGTGTAGCACTACATCATGGACAGATTGGCTATCTTTGTATAATATGAATGTCTATATGATTTCATGTGTAGCACTACATCATGGACAGATTGGCTATGTTGGTATTATATGAATGTCTATATGATTTCATGTGTAGCACTACATCATGGACAGATTGGCTATGTTGGTATTATATGAATGTCTATATGATTTCATGTGTAGCACTACATCATGGACAGATTGGCTATGTTTGTATTATTGCCAGAGTGATTTTCGTGAGGACTGCATGACAGAGACGAGTAGTTGGCGTCTGCCACAATGGGAGTATGTAGCTTCTTCTTCTACATTTTCTTCTTCTTCGTTCTCAAACTCTCACTACCAAGCCTCGTAAAGCGCTTTGAAAGTAACATGATGTTGTCCGAAGAACGGAATGTGTTGTGTCGTAGTGTAAAGCTTGACTGTGATATTTGCAACTTTTGGTCTGACACATCTGACTTCAGCAGGAGTTTTTTGGTACTGGCTAGCCTTCCCTCCTCGATCCCTTCTCCTTAGTCTGTCTGCTCTGTTGTAGCCTGTTATCCATGATCACCGCATGGAGATGTAGAAGGGTCTTGGCAGCTCTGGTTCGCTGGCCCTGACGCTAACAGTCAGCTTTGGGTCGCTGACTGCTGCAGTTCATGCACTGGTCCGCATCTTGATTCTCACAAGTATGTAGCACGACGCAACTGATCGTTCGAGCTAACCCCTCTATGGCAAAAGAATGACAGGCGAGAACATGCGCACCGTCTCAGAGCATGTCATTCGATGAGATTAATAGTGGAGTATCACCTATTCGGTTGAAGACTCTCAAACTCATGACACTGCACTCACATTCGTATATAAATACATCCAGCAAAGTGTGATTTTGCTTTATCTGCTCAAAAATAATGTCTAGAAAGGAAACTCCACAACTTAGTTGAGTGAATAACTCGTTCTCCCTGGTTCAAAATACATATACAAATGTATATACATACACATTCTTGTCACACCTGATATACATTACCCTATCATTACCATATTCCTGTCATACCTGACATAACATTACCATACGCTTGTCACACTTAACATACATTACCATATTCTTGTCACACCTGACATACATTACCATATATTTGAGACACTTTACACACATTATCATACGCTTGTCACACTTGACATACATTACCATATACTTGTCACACCTGATATACATTACATACATTACCAAATACTTGTCACACTTGACATACATTACCATATACTTGTCACACCTGACATACATTACATACATTACCATATACTTGTCACACTTGACATACATTACCATATACTTGTCACACTTGACATACATTACCATATACTTGTCACACCTGACATACATTACCATATACTTGTCACACCTGACATACATTACGTACATTACCATATACTTGTCACACTTGACATACATTACCATATTCTTGTCACACCTGACATACATTACATACATTACCATATACTTGTCACACTTGACATACATTACCATATACTTGTCACACTTGACATACATTACCATATACTTGTCACAATTGACATGCATTACCATATACTTGTCACACTTGACATACGTTACCATATACTTGTCACACCTGACATACATTACGTACATTACCATATACTTGTCACACTTGACATACATTACCATATTCTTGTCACACCTGACATACATTACATACATTACCATATTCTTGTCACACCTGACATACATTACCATATTCTTGTCACACCTGACATACATTACTATATACTTGTCACACTCGACATACATTACCATATTCTTGTCACACCTGATATACATTACATACATTACCATATTCTTGTCACACTTGACATACATTACCATATTCTTGTCACACCTGATATACATTACATACATTACCATATACTTTTCAGCCTTTACATACATTACCATATACTTGTCACACTTGACATACATTACCATATACTTGTCACACTTGACATACATTACCATATTCTTGTCACACCTGATATACATTACATACATTACCATATACTTGTCACACCTGATATACATTACATACATTACCATATTCTTGTCACACCTGATATACATTACATACATTACCATATACTTGTCACATCTGACATACATTATCCATAAAAGTGTATAATAAAATGTCTGACATAGTATTCTTATATTCCTCACACACGCACGCAAGCATCCATATTTTGCAGATATACTCACATACAATGTTGAAAGAAGGAAGAAACAAAAATATATATATATATATATAGAGAGAGAGAGAGAGGGAAAGAGAGAGAGAGAGAGAGAGAGAGAGAGAAAGAGAAAGAGCAAGAGAGTGAAAAAAAGAATTCAATTCATTCACATCGATTGTATCTTGACTATAATCCCCTGGGTAGTTATTCTACCCCCCCCCCTTCCCCCCCCCCCCCAATATTGCCTCACTCTAGACCCCGTCCCGCCCTTCCCCTAAACTCTGACCCGGAAACTAAGTTGACCGTCGTGTCGACCAGCCTCCCCTGTGTACATGTGAAGTTCTGTGGTCAACATCAGCCTAATCAATGCTAGACCCCACAAGTCTTCTCTGACTGTCATCTCACATCCGAACCTTTAAAGTGTGGACACACTGACCAAGTCAGAATAGCAACTAATATAAAATGTGAATTGTTGTCAAGAAATGAGATAGTGGAGAAGATAGAAGTGTAGCAACTAATATGAAATGAGGTAGTGGAGAAGAGAGAAGTGTAGCAACTAATATGAAATGAGGTAGTGGAGAAGATAGAAGTGTAGCAACTAATATGAAATGAGGTAGTGGAGAAGATAGAAGTGTAGCAACTAATATGAAATGAGGTAGGGGAGAAGAGAGAAGTGTAGCAACTAATATGAAATGAGGTAGTGGAGAAGATAGAAGTGTAGCAATATGAAATGAGGTAGTGGAGAAGATAGAAGTGTAGCAACTAATATGAAATGAGGTAGTGGAGAAGATAGAAGTGTAGCAACTAATATGAAATGAGATAGTGGAGAAGAGAGAAGTGTAGCAACTAATATGAAATGAGGTAGTGGAGAAGAGAGAAGTGTAGCAACTAATATGAAATGAGGTAGTGGAGAAGAGAGAAGTGTAGCAACTAATATGAAATGAGATAGTGGAGAAGAGAGAAGTGTAGCAACTAATATGAAATGAGATAGTGGAGAAGAGAGAAATGTAGCAACTAATATGAAATGAGGTAGTGGAGAAGAGAGAAGTGTAGCAACTAATATGAAATGAGATAGTGGAGAAGATAGAAGTGTAGCAACTAATATGAAATGAGGTAGTGGAGAAGAGAGAAGTGTAGCAACTAATATGAAATGAGGTAGTGAAGAAGAGAGAAGTGTAGCAACTAATATGAAATGAGGTAGTGGAGAAGAGAGAAGTGTAGCAACTAATATGAAATGAGATAGTGGAGAAGAGAGAAGTGTAGCAACTAATATGAAATGAGATAGTGGAGAAGAGAGAAGTGTAGCAACTAATATGAAATGAGATAGTGGAGAAGAGAGAAGTGTAGCAACTAATACTCGAAGGAGTAGAAAAAGTTTACATATTTAGAGCAAATCTTCACGGAAGATGCCTGCAGTTTGATGGACATTAAGACAAGACCTGCATGGGCAAAAAAGGCCTTCAGAGAAAAACAGAAACTTCTAACCTCATTGATTATCAGGACAGAGCTAAGGAAAATAATAACCACTATTGATGTATGGTCAATTGTACTGTATGGTGCTGAAACGTGGACTCTGGCAAAGAAGGGTGAAACAGGATTGGAAGAGTTTGCAATGTGGTGATATCCTAGAATGGAAAGAGTGAGTTGGACTGAAAAAATATTCAATGACAATGTCCCCACTGGGGTTGGCGCACAAGACAAAAGTTTAAAATGAGACAAAAATAAAGAAGACAATAGAGGACACGATCGAGGAGAAAGGGTCGACAGAACTCACCTTTAGATCTTAGGCATCCAGAGACATTAAAGTACGAACCAATGCTGAAATGAAGAGTGCTGCAGAGGATATAGTCAATGGACAGACATCCTCAGACAAACAAACTTTCAACCAGTCTTACGACTGACCAGCCAGAAGATATGGTCAAATGGAGAGACATGCTTAGACAACCTTACAACCAGTCTTTGGACTGATCAACCACAGGATGGTGTCAAATGGAGAGACATGCTCGGACAACCTTACAACCAGTATCAAGACTGAACAACCAGTATCAAGACTGAACAACCAGTATCAAGACTGAACAACCAGTATCAAGACTGAACAAACAGAGGACTATTTCTGCATATATCAGATGCCTTTGTTATTCAACAAATCCTTAGTTGTTTTTTTTTCACTGACACGCCAAATTGAACACTTCCTTTTAGCGTACGAAGAAGAAGAAGATGAACACTTCCTTTTAGCGTACGAAGAAGAAGAACACTTAATTTTAACTCTTTTAATTCGTGTTCCCTCCTCTCTTCAATGACAGAATCCGACAATGATGGAAGCTTCCAACACGCCTGAATGAGGTGAGATACACTACATTATCTTATAACCTAAATATTGACCATCTATGCATTTTCATTTCTTCTAGTCAAGTTGGGGGAAAAAACTTAGCCGATAAAGCAAATATTATATTTCGAAACACACATGCACGTGCATACATATACACGCACACGAGCGCACACACACAGTGTATGGTTTGTCAATTTGTCTTACGCATATCAAACTCTGCGGATATAAAAAGCATGTACTCAAAGACATACATGATTGAAGATAGTCATTATTACAACCATAACCTCCACCATCCACATCACTACCACCACCCTCATCATTACCACCACCACCCTCATCACTACCACCACCTCAACCCTCACCACTACCACCACCTCCACCCTCATCACTACCACCACCCTCATCACTACCACCACCACCCTCATCACTACCAACACCACCATCCTCATCACTTCCACAACCACCACCCTCATCACTACCACCACCACCATCACTACCACCACCTCCACCCTCATCACTACCACCACCACCATCACTACCACCACCTCCACCCTCATCACTACCAACACCACCACCCTCATCACTACCACCACCACCATCACTACCACCACCCTCATCACTACCACCACCTCCACCCTCATCACTACCAACACCACCACCCTCATCACTACCAACACCACCATCACTACCACCACCACCCTCATCACTACCACCACCACCCTCATCACTACCACCCTCATCACTACCAATACCACCACCATCACTACCACCACCACCCTCATCACTACCACCACTACCACCACCCTCATCACTACCACCACCATCACTACCACCACCACCCTCATCACTACCACCCTCATCACTACCAACACCACCACCATCACCACCCTCATCACTACCAACACCACCACCAACACCACCACCAAGACCACCACCCTCATCACTACCAAGACCACCACCCTCATCACTACCAACACCACCATCATCACTACCACCACCACCACCCTCATCACTACCAACAACACCACCCCCATCACTACCAAGACCACCACCCTCATCACTACCAACACCACCACCCTCATCACTACCAAGACCACAACCATCACTACCAACACCACCACCCTCATCACTACCAACACCACCACCACCACCACCACCACCCTCATCACTACCAAGACCACCACCCTCATCACTACCAAGACCACCACCATCACTACCACCACCACCACCCTCATCACTACCAAGACCGCCACCCTCATCACTACCACCACCCTCATCACTACCAAGACTGCCACCATCACTACCAACACCACCACCCTCATCACTACCAAGACCGCCACCATCACTACCAACACCACCACCCTCATCACTACCAAGACCACCACCCTCATCACTACCAACACCACCACCCTCATCACTACCAACACCATCACTACCACCACCATCACTACCAACACCACCCTCATCACTACCAACACCACCCTCACTACCAACACCACCACCCTGATCACTACCACCACCACCCTCATCACTACCACCACCCTCATCACTACCACCACCACCCTCATCACTACCACCACCCTCATCACTACCACCACCACCACCATCACTACCAAGACTACCACCCTCATCACTACCACCACCACCACCATCACTACCACCCTCATTACTACCACCACCACCCTCATCACTACCACCACCACCCTCATCACTACCACCACCACCACCATCACTACCAAGACTAACACCATCATCACCACCACCCTCATCACTACAACCACCACCCTCATCCCTATAAAGGCCACCACCCTCATCACTACCACCACCACCACGATCATCACTACCATTCCCATCGCAAAAACTACAAAAACCACCATCACCATCTCCTGAATTTATCGTCTGTCCTGTCTGGATCATGTGTATACAGGATCCATTCTGGCAAGAAGTGCTCATCTCTTGCAGTTCGACAGGGCACTCTCAGACACATAACTCAAAGACATTGACACTGACCGGCAAGCAGACAGACAGGTCTATCCACACGTTGCAGCAGCCTACCTCACGCCCTCGCACATCCTCGTGACAAAATTATTGTGTCAATAAAGGTCAAAGCAGTACCATGACAGTGCCGTCGGGGATAGACCCTGCCGTCGGGGATGAGGGTCTGAGAATTTATATACTAGGACCCCACGTTTCCTTAGGGGTGTAGGGGGGGGGGTGCACATAAAGTCATGCACCTGTGTACAGCTAGATCGACTGGGGAGTGCTGATAACACTTTACTTTTGCGTTGTGAAGCAAGTCTTCTACCTCTTTAATACTCAGACACTTTCTTCAAATGTAATTCAGATTAACATTTATACATCCCGGTAGACTGGTACTCTACTGTGGACTCAGCCCGGCAGATTTGTGCTTTCATCGCTCTGCGAGGTAGGGTGGACTGTCAGTGACTACAAAAAGACAAAAATATGTAGATCCGCTAGCAGATACACACTAAGACTACCTGTGAAAGAGTGTTACAATTCGGTAACGTCAGCACTAACTGGTTCATGTTACGGCCTCAATGGGTCCAACCACGTAATCTGTGTCTGACGTGGTCTAGAAGAGGTTAGTTTGACGGAGTCAAGATAGGGTAGCCTCGCAACCTCCACTGGGGTCAGCCTGGGTCAGTGTTCCTAACTAAAGAACGAGAGAATACAAGCCCGTTAGCGGTTGAGTAACCAGCCACCCTCGCTCGCGCCCCTCTCTGCCGTCATCTCGCTTGAGCCTACTTCCCATTGGCCGAAATGAGCTAGTCCCTGGTTCCGCTGATTAGGCAGGGGAAGGGCGGGATAGTCACGGCTATCGAGAGGGGGAGAGGTAGACGTAGAGGGAACTGGTGTACGTGTGTGAATGTGCGCGCGTAAGAGTTACGTAGTCCAGCGTGTTTCCATCCATTTTTTATTTTATTTCTAACCTGAGATGAGCCACACTTTTTAGGCAGGGCATTTGATTCTAACTAACCACGCCACAGAAAGAAGTGTAGGGCCAATTTGAAAACAAGTGCACAGAATAACTTGAAACTAGTGCACAGAATAACTTAAAACAAGTGCACAGAATAACTTAAAATAAGTGCATACATTAACATAAAATAGGTGCATATAATGACGTAAAACACGTGTAGATAAGATTGTAAAAGAGGTGTAGAGAATAACTTGGGATGTAGACAGAACTAGCCAGAAAACGATGTGTGTAAATCGGGGTTAGGTCAGGTCAAAGCGGGACCGACCGACCGACGAAGGAGTTCTGTCAGGTCACCAATTATATCACAGCCACGCAAACAGCACAGCACGGCTTGCTCCTGGTTACCGGGTTTTGAACCTATTCAAACTGTTCCCGCCCCAGGCCGCTTGGATTTCCTCGTAGAAAACCGCACACACGCTTGCTAGACGCAATCTTGGCACGACGACTACACGCTAGGTGGATAAACGGGGAGGACACACGGAATGAGTGTCTACTAACCGGCTTGTGTTTGTGTGAACGTTCCCGGTGACTACTGTTCGTAGACTCGTAATGTCTTGTGAATGAGACACTGTTAGCACGTTTACTGTAAACATTCAATTGGAAGCGCAGTCTCACCATTTCGATACGTCGGCCACTTCGTTACGGGGATCCTGTATCACACAGCATTGTGTTGTTTTTTTGCTGCTGTGGTAATTCTGTTACATGATGAGGTTGTTACCACCTAGCCCAACATTTCTCGGCGAGATTCGTGTTACTAGTTCTAACTGAAACAATACATGGATAGTTGTTGAACGAAGCACGCCCTAGCTACACAATAATGTACTCGGCCTACTCAATTATCCCGGTCTTAATCTTTAACGTCTGGTTAATGTAGTGCTAGCGATCACTCGTTTTTCTTTTACGGTAAACGTACAGTGTTCAACTCCCAGAATCGTCACGATCCAATCGACACAGCTGTAAATGGGTACTTGACTTATGGTCAGGGACAGAAAAAGGAATTGGCAACCCCACACAAGCTGTGGCTTAGTATGCTGCAGTCTCTAACACTTCATGTCTGACCAGTGGTTAAGTCTAACACTTCATGTCTGACCAGTGGTTAAGTCTAACACTTCATGTCTGACCAGTGGTTAAGTCTAACACTTCATGTCTGACCAGTGGTTAAGTCTAACACTTCATGTCTGACCAGTGGTTAAGTCTAACACTTCATGTCTGACCAGTGGTTAAGTCTAACACTTCATGTCTCAGTGGTTAAGTCTAACACTTCATGTCTGACCAGTGGTTAAGTCTAACACTTCATGTCTCAGTGGTTAAGTCTAACACTTCATGTCTGACCAGTGATTAAGTCTAACACTTCATGTCTCAGTGGTTAAGTCTAACACTTCATGTCTGACCAGTGGTTAAGTCTAACACTTCATGTCTCAGTGGTTAAGTCTAACACTTCATGTCTGACCAGTGGTTAAGTCTTACACTTCATGTCTGACCAGTGGTTAAGTCTAACACTTCATGTCTGACCAGTGGTTAAGTCTAACACTTCATGTCTCAGTGGTTAAGTCTAACACTTCATGTCTGACCAGTGGTTAAGTCTTACACTTCATGTCTGACCAGTGGTTAAGTCTAACACTTCATGTCTGACCAGTGGTTAGATCTAACGCTTTATGTCCTATCAGTGGTTAAGTCTAAGACTGCATGTCCGACCAGCGGTTAATTCTAAAACTGCATGTCCGACCAGCGGTTAAGTCTAAGACTGCATGTCCGACCAGCTGTTAAGTCTGCTGTGAAGGACACATGTCCCTCTTGTCTGGCACGCATGCATGCTTCATGCCAGCCAGAGTATAAGGCCCACATGACAGTTGGCCGGCCTCCTCTAGGGAGCCTGCTCCGAAGCTTCTTGTGTTTTTTGCTGTGGTAGTTTATGTAGTAATTGCTCTTGTACGATGAGGTAGCTATGCACATGCACAACTTTCTTTAGTCTGCTTGTACGACATGCAAGCAGGGGCAGAGGCCAGATTCTTTCCTTCCCAGTAACGAGGAGGGGGGGGGGGGGGTGTGGTCCAGCTATCCACTCGGTGAGGGAGGCAGTCAGTTCAGTTCGAATCCAATACTATCTTCGTTTACTCCAATGGAACGGCCGACCTACTAACCTGCGGCACACGAGAGGAGACGGAGGGTGGTTTCTAGCTGCACCTTCCCTTACGTAACGGCGTGTGCCGGTTGGTTTCTCTGGTCCAAGCAATGTACATTGATAGTGGCAGCCGTGTGTTGTTTAGCGTGTAGACCCTGGCCACTGCGCTGGCGATAGTTTGTTAGGGGAAGCCCTGGCTGTTCGTCGTCACTGTGTCAGATTCAGGTAACGGTTTGTGCTACCATATATTACATAGGAGTGGCAGGCAGCGTGCTTCTCATGACATAGGTACCGGCCTCGATTGCTCTTATCGGCATGCTCCAGTCGACCTAGGTGTAAAACGATACTTGACTTACTGTAGGGAATGAAAGGCATCATAGGAGGGAAACGACCACCCCCCCCCCCCCCCGCCCCTCCTTTCTAAAAAAAAGCACCGATTTAACACAATGCAGTCTATACCGCACGTGTTCTGTGTGTATAGGTGACGTGGGTATGTATACATACGCAGACACATATTTATAGGTATACGTACACATACACAATTGTATGTAGACAAATGTCTCTCTTTACGACACGCAATAATGCACATCTAGCTGAGCACGGAACCTATTGAGAATAAGACCGTAGACATAATCAGAAAGCCGTTACCGGGGATAATCACATACCCTTAACCACACTATCAGGATTTTATAGTATCGATGGTACTGTAAACACGTCCTCATTTAACCACACACAAAAAAGAGGCGCTGATTGTGGGACACAAAGAGACGCCGCTGACAAAGGCCAGAAAAACCTATAGCAAAGAACAAGAGAGAATAGTTTCGTTGAGATGATTACATGGGGAGTATGTGGTCAACGGGTTGTCAGCTTGGTTTACAATTCCAACGCACCAGGTTCAAATCACGTCGTGCACGATTCGACATACTGGACATGTCGTGGGTTTTTTCATCGTATGACTGCTTCTCCCAGTCGACCCGGCAGTAAATCGGTACCTGATGTATCAGGGGAACGTTTGGAGCCGCTGCATGAACTGCGGAGTGTATGCTCTGTTGTCGGCATTTTCAGCAATCAAAGGAACTGAGCACAACGGGAGATGAAGATCCACACCAAAACGTGAATAGTCAGAGTCATGTATGTGCTGTTTGGAGCGGGAAATAGAGCGAACGACCAAGGCCATATAACAAAAACTCAGTCCTTCATCTACAGATAACTAAGAAGGATAAAGTGGTCAAATATAGTGCGGAATAACAAGACCTGTGGGGAAGGAGTCAACAGCCACGGAAACATCAAATCAAGCTAAGAATATTAGGCTGGATATCACGTACGCAAGAGGAAGGCTCCGTCCAGCGTTTCTAGACAGGCTCTCGCCTGACATCCTCAAGGAAAGAGAAAGAGATGTAGACCTAAACATAAAATGAGAAGTGAATGTGTGGAAGAATTACGATTAGATGTTTACACCTGGAGAGATGCAGAAAGAGTAGCCCATGAGCATGTATACTGACCAGATGTGGTCAATGGTCAATGCACCGACAGGAGCAACAGGCTTTGATTTGATTGACGGGGGAGCGCAGATCCAATGACCGTCTGTTCTATGAGCCAGTGTTTGCATAGGAAGCGTATACAACAATGGGGAAACAACTCTTGATTTACTGTGCTCAGTGTGGAACGTCCAGGTAATGAGATATGTCTGACTTGAGACAAACATTTATTTCAACGACATTCAAAGACATCTAACTGTAGACAGAAGTCTACTCCAACCATACGTATGTGTATGAGTTGACTTTACAACATTAGGTGTATGACAGTGCTGGCTTTACAACATTACGTATATGACAGTTTTGGCTTTACAACATGACGTGTATGACAGTTTTGGCTTTACAACATTATGTGTATGACAGTTTTAGCTTTACAACATTATGTGTATGGCAGAGTTGACTTTACAGCATTAGAACCTGGCAACCAATCTTAGGGCTGACCAACCAGGGGAAATGGTCAAATTGAGAGGCATGATCAGACACCTTAGTCTTAGGGCTGACCAACCAGAAGAAAGGGTCTAATAGAGAGGCATGATCAGACACCTTAGTCTTAGGGCTGACCAACCAGAAGAAAGGGTCTAATAGAGAGGCATGATCAGACACCTTAGTCTTACGGCTGACCAACCAGAAGAAAGGGTCTAATAGAGAGGCATGATCAGACACCTTAGTCTTACGGCTGACCAACCAGAAGAAAGGGTCTAATAGAGAGGCATGATCAGACACCTTAGTCTTAGGGCTGACCAACCAAAGGATGATGACGGTGGGATCTTCCCGTTACCCGTGTCCGCTGTAGATAAAGAATGACACATTGATAGGACTGAGCAATTAAACAAGCTTGTCCCTGTAGTCGTCACGCGATGTGGAAGCTAGGATTTATTAAACCGTCACTTCCGCGACAGCTCCTTACCAGGCGAGGTTTAGAACTCATGCCTTTCGGTCAGGAGACCATCAACCAAGCCGGTCATCACACAATACTCACGTGAATCCTCACGAAAAGACAATAAATCGGTGAGACTAGACTCAATGATTTCAGAACCTATAGCAAAAACGCATCACTCCTTGCCAAGAAGAGATCAGGTGACAATATGCGGACATGTCACTGCAGCCATATACTAGCTGTTGGACGATTACACATTGAATACACAGACATGTGCCGGTGTTGAGAGCACAAACACATAGTAGAACACGCACACTCTAAGTCTGTGCACTCAAGGAGAAGAGCAGAGTGACAGCCTGTCCGCGCTGCAACACATAGGTCAGACGTTGAATGGTGGGTGATCAGAGAAGACAGACAACCATGTTTATCAGGAATATATCATGTGGTTATTTGATCACTAGAACGCATTAGCGACATGGACAAGTGGACCTTCTAAACACATTAGTGATATGAACGAGTGGACTTTCTAAATACATTAGTGACACGGACGAGTGGACTTTCTAAACACGTTAGTGATATGGACAAGTGGACTTTCTAAAGACATTAGCACAGTAGAGTATATGTGTTGATCTAGAAGTAGTTTGACTTTACTTTATGTGCCTGTAGTGTTTCAGGACTATAATAAAACAGTTGATCTAGAAGTGATAGGACTTTACTTTATGTGCCTGTAGTGTTTCAGGACTATAATAAAACAGTTGATCTAGAAGTGATAGGACTTTACTTTATGTGCCTGTAGTGTTTCAGGACTATAATAAAACAGTTGATGTAGAAGTGATAGGACT
Source organism: Ariolimax columbianus (assembly GCA_036924085.1). Taxonomy (NCBI): domain Eukaryota; kingdom Metazoa; phylum Mollusca; class Gastropoda; order Stylommatophora; family Arionidae; genus Ariolimax; species Ariolimax columbianus. The sequence continues at coordinate 58,110,403 of JAVGWX010000019.1, forward strand.
TTACTTTATGTGCCTGTAGTGTTTCAGGACTATAATAAAACAGTTGATCTAGAAGTGATAGGACTTTACTTTATGTGCCTGTAGTGTTTCAGGACTATAATAAAACAGTTGATCTAGAAGTGATAGGACTTTACTTTATGTGCCTGTAGTGTTTCAGGACTATAATAAAACAGTTGATCTAGAAGTGATAGGACTTTACTTTATGTGCCTGTAGTGTTTCAGGACTATAATAAAACAGTTGATCTAGAAGTGATAGGACTTTACTTTATGTGCCTGTAGTGTTTCAGGACTAGTTGATCTAGAAGTGATAGGACTTTACTTTATGTGCCTGTAGTGTTTCAGGACTAGTTGATATAAAAGTGATAGGACTTTACTTTATGTGCCTTAATACTATCCCAGTGCTTCAGATATATGTGTCCTTGCGATTGGGTTTCTTTTCAATTATGTTTTGTTTTTTTATTATGAAATTTGCCAGTCTCGGAATACCCCTTTGTTTCAATAAATTTCAAATTTAGGAAAGTTTGTGCTTTGCTGTTGTAACTCCAGGCCTGGGTGTGCAACTGTTGAGTACTGGGTCTGCAATATTTGCGTTAGTGATAGCGTTATGTCGACAGGAAAAGACAGCAGCCAGAAAGGCAGCCGGCTACCTCACCTGAGGCATAATACAGTGAATTTGTTAACGCTTTCTGTCCGACAGCAGTGTGTGGGACTACTTTAATCGTATGTAGTCTAAAACAATATCAGAATGACAGTGTACCAGAGTTATTATAACCATAGGCAGGGAATGCAATGAGCGGTGCGACGGAAGGGCAAATCTAAAGGTTAACCGGCTGATTCATGATAATATTCAGTAAAATTATACCTACATATATACCGAGTTACAAATGAGGAAATACGAAATAGAATTACAACAGCAATAGGGTCTTTCGAAGATCTCTTGGCAACTGTCAAAAGAAGGAAACTCGCCTGGTACGGTCACATATCGAGATCAAATGGTGTTGCAAATACAATCCTCCACAGAAAGGTGCATGGCAGAAGACGAAGAGGCCGTCCCAAAAAGAGATGAGAGGACAACATAAAAGAATGGACCAATCTCCGACCAGAAGAGTCACAGGCAGCGGCATCTGACAGAGAAGGGTGGCGTGTCATTGTGAGCATGTCTTCATGTGTGCCCCAACGACCTCACTGGTTACGGGATGATCTGACCTGACCTGATATACCTATGGATTGGTGTTGCGGAATGACATAAATGGCTGGGGTGTTTCTGCTAGAGCGGGAGGTCAGCTTGTTGCTGAGCAGAGCGGGGCATACAGAACAGCAACCTCCAGCACCAGAATGGAGATGGAGGCAGTGATTGCGGTTCTGAGATGGTTATCTGGGACCTCTTTAACAGGGGCAGTCTCCCAATCTTTACTTCGGAAGGTACAGAAGGGCTGGCTAAGGTATGAGTTGATGGCAGCTGTAGAGGCATTAAACCAGAAGGGGCTATTGTGGATCTATTGTCATGGTCATTCTGGGGTTCAGGGCGAGGAAAGATAGGACATCTTGGCTTCACAAGCACCAATTACGATACACTATATATGGATAGGAGTGATATTTTGAAGTCTATCAATGACCCCCTGTTAGATGATGACCACGCAATAGATGAATCAGCAATTATCAGACAGCAGCGCATTAACATTGAAAGAACTGGTGGAGTGTGTACAAATAACGAGCTACAGGAACCATCAGTACTTACACCTTTCGCAATTTATTGAGACTAAGCACCTATGGGTATGCCTGGAATGCAGCGAAGTCTATTTTTAGAAACAGAACAGTCTAAAAATAGGACACATCCTCTGATATTGTGGTGCCGAAAAAAATAGCTATCCACTGTTCCATTTCTGTATCATATATGTTGTATTGTTCTAGAGCTTTCTTTCAAATACAAAAGTCTGTTCCTTTCTCCTCCAGGCTGTATAACTGTGTCAATGGCGAGGTATATAATGAATGAGCTGGGGAGTTTTTTCTCTAGAGGGGCTAGGCGCTCTGTTAGTCACATCTGACAAGTTATCAATGTAACAGCTACCTTCAATGACATCTGACAAGTTATCAGTGTGACAGCAACCTTAAGTCACCTCTAATGACAAGTTATCAGTGTGCCAGCGACCTTAAGTCACCTCTAATGACAAGTTATCAGTGTGACAGCGACCTTAAGTCACACCTGACAACAAGTTATCAGTGTGACAGCGACCTTAAGTCACCTCTAATGACAAGTTATCAGTGTGACAGCGACCTTAAGTCACACCTGACAACAAGTTATCAGTGTAACAGCGATCTTAAGTCACCTCTAATGACAAGTTATCAGTGTGACAGCGACCTTAAGTCACACCTGACAACAAGTTATCAGTGTGACAGCGACCTTAAGTCACACCTGACAACAAGTTATCAGTGTGACAGCGACCTTAAGTCACACCTGACAACAAGTTATCAGTGTGACAGCAACCTTAAGTCACATCTGACAACAAGTTATCAGTGTGACAGCGACCTTAAGTCACCTTTAATGACAAGTTATCAGTGTGACAGCGACCTTAAGTCACACCTGACAACAAGTTATCAGTATGACAGCGACCTTAAGTCACACCTGACAAAAAGTTATCAGTGTGACAGCGACCTTAAGTCACACCTGACAACAAGTTATCAGTGTGACATTGACATTAAGTCACCTCTGACAACAAGTTATTAATGTGGCAGCGACCTTAAGTCACCTCTGACGACAAGTTATCAATGTGACAGCGACCTTAAGTGACCTCTAACGACAAGTTATCAGCGTGACAGCGACGTTAAGTCAGCTCTGACAACAAGTTATCAGTGTGACAGCGACCTTAAATCACCTCTGACGACAAGTTGTCAGTGTGACAGCGACCTTAAATCACCTCTGACGACAAGTTATCAGTGTGACAGCAATCTAGTCTCGCCTGTCACACACGCAGCCATCCCAGAAAACCAGCCAGGCATTAGAAAACTGCCTGAAGACCATGCCGTCTATGTACACTGACACTGTTTACCCCAACACAAAGCATCTATTTTGTGCCAATAACCGCCAGATTGTTGTGCTCGTGTTGTGTTACGTGTTTAGCTACGTTACGTTGGCACAACTAGCGTGAAACTTTGTGTGTAGATAACTACTAGAATCTCGTATTATGTCTACGTTACGTTGGCACAACTAAAGTGAAACTTTGTGTGGAGATAACTACTAGAAAGTCGTATTATGTCTACGTTACGTTGGCACAACTAGCGTGAAACTTTGTGTGGAGATAACTACTAGAAAGTCGTATTATGTTTACGTTACGTTGGCACAACTAGCGTGACACTTTGTGTGGAGATAACTACTAGAAAGTCGTATTATGCCTACGTTATGTTGGCATTGTTCACTACCAACAACCCGCCGATATCACCACGCCGATATCACCACGCCGAGATAACCCGTATAAAGTCGTATTATGCCTACGTTCCAGGAGAATTGTTTAGGAGAAAGCAAGTTCAGCTTCCAATACCATCGTTGTGGAGATCAAGGTTGTTTATAGCGGCCCTCGTTCCCACCACCCTTGCCGCTGCCTCCGTGTGTGTGCGCTAGACATTGTGTGTATAAAAAATGTGGAACTCGGCGCTGCATGATTTGTCAAGCTTTTCAAATTCAAATGTGGGTGCATTACACTGAGTCATCATAAGGGGGAAACAGCATGGATAACCTCTACGCCAGTGTGGAATATAACCAAGACAGCCTGGAGATGTGCAGCTGCACGCCGCTCATAGCTTGACATCGGAATACACGATAAGGTGGGTCACAGTCATTTCATAGTTGGAACATTTCTATGTAGTAGTATTATTTTTTTTCTTCTTCTTTTTCCTCTGCTTTTGCAGGGAAAAACAATTATTCGCTATTCTATTCAGGGGATCCGATGTGGCGCAGTGGTTGGTGCATTGGCTTCCCATCCAAGCGATCGGAATTTTTCCGATTGCAAAACTGATCCTGGGGTGGACCAAGCCTCAAAAATGTGGTACCATAATAATATGGGAAAGTCAAATCGGGTGGCCAATATGTCAGACTGGCGTGTTAACAGGATCTAAATTTTTGTTTGTTGAATATTTGTTGAACTATTTCTACTCAAACTGATAGTTTCTATAGCTATTTCCTATCTATTTGTTCAACTATTTCTACTCAAACTGATATTGTTTCTATAGCTATTTCCTATCCACAAGACCACTCCGCCAACGCCAACAGCGGGTTTTTGGTTGTGTGAATGGTGAGCTACGTCATTCTCGTGAGCTCGGGAGTAATGTACCCTAGATTAGACCACACTGCTAGTCCATTCTCACTACATGTTCTCAGCGTGGCAGTTGTCATATTCTCGTCTCTGTCACACACAGCTCTCTTGAAAAATAACCAGGTGTTTATTACCACAATTTGTGTGTATATCTACACTGCAGCTAACTATTCCTTTCTGTTTTTTTTGCTTAGTAGTTTACCAAATGCGTGGTATGTTTCAGTGGTTCTATTCTGTTATCCTAATCATCGGGCCGGGGATGTGGTATCTTGTAGCACTTACTTACTCGTATAATTGCTTCTTGTCAACATCTAATAGGCCTTCTATTTAATGTTGCTTATAGTGTCTATCTGACGGAACAGTCGGCCCCATGCCCAAACCTCCTTAGTCGCTTCTCTTCTATCTCTAAAATGTCTTCCTTTGTTTATCGTGGTTCTACATGATGAAACAGCTAATGACACATGTTTGAGCTATTCCACATCAGTCTGTGGCGTACTTACAGACTTACCCTTGTATCTTACCCTAGAAGTTTTGCATCACGTTCTATTAGACGCCTCTTACAACATGCTCGCAGTGCCCGATTCTCGTCCGTATCACACACAATAAACCACTGGAGCACAAAGAGATTTGTAAATAGATGTGGTTACACGACTGTTAAATTCCTTATACAGAAGTGGATACCTACCAAATAATCCACTAAAATCCATATCTGTAGCTAACCAAATGAAAACAAAATCCGATGCATATGAACAATCTCGCACAATTAGCTTTATAAGCCATACAACACAAATCCTGCTCAGACCACTTACACGTGTCAGTATTTTGTGTGCATCGTAACGTTAGTACTATTTCCGATACTGCCGTGTTGGATAAAGTGTGGTGACGAACTTTACTTTGTCTCAGCAATGTTCAGGTTTCCGTCAATTACCGTCTAGGATAAAGTGTGGTGACGAACTGTCGGTGGTTTCAGCTTTGTTCTTCTTCTTCTTCGTACGCTGTGAGACGTCAACTTGAATTTGTTCGAAGAAAGCAGCTGTCATCCTGAGGCTGTCGACACTGCCATAGAGCTTGTCTAGTGTTGCCACTAGTGATGGTCACGTGTGCTTTCTCTGGTCCTCGTATGTCGGCCAATTTTCCAGCAGATGTTCAGTGGTCAGTTCCCCTGTACCGCTGGTGCATTCGTCAGCAGCACCTGTCTTCACTTTATTGAATAGATTGTACCTCGTTCTGGTGTAGCCTGTGCGGAGTCTGAAGACCACCACCAGATCTCTTCTGTTCACCTGGTAATAAGCATCATTTCTTGTGTAGCCAGTATGCTCTGTTTCCCATTTATTCATGTATCTGGCCCTATTAAACATTTTGGACTCTTCGTAGGTCACACTAGAATCTAGTTGTGGTAACCCTTCAGTAATATGTCTGCCTCCTCGTTGCCTTGAATGTCACAGTGGGATAGAACCCACTGTACCAGGACTCTTTTGGGTGTGGGCTGCTGGAATAGTTGAAAAAATACTGATCTTAAATCAATTAGTTTTGTATTTTTCTGGCTTTTGATCTGTAAAAGACTAGCTGGCCTTCATTGCTTTCGCTTGTCAGCTTTGTTCAGGTTCTCGCCATTGTACTAAAACGCTCTCTGCCAATGAGATAGGAATACCTCCAGAAAGTGGCAAATATGGGTTTGTCAATGACAAAAGTTAAACCATGCCATGTTGTGCGTCCCATCTAGTGGTGCCCGAGTTGACAAGAACAGGGCCACTGTAACCTACAGAGATAGTGCATGTGACTAACAACCTTATCATGGAAATCCAATGCTACTGAAACCGCCGCTGCCATTGCTCGGATTCATGCTCCCTGTAAAGGAACGAGATATAGTAATGGCCCTATGTTTCACCGGGAGCGAACAGGAAAATCATATATGGTATAGGCTGCATGTACCAGAACTGAGAGCAGATCTATATTTGATTACTATAGAGAACATACACAACGGATTTAAATATGGCGACATCCAGAATAAAAAGAAGATTGTTTCGTAATGGGTGTGTCCCATCTTTTGATTGTTTCGTAATGGGTGTGTCCCATCTTTTGATTGTTTCGTAATGGGTGTGTCCCATCTTTCGATTGTTTCGTAATGGGTGTGTCCCATCTTTCGATTGTTTCGTAATGGGTGTGTCCCATCTTTCGATTGTTTCGTAATGGGCGTGTCCCATCTTTCTCTCGATAATCTCTAGTTGCATTAGTTTATACAGCTCCACAATTCCGACCTAGACCAATCGTCAGTGGCGAGCGATGTAGTCGTTCACACAAACAAGGCAAAACAACGGTGGGCAGGCCACATGGCGGAAAAGGACGAATGTTGGAGCACGTTGACAGTAGATGGTACCCTCGAGGTGGTCAAAGACCGCAGGCTAGACCTCCAATGTGTTGGTCAGACTCCCTTGTGCTCCACTACAACATCCACTAGACCTCCAATGTGTTGGTCAGACTCCCTTGTGCTCCACTACAACATCCACTAGACCTCCAATGTGTTGGCCAGACTCCCTTGTGATCCACTACAACATCCACTAGACCTCCAATGTGTTGGCCAGACTCCCTTGTGCTCCACTACAACATCCACTAGACCTCCAATGTGTTGGTCAGACTCCCTTGTGCTCCACTACAACATCCACTAGACCTCCAATGTGTTGGCCAGACTCCCTTGTGCTCCACTACAACATCCACTAGACCTCCAATGTGTTGGCCAGACTCCCAGAAATCTGCTTGTGATGTAACAGTGGTTATCATTGTTTTATCACCGACTGACGCCCAAGGAAACTGTAAGGGTACAATCCACAGAAATACGATGTAATAATGTGTGCAACGGGTGCAACAGTAAAGGTACAGTTGCCCAATAGAATACACTGTCGTCTAGGATCAAGTTTACGAGTGGACAAGATGTGATTATTTGATGATGCATAAACTGTATTACGATAAGAGAAGCCTGAAACATACCACGAGTCTTACATAGGGGGAAGATATATATAGAGATATACAGAAAGAGAGTGAGATAGGAGGAGGGGGGAATAAGCATATGGGTTTTTTATGGGTACACTATATTGCCACAAGACACAGGACTAAGTGTTCCAAGGAAATAGGTGTAGTTATTGAAGTCATAGGACGAAGTGTTCCAAGGAAATAGGTGTAGTTATTGAAGTCATAGGACGAAGTGTTCCAAGGAAATAGGTGTAGTTATTGAAGTCATAGGACGAAGTGTTCCAAGGAAATAGGCGTAGTTATTGAAGTCATAGGACGAAGCTGGAGAAATGTAGGTGTTGATATGTCTTGATTCTGCTAGCGTGTGCCAAGTCTGTATCTAAGTAGGTCAGCAACTAACGTCTGGAGATTGCCGCTGGAATTAGCCGTCCCGACCAGCCCAGGAGCAGCTAGACTAGCAATGAACACGTAACTATTAGGTTCGCTACGTGTATATTTGTTTCCGGTTGGTGAAGTATGGAAATATGGAAACTAACAAAGTGTCAAGGAAAGTGGAGTTTGTGGCGAAAGCCACCGCAAAGATATGTCTTTGTTTTGGAGGTGGATCTTACTTTTGGCCACTGTTGAATTTGCATGAACAATTTCCTCCATCGCATCTCTCTCTCCCCCCCCCCCCCCCCCCCCACCCTTTCCAAGTTTTAAGAGAAACAATAAACTATTTTGCCATGTGATTTCCTCGCCTTCCTCAGATTTTCAAAGTCAGACTGCTGGCGTTATGTTACACAGCATCTAGGCTTAACACAAATTAGGACTAACAGAAATGAGTACTACTTAGAAAATAAAACTTACACGTGTACATTTAAAATTCAGATTTACAAGAACAATCCAACCATACTCTCTGGCATATTGAAATCTATACGCGGTACTCAACTCTTTATCTAGCACTATCCAACCATACCCTCTGGTACATTGAAACCCCTATCGCTATACAATGGTCCTGGTTACACTTGAACACCTTCAGATGAGCTGGTGTCCATATAGCCCCATAGCTCGCTCTCTCTCTCTCTCTCTCTCTCTCTCTCCCCTTCCCTCCATCATACCCATTATATCTATTATATATCTATCTATCCAATTATATATATATATACACACACGCACGCACGCACACACACATACGACACATACACAAGGACAGGTAACTCCACTCGACGGACGGTACTCGGGTACAAAAGAATGAGACTAACCCCACAAGCAAGATGTAACAAGCTACTGCAGAGGATTGTTCGTGTGGAAAATGATTGAACACACGCCTCCTTGAAATGGGTCAACCCCAGTAACGGCCTGTTACTGTTGTTCCCTTGGGACGAAAGGACAAATCAATCAATCATACACATCTCCGAACTCGGATATAGACACATGACGAGGAGGAGAAGGGCAGAGTGACTATGTTCTGGTGTTCAGAGAACATCAGTGACTTGTGTAAATCAAGGTTTGTCAAACTTTTTATACTTTTATAACTTTCGTCAATGTACATTTTCCTTACCTCCTACTGAAATCTAAATTGAAGACAATTTCTCGTTGGTCGTCCACTGGGTCTGTAAATTTTTGACGTTATTTAATACATCATCATCATGTGACGTGTCCATTGCAGAACGTCGCTCCCATCAAAGCCCGTCTGAAAGAACCTCGATCTCTTGTCAAATCTCCAACCTGCTCCAGAGTCATGCTCGAGAACACCTCGACATCTTGGTGCCATCGCCTTCTTCGTCTGCCTCTGCCTCTCTTGCCCCATCTCCAGCCTCCTCCAGAGTCATGCTCGAGCACTCCTCGACATCTTGGTGCCATCGCCTTCTTCGTCTGCCTCTGCCTCTCTTGCCCCATCTCCAGCCTTCTCCAGAGTCCTGCTCGAGCACTCCTCGACATCTTGGTGCCATCGCCTTCTTCGTCTGCCTCTGCCTCTCTTGCCCCATCTCCAGCCTTCTCCAGAGTCATGCTCGAGCACTCCTCGACATCTTGGTGCCATCGCCGTCTTCGTCTGCCTCTGCCTCTCTTGCCACATCTCCAGCCTCCTCCAGAGTCATGCTCGAACACTCCTCGACATCTTGGTGCCATCGTATTGTATCATGGGAAAGACACAGATTCCCAAAATTTTAACTTTTGTTGGTTTTCTGGTATTCTGCCATAGTTACTTAATGTTGTCTAGCATATACATTGCCATAATATTTGTTTAATACAGAATGTGATTATTGTGTACCCGCCCACCTGAAAGCTAAAATCGCCCACTAGTGGGTGTATCGCGCAGGTTGAAGAGCACTAGTTTAGGCTGTATGTTCACAGTGGTGACGTAGACAGCCGAAGCATGTGCACGTGTCTAGGAAAAATAATGATCTGTGCCTGCTGGTTTAGTTGGTTCTGGTTTCTTCTGACAAAGTATGTGATCCTCATATCTTACTGCTGACCAGAGGGAGCTGAGACGGTCAGGCACAACATACTGACCAGGACGTCGCGTCAGGGTCAGGCACAACATACTGACTAGGACGTCGCGTCAGGGTCAGGCACAACATACTGACCAGGACGTCGCGTCAGGGTCAGGCACAACATACTGACTAGGACGTCGCGTCAGGGTCAGGCACAACATACTGACTAGGACGTCGCGTCAGGGTCAGGCACAACATACTGACTAGGACGTCGCGTCAGGGTCAGGCACAATACACTGACCTGGACCACTATCACTCTTCCATGTAGCGTTCCCGGGACACAGGCTCTTTACTAGGCAGCCTGGCTGACGAAATGTGGATCGACGTGATCACCGATGTAGTGAACGTCACAAATATGAAGCCGAACACAGCACAGCCGCCTGGATGACCACGGTCCACCTTCATCAGCACGCTCGGGATGTGAGGGAAGCTACTACAGCCCAACATGTGTGTCTTTTTCAGGGCTCACAAATGAGCAAACTTACTCATTGTTGGCATCCAACAACAACTGGCGACCATCTACAACCCTTTTCGTTATAACCCACATAGACGCTATAACCCACATAGACGTTATAACCCACATAGACGCTATAACCCACATAGACGTTATAACCCGCATAGACGTTATAACCCATATGAACGTTATAACTCACATAAACGTGTTAACCAATATGAACGTTATAACTCACATAGACGTTATAAACCACATAGACGTTATAACCCACATAGACGTTATAACCCACATAGACGTTATAACCCACATAGACGTTATAACCCACATAACCGTTATAGCCCATATGAACGTTATAACCCACATAGACGTTATAACACACATGAACGTTATAACCCACATTTACGTTATAACCCACATAGACGTTATAACCCATATGAACGTTATAACTCACATAAACGTGTTAACAAATATGAACGTTATAACTCACATAGACGTTATAAACCACATAGACGTTATAACCCACATAGACGTTATAACCCACATAGACGTTATAACCCACATAGACGTTATAACCCACATAGACGTTATAACCCACATAACCGTTATAGCCCATATGAACGTTATAACCCACATAGACGTTATAACACACATGAACGTTATAACCCACATTTACGTTATAACCCACATAGACGTTATAGCCCATATGAACGATATAACGCACATGGACGTTATAATCCACATGAACGTTACAACTCAAATGGATCGCAAGTTGAGCCAATGTAGTTACAGAGTTCAAAGAAGGAATCAGCGCTAGTAACACTGTAACCTGACATGCATCTGTGTAAAGGACAACTAACGAGACTTGGGCATGTGGTTGAGCACCCTCTACTATAGATATATGTCGCATTTTGGAAGTCTTTCAATGCCCAACTGTTGACGGTGATGACACCGCAATAGATCAATCGGCAATTCTTAGACCTGCTGATCTTTCATATCGAATGAGCTTCGAGCGGCATGGGACACAAGAGAGGACGGAGAAGAAGTGTGTACAACCAACGAGATGCAGGAACCCTTGACCATTGATTGAGAGACTGGGCATCCAAGGGTGTGCCCGAGGTGCAGTGATGTCGAATCTATAGAAACAGAATCTAGGCCACAAGACAAGTAACAGAAGACCTCTATACACCATGGTACAAGAGGAAGGAATAAGTCAGTGGTTCCAGATGGGCACAGGACAGGTCCACTTTTACCTTTTAAACATGTTGTCAAAGGCAACTAAAGAGGAGTGTGCATTTGTCTATCGACGCCGCAATGTACGAATGCATTGCTTCAGACACCGCCGCCGAAACAGCACAGCGAGCTTTGGCGGAGGTTACCTTTAAGAGTGCAACTAGATTGGTAGATTGTGATCAAGATGCTGAGCAGTACATGAGCTGCAGCGGTCAGCGACCCATATCTGACTGCTAGCGTCAGAGCCAACGAACCAGAGCTGACAAGACGTTTCTACGTGGTGAACCTGGATAACAAGACTGAATCAGAGCAGACTGGCTAAGGAGAAGGGATCGAAGAGGGACGGCTAACCTGGAATTTAAAAATGTCTGCTGAAGTCGGATGTGTCGTATCGAAAAGTACAAATATCGTAGTCAAGTTGTAAACTACGACACAACGCATTCCGTTCTCCGGACTACATCCTGCTACTTGCTAAGCCCTTTTCTGGGCTTGGTGGCGGGAGATTGAGAACGGAAGAAGAAGACGACAAAGACGAAGAAGAAGTAGAAGAAGCAACAGAAGAAGAATGGTGGATTTATTGAAGTGGAGGAGTCCAACATGGAGAGAAGACCATGTACAGACACTATCACAAACACTACATTTTACTACGTCATATCAATCTCTTTTTAACTCTTGTTTCTTCTTATCCTTCATTTCGTTTTGCTCTCCAACTTTTTTATCTCCAATTTCTTCTTTTTATTCCTTCTCTTCTACTTGATCTTCCTAACACATCTATTTATATCCCTTTTTTTCCATTTCATCCTTTTCCTCCATTTCTGCTTCCGCTACCATTTTTTCTCTACTTCGTCCTTCAGTTCTTCCTTTTATGTTTCTCCCGTCTCTTCTTCCTTTTCAATTTCTTCTACGTCTAACATCACCTTATTGTTATTCTCCCTTTCAATATCATCTTATTATCTGTGTCCTTTTTTCATTTTCTCCTTGTATTACCACTCTTACTTTCTCTTCCTGCCCAATTTCGTCTTGCTATCCTTATCTGCTGTCTTCCTCTCCCATTTGACTCTAATGGCCACGAACGAAAGACTAGAGACGGCGCTCTTACAACGTGTCTGTGCCATAACTGGTCACGTACATTGTCTACTACCAGTTTCAGCAGTACTCTTTTATTGGTGGCCACCAACAACAAAATCGTTTAACACAAACAACAAAGGATACTTTCAATAACAGCGAATGTCCTTCGGAACATTGTGGGATATGGTGACTATACATGGTAGCTTGGTAACATCTCAATAGTCGGGGAAAATAGAGGTTAATAAGGGCCGTACATGGTAGATTGGTAACATCTCAATAGTCGGGGGAAATAGAGGTTAATAAGGGCCGTACATGGTAGATTGGTAACATCTCAATAGTCGGGGAAAATGGAGATTTATAAGGGCCGTACATGGTAGATTGGTAACATCTCAATAGTCGGGGGAAATAGAGATTAATAAGGGCCGTAGATGGTAGATTGGTAACATCTCAATAGTCAGGGAAAATAGAGGTTAATAAGGGCCGTACATGGTAGCTTGGTAACATCTCAATAGCGTAAGTACCTACACGAAAGATTTGTCAGTTTCTGGTTATGCACGTTGATAAATAGTGTGTGTGTCTTTGGGTGGTAGTAGTAGCAACAGTAGTAGTAGTAGTAGTAGTAGTAGTATTAGTAGTAGTAGTAGTAGTAGTAGTAGTAGTAGTATTAGTAGTAGTAGTAGTAGTAGTAGTAGTAGTAGTAGTAGTAGTTTAATAGTAGTAGTGGAGGTAGTAGTGGTAGTTAGTAATAGTAGTAGTTGTAGTGCTAGCAGTAATAGTAGTAGTGGTGGTAGTAGTAGGGGTGGTATTAGCGATGGTGGCAGTAATAACAGCAGCAGCAGCAGCAGTAGTAGTAGCAGCAGTGATGCATTCTATGATGACGTGAGTCACGTGATCGCCACTCCCCTTCTGCTAATCTATTTCTGTCACGTATCAACTCATCAAGGCCAAGTCACCTGCTACTCGTGTGAGTACACTGTCTCGCACATCTGTTGTTCTACAACGAGGGCCAGGCTGTAATGTATTCCTCCCAACGACCATAATTGTGATATTGGATTCCAAGGGCACGGGGATCTGACTATCTAATGAGAGGAGTAGCTGTTTATTGCTTGGTGGCCACCGCACGTGCGGTAGTAGATGTAGGTCAGAGAAAAGATAAAACAACGAGGTTGCAGGCGTTACTCAACAGCTGACGTATCGGTGTGTAAATGTATTATGGTATGTTACAAAGTGCCTATATCATTGCCGTCCAGACAGACGCATATGTGTGCAGATCTCTTTCAGCAAAGGCGAAGTGTGTGAATTAAAATTCGCAATACAAATTCCGTTCTTTCCTAAACATTTTAGCACCAACCTATAAGGGTCTTGACATGAAACTTGCGCCAAAGTCCTCACATGGTGTAAACGGACAGACATGCATATATTGTGAGAGCATAGACTTGAACAGTTACACAAAGACAAACAAGCGCAGATAAAACAGACAGTAGCTATCTACAAGTACAATTAACAATGGATTCTGTTTCTGGCTTAACTCTGTTATCAGGAGCTGAGAGAATGGTCTATTATGTCAATAGGAGCTGAGAGAATAGCATAAGTCTGTTATGAGATGAGAGAATAACTTAGCTCTGTTATGAGAGGAGAGAATAGCATAAGTCTGTTATGAGATGAGAGAATAACTTAGCTCTGTTATGAGAGGAGAGAATAGCCTAACTCTGTTATAAGATGAGAGAATAGCCTAACTCTGTTATGAGATGAGAGAATAGCCTAACTCTGTTATAAGATGAGAGAATAGCCTAACTCTGTTATGAGATGAGAGAATAACCTAACTTTGCTATGAGATTAGAGAATAGTCCAAGTCTGTTATGAGATGAAAGAACACCTCTGAGTTCTAAACACCTGCACCTGTAGAAGTACAGGTCGACTTAGAGCTAAGATAATATGAATGGACTATGTTTGGTTTATGTTTATAACAAGCCACTCCAATGCTCTGGACAATTCTGTGTCTGCAGCCATTTGTTTATACAATCAAAATACAGCAACAAACAAGGATGGTAACTGTTACAACAGAACATAACGTTTAAACATTCACAACAGAACATAACGTTTAAACATTCACTACAGAACATAACGTTTAAACATTCACAACAGAACATAATGTTTAAACATTCACTACAGAACATAACGTTTAAACATTCACAACAGAACATAACGTTTAAACATTCACAACAGGACATAACGTTTAAATATTCACAACAGGACATAACGTTTAAACATTCACAACAGGACATAACGTTTAAACATTCACTACAGAACATAGCGTTTAAACATTCACAACAGAACATAACGTTTAAACATTCACAACAGAACATAACGTTTAAACATTCACAACAGAACATAACGTTTAAACATTCACAACAGAACATAATGTTTAAACATTCACTACAGAACATAACGTTTAAACATTCACAACAGAACATAACGTTTAAACATTCACTACAGAACATAACGTTTAAACATTCACAACAGAACATAATGTTTAAACATTCACTACAGAACATAACGTTTAAACATTCACAACAGAACATAACGTTTAAACATTCACAACAGGACATAACGTTTAAATATTCACAACAGGACATAACGTTTAAACATTCACTACAGAACATAACGTTTAAACATTCACAACAGAACATAACGTTTAAACATTCACAACAGAACATAACGTTTAAACATTCACTACAGAACATAACGTTTAAACATTCACAACAGAACATAACGTTTAAACATTCACTACAGAACATAACATTTAAACATTCACTACAGAACATAACGTTTAAACATTCACAACAGAACATACCGTTTAAACATTCACAACAGAACATAATGTTTAAACATTCACTACAGAACATAACGTTTAAACATTCACAACAGAACATAACGTTTAAACATTCACTACAGAACATAACGTTTAAACATTCACAACAGAACATAATGTTTAAACATTCACTACAGAACATAACGTTTAAACATTCACAACAGAACATAACGTTTAAACATTCACAACAGAACATAACGTTTAAATATTCACAACAGGACATAACGTTTAAACATTCACAACAGGACATAATTTTTAAACATTCACTACAGAACATAGCGTTTAAACATTCACAACAGAACATAACGTTTAAACATTCACAACAGGACATAACGTTTAAACATTCACTACAGAACATAACGTTTAAACATTCACAACAGAACATAACGTTTAAACATTCACAACAGAACATAACGTTTAAACATTCACTACAGAACATAACGTTTAAACATTCACAACAGAACATAACGTTTAAACATTCACTACAGAACATAATGTTTAAACATTCACTACAGAACATAACGTTTAAACATTCACAACAGAACATAACGTTTAAACATTCACAACAGGACATAACGTTTAAATATTCACAACAGGACATAACGTTTAAACATTCACTACAGAACATAACGTTTAAACATTCACAACAGAACATAACGTTTAAACATTCACAACAGAACATAACGTTTAAACATTCACTACAGAACATAACGTTTAAACATTCACAACAGAACATAACGTTTAAACATTCACTACAGAACATAACATTTAAACATTCACTACAGAACATAACGTTTAAACATTCACAACAGAACATACCGTTTAAACATTCACAACAGAACATAATGTTTAAACATTCACTACAGAACATAACGTTTAAACATTCACAACAGAACATAACGTTTAAACATTCACTACAGAACATAACGTTTAAACATTCACAACAGAACATAATGTTTAAACATTCACTACAGAACATAACGTTTAAACATTCACAACAGAACATAACGTTTAAACATTCACAACAGGACATAACGTTTAAATATTCACAACAGGACATAACGTTAAACATTCACAACAGGACATAACTTTTAAACATTCACTATAGAACATAGCGTTTAAACATTCACAACAGAACATAACGTTTAAACATTCACAACAGGACATAACGTTTAAACATTCACAACAGGACATAACGTTTAGACATTCCCAACAGAACATAACGTTTAGACATTCACAACAGAACATAACGTTTAGACATTCACAACAGGACATAACTTTTAGACATTCCCAACAGAACATAACGTTTGGACATTCACAACAGAACATAACGTTTACATATTCACAACAGAACAAAACGTTTAGACATTCACAACAGAACATAACGTTTAGACATTCACAACAGAACATAACGTTTAGACATTCACAACAGAACATAACGTTTAGACATTCACAACAGAACATAACCTTTGGACATTCACAACAGAACATAACGTTTAAACATTCACAACAGAACATAACGTTTAGACATTCACAACAGAACATAACGTTTAGACATTCACAACAGAACATAACCTTTGGACATTCACAACAGAACATAACGTTTAAACATTCACAACAGAACATAACGTTTAGACATTCACAACAGAACATAACGTTTAGACATTCACAACAGAACATAACCTTTGGACATTCACAACAGAACATAACGTTTAAACATTCACAACAGAACATAACGTTTAGACATTCACAACAGAACATAACGTTTAAACATTCAGAACAACAACGTGAGGAAATCGTGTCCCTGGTCTCTTAGTGCCAGACGTAACACCATCGCCACTCCCACTTCTCATTACACGACCATCGTGTCCCTCCCCTTGTCCCCCTCACACCAGGAGCAGATGTTCACTACAATACTCTCCCGCTGAACTGTCAACTATAGGAACGTTTCATTTTTCTCCGTTACTCTGCTTTTTTTTCTTCTTTATCATCTTCTTCTTGCTCTTGTTGTTGTTCTTCATGCTCTTGTTGTTGTTCTTCTTCTTCGTCTTCTTCTCCTTCGGCGTTAGTCCTGATAAAGGATGTTGTGACATAACTAACAACTAGGCTGCGATATTGATGCCTTTCAGCCCGGCACATTCGAATTCAGCTCGGTATTTTTGGTTGGGTCTGGGTTCGCCTTTCCTTACGGATACCTAATCTCTTAGCCAGGCTGCATGGTCGCAGTCTGTTTCCAGGGTCGCCACATTGAGGCAGAATAGGGTCTTGGTCAGCTATGAGTCATTGACCCTGATGTGTGCTGCCAGCTGTGAGATGATTCCTGCTGCATCGTCGGTCTGATCCTCGACCTAAACTTATTTCTTTGAGACAACTTAGCTTTTTTTATGTTGAATAGTGCCAAAGAGCATCAGCTAGTTTGCCAAACGCGTTGCCTTCCTCTACCTAAGCTACGTCTTATGCTTGTTCCGGTTCTCCAGAAAATGCTACTAGTTCTCCATTTTATTCTGGTATCATTAAAATGGAGTATTCTTGTTATAACTGTCTCTCAACATAGCAGGGTTTCGGTTAGTGCCAATGGCTGGGCGTGAAATGCAAGGACTTGTAGAAGTGTCCTGTGCCCGGTTAGTACACTAGTAATCCTCTCTGGCGATATGCTTTAAGCTCAACAGCTCTCTTATTCACTTCTGTCCTGCGTCCTACCGGAAACCACTTGCTCAATTTCAGCTTCTATATATTCTTGTACAAAATACTGCTTCTATGGTGACATTGTCTTATTTTTTTTTAAATATACGTGAGCTTCGCGACTTGCTGTTTATATTCTTTGTAATTCTCACATATATGATCTTAATATCACACATCATAATTTTAGCAGTAACATAATTGGTTTTTGTTTTTGTTTTTACGGAGTTACATGATAATACTAGAACTTCGTACTGGTCCCTGGAGTCTCAGAAATCACTAAATGATAATACTAGAACTACGTACTGGTCCCTGGAGACTCAGAAATCACTAAATGATAATACTAGAACTACGTACTAGTCACTGGAGACTCAGAAATCACTAAGTGATAATACTAGAACTATGTACTGGTCACTGGAGACTCAGAAATCACTAAATGATAATACTAGAACTACGTACTAGTCACTGGAGACTCAGAAATCACTAAATGATAATACTAAAACTACGTACTGGTCCCTGGAGACCTAGAACTATGTACTGGTCCCTGGAGACTCAGAAATCACTAAGTGATAATACTAGAACTACGTACTGGTCACTGGAGACTCAGAAATCACTAAATGATAATACTAGAACTATGTACTGGTCACTGGAGACTCAGAAATCACTAAATGATAATACTAGAACTATGTACTGGTCCCTGGAGACTCAGAAATCACTAAATGATAATACTAGAACTACGTACAACTCAGAAATCACTAAGTGATAATACTAGAACTACGTACGACTCAGACATCATTTGTTAAGAAATACGTATATAACCAGGTACGCGGACATGTCCCTTGTGGGGACAACAGGCTAAGGTCTATAGCTGAGATTGGTGTCGGGGATGAAGTGTTATATATCTGATTGTTCTATGTCGTAGTGTGTTTATGATGTGGAGTGGCAAGTTCTTTTCCTTCACTGTCAGTAAGTCAGAAACCCATTTACTGCTAGGTCGACTGGAGTTTTCCGGTAACGGCAGTCGAACTGAGGACCTTTGTCACGAAAGGCGAGCAATCTGCCACTACTCTTCAACATACGAACAGTGGAAGATGTTCTCCAGGATTGCCGAGTCCATTGAAGGGAAGGTCAGAGAGATGATCGTGACTGACAGCAAACGACGAAAAAGAACACAATAGATAGCCACCGGTAGAGAGGTGATGGCGTGACCTGGGACAAACAGTCTTATACGAGCACTGTGTCGTCATTAGTGTAATCATCATCAAGTGTCAGGGACACATCATAAGATTCGTCTACAATGTCAGGTCAGGTCAGGTCACAATGCATGTCAAGTTTGTATGGTATTTGTTATCCTCATAAAGACGAGGCCGTTGTGGTACTCTAACAATAACATTATCAAAAATATTGACAAGTATAACTCCAGTTGTCGCAAGGGAACACAGACATGAACGACTAAATGGTCTTCATCAGTCAATCCACGATATTCCTTTACGAGAAGGTCAACGGCTACAATCGACTCTGGGGGTCACTATTCGGTGTGCCTGACTGAATCCTGGACAGTGTCACAGAACTCATGCCGTTTTGGAACTTCCTACTCAACTCATAAACTTGTTGGGGTGAGAAACATGCATAAACGTACTGGACCTTCATTCGACGATGAATTTCTATAGGTTTCACTTCTTTCTGTTCAAAAAACGTATAACAGAACGCTGCTTCTCTTCTTTGCATGCCAATAGTGGGGCGGCCATCTTTCAATTGCAATTATGACGTCACGTTGTTCGTATGTGCCGTGATGGCACGCGCAGAACACCCGTTGACATCATGAGAAGCCATATTAACAAGTTACAATACAAAGGCATGGGTTTTTTATAATTTCTATCTCACATTTAAGGTTTTCATTTGAAGCCCAGTCGTGTATATATATATAATGAATCCTTGTGAAATATTTCTTGTCCCGAGAAACTTCTTGACCTTCAAATATGATTAACTCTATTGGCATCCCGCGGTCAATCAGACAGTAACTTTTACCATTTGTGTGTTTACCCCGCCTTCAAGCCGTGTTAATGTGGCCCTGTGCTTATCTTATATGCTATACGAAACTTCAGATTATGCCATAGAAAGTCGTGTGCATGCGTGTGACACTAATAGTATGTAACGGTAGTCCCGTATGAGGTCATTGCTGTCGGGTTGAAGCGTTAGAGACTTTATTGTACTAGGCTTATCAGATATGTTGATCAGTTTGCTTCCTCTCTGTCTTTCGTTCTCAACAGTAAACCAAATCCCATTTACAGCTGGATCACTGTCACGGTACACCTATGCCTTGAAAAGCGAACGGTCTACCACAACGCTAATCAAGACACCACGATAGGGCAGTTTACTTGTGAAATCAGAACGTTTATTTTGGTGAAGATAATTATGTGGGAGATGGAGCAAATTGGTGATAGTGATCTAGAATGATTCTAGCTGTCTAACAGGAATATGTTCGGGAGCTAAGGGTAATCGGCGTATAGTGAAGGGATTGACAAATTGATTTAGGATCTAGGAGCCAGGTAACACATGTTGGAGCCAGATAATAGATGTTGGAGCCAGGTAACACATGTTGGAGCCAGGTAACACATGTTGGAGCCAGGTAACACTTGTTGGAGCCAGGTAACACATGTTGCAGCCAAGTAACACATGTTGGAGCCAGGTAACACATGTTGGAGCCAGGTAACACATGTTGGAGCCAGGTTACACATGTTGGAGCCAGGTAACACATGTTGGAGCCAGTCTGGATGAAAAGGATATGCTAACGATGGGAAGAACTGTGCTAGTAAATACAACACTGTCCCTAACATATCGCACGAAAAAGCAACATTTCTAGGCGCTTTGCCCACCTGTGTCTGTGCTCTATCGTGCCTGGTCTAGTGAATCATACTGATCAAAACCCAACCTCTTGTCCTCGTTCGTGACCTTGGAAATATGGTGTGTCACAGTAGTCTGGCAAACGAGGAGACAAGGCCCATGAAGACCCAGGTCTACCTGATTAATTACGCTTCGGGATGTAATCAGAGCCACTGTAACCAGCTGCAACAAAAACGTGGTGAAGAGTTAACTCAGCTGTTAATGGACACCGCACTGCCACGTTTTGTAGACAAGAATAAAAGCAGATCTGTGGGTTGACTAAAGTCCAAACAAGGTCGCAAACGATCGTAAAGACAAGCGTACTGTAAGCACTTGGAAAGCTTGAAATATTTCGACGGAACGCATAGTTGGGGTCGGGCACGTTCAATACTAGTGTCAGGCTGACAAGATGTGATAACACGGCCACAGTGAAAGCTAGCGATGCGCTCGATTGAAATTGACAGATCAAAGCAACAATACAAAACACACACGTTTAGTCGATGTGATGACGATGGGTGATAATGCGTAAGGGGATCAGCTTGCACGGTTGGACAACTGTCACGGTCAGGTTGGTTTGTGACGCCGATGTAAGTTGTGTCTTGATTTCTGTGTGTGTGTGTGTTTTTGGGTGGATCGATATAACTACGATGGGGAAGGGCAGGTCATTTGAATAGACGTACTTTTAAAATTGTTGTTTGTCCAAGAGGACTACATTGTCATCTGTCAACCCTAGAGTGGGTTCGTAGGTGGCTGATCAAAGTAGTCCGAGTCCGAAAGCGTCTGTCACACCGAGGGCAAAGAAACACTGTCTGACCGTCAGACGCAGGCACCTCTTCTCTTGCCTTTCGTGTCGCTCGTCTCTATGCAGCTTCCGTGATTCTTGTCTGCTGCATATGTGCCGTGCCAGAAGAGATTTTACTACGCAGGGCAGAGCATCGGTGTCAATGTCGCAGTTCTTCAGTGAGGCTTTCAGAGTGCCTTTGTAACGGTTTATTTGGCCACCGCCAGATCGCTTGCCTGACTCAAACTCGTTATAGAATATTTTCGTTGGAAGCCGCTCATCTGACAAGCGGACAACATTGCAAGTCCATCTAAGCTGCGAGTTGCACTTTTAAAATATAATACATTTAAAAACCGAACTAAAACCAATATTATGCGATGAGTGTCAATTGTTCTTATTCCAAGAAACACACTTGTATGTATTATTGGAAAACACGTAATAACAGGAGCGCAAAAGTGTCTTTTCTGAGTGACTTAGTAGAGGATGAGCATAGTATGGAACTGTGATGTTAAGAATAGGACAACTGTAATCTTCCAGACATGTCATCAAGACGACTAAAGAGGGATGTGTATGGGGTTATCAATCACAGCATGTACAGCCACTGCAATAAAATTCACTACTGGGGGGGGGGGGGGGGGGGGCGCAAAAATTGACGTGATGTTACCCTTTTGGGATGTCAAATAATTGTGCATGTAAACAAGCAGGATAACTAAGATTTAACAAAGACCTACGGGTCTGTGAAACTGGCTTATTGCGAGTTTGTGAGCCATCGAATTGTGTTTGTAGCACTGTGGGCCCCATTTGCCTACCTACCTATATGCTGCCCTTGGTAAATTAACTGAACAAACTACATGGAACATTATAACATGTACGGCCCTTTGTTCAATAGAATGCTTAGTTGCCGCGATTGGCTGATTTTCTTGACAACGTTCAGCCCTTGAACCATAAGCTTGACTACATGCGGCCCTTGGTAGATTTATGAGAGAGAGAGGAGAGAGAAAGATATATATATATATATCCAGAAGATGTCCTTACACTGGAAGATTATTTTCACTTGACATCGGTGTGTGTACGGAAGCTCCAAATGAGATCAGCCGATTCTCTGCACTTGTACAGCAACCGAAATGTTCTTAATCAAAAGATGCTGTCAGTGCCAGACAAGAAGGGAACAATGAAAACGCACGCTACAAGAAATAAAAACATAAGACAGTATAGCTCTAAGCCTTAAAGCAACATAGACAGCCTAGTTCATACTTAAAAGGGGAGACGTAAAAATCTCGATCACTGACAGAAAGTGTGGAGAAACGAAAGAACATGAGGCAAAAGTAAGCACAGACGGAGGAAGATAAAAGGGCGAAATTAAAAGGAATGGAGTTGGGGAGACGAAACAAAGTGGCTTTAAAATGCGATTGTATAGTGTTCGTTCGGTAGCTTCATCCGGTGCCGGTTCTGTTGTGTCTGGTCGTCATGGAAACCAATGTCACAACACTGACGATCCATTGCCGTTATTTTGTCGTGGCTCCTTGTTTCCTGTCGACGTCATTGTCTTTCTCATCTTACCACCGCTCCATTATTTCTTTTTTTTTAATTCAATCTTAGCCCTCTGGTGTATGGAAGGGGGGGGGGTGTGGTTGGAGATTAAATGTCTTGTCCTAAAGTACTTACAACTTAGTATCCGTATGCGCTCTTCCCTCGCGGATTGTATCACATTTAATCGGTTACCATTCGATTGCAATAGACACCGTTGATGGAACACTTACTGAACGGTTTACAAAATGATGTCATGTCATCTCATGTGAGGCACTTGGCGTTCTAACGTCACACCAGGTCCTCACATCACCGAGCGGTGTATTAGAGCTGAGACAACGTAAATCAGCTCCAACTACCGACTCCATCCACGTGTGTTTCACGCGAGGGGGAGTCTGCCACGCAAGAACAGCCGTCTGCGATCACATCTGACAACACAAGCCAGATGGTGTCGTTGTCCTCGATTGCGATTACCAACTTTTAATAACTGCACGTTCATTTTAGATTAATTTTTTTGTAAACTATCATTACGATATTTATCCCCAATGTTGTGTTCCACCAGACACATCTATAGCGCCGAGGGAGTTAGGTCGTTTGCCGCTGCAGTCGTCACGCAGTGCGCATGCTAGACTGCTATTTATTAATAATAGAAGAAAAAGAAACCCGCGCCGCAACGAAGTTTTGAACCGGCTTACCATTGGTCAGAAGATCGGGGGGTATAAACCGTTCGACCACCCGCTCCTCAGATTATGAATAACTATATTCAAGCAAGACTACTCTGCTGAAACCTCCTCGCTGCACAAACCTGGAGAACTACTTTCAGCGAGAACAACATGTCAACTTGTGAGTTTCTTCCCTTCCTACCACCTTGAATGCCCTTCCCATCTTCAATTGTGACTAAAAACAACAAAGTGTGTAAGTAGTTGTGTGGTGTACACCCGGTAATAACATTGCTACCGAGTTTGATGAGTTCCCCATGTGATTACCCAAGCGCGTGTACCCGGATCTTCATCTCCCGGTGAACTACGTCATTCAGCTTCTCCGTACTAATCGATTTTGTTCGTCTTGGCTGATTCCCCTTGCCACCCAGTAGCTAATACAGTTCTAATAATCGACCATTGGTTGCTATATTTACTTGGGTCATATGAATGCGCTCAATCTACTTTAGACTTTCTAGGCATCAATCACTAAAGTATACGTGTACACTAGTTGTGTGTAGGAAGCATGCAGTCAAGCCACTTTCTAGTGATATCACTTTCTAGTGAACCCACGTTCTGGAGAATCCACTTTCTAGTGAACCCACGTTCTATAGAATCCACGTTCTAGTGAATCCACTTTCTAGTAAACTTCCGTTCTAAAAAATCTACGTTCTAGTGAACCCACGTTCTGGAGAATCCACATTCTAGTGAATACACTTTCTAGTGAATCCGCGTTCTATAGAATACACGGTCTATTGAAAGAACTTTCTAATGAATCCACTTTCTACTGAACTCACTTTTTAGTAAATTTACTTTATATGGAATTAGTTTTATACTGTATGTAGGAAGACCAGATATTCCACTTTCCACCACCCACCTTTCCCTTAAACACTTGTCTACCATAGAGTGCAGTGACTCCACTTTCCACCCTGCAGACATAACCTCTTGACTTCCAAAGGTGTCCTTTCCCTTAAATACTTGTCTATGAGAGAGTGCAGTGACCCCACTTTCCACCCCGGAGACATAACCTCTTGACTTCCAAAAGTGTAATTTCCCTTAAAAATGTGTCTATGAGAGAGTACAGTGACTCCACTTTCCACCATGCGCCTTTCTTTTAAAAATGTGTCTATGAGAGAGTACAGTGACTCCACTTTCCACCATGCGCCTTTCTTTTAAAAATGTGTCTATGAGAGAGTACAGTGACTCCACTTTCCACCATGCGCCTTTCTTTTAAAAATGTGTCTATGAGAGAGTACAGTGACTCCACTTTCCACCAAGCGCCTTTCTTTTAAAAATGTGTCTATGAGAGAGTACAGTGACTCCACTTTCCACCATGCGCCTTTCTTTTAAAAATGTGTCTATGAGAGAGTACAGTGACTCCACTTTCCACCAAGCGCCTTTCTTTTAAAAATGTGTCTATGAGAGAGTACAGTGACTCCACTTTCCACCATGCGCCTTTCTATTAAAACGTGTCTATGAGAGAGTGCAGCGACTCCACTTTCCCCTGCAGACATACGCATCCTATTTCACATTGACGTATACACATGTACACCACATAGAGCAAGGGCTGCACTAAACATAGATATCAATACCAACTAAACACACACACACGGAGGTTGGTTGCACGGGCAAAGTTACCTCCATTACATTCACTGCTTTGGGGGATGTGTTGTTGTTGGTTGTTGCTGCTGCTGTTGTTGTTAGATGCTACTCGTGCTAAGTTCTTGACGTTTCCGTAACGTATTGCCGTTATGTTTTTGTCCTGGTGCGGCCACTAAGCCATAAGCTATATTTGTTTGTATCGACAACACAAGAAACGATACGACACCGACTTGGTGCTTGTAATGTTTGATATCCGAATGCACACGTTCCGTATAGAGTCAGTTCGATGCACGAATGTCGTGACGCGTCACGTCGATATTCACGGCTGCTAATTACTAGAACCCCAAAAGTCACAACTATCGGGAGAGTAATGTAGTTTGTCTAGTTAATTGGTATGTTATTAATTGATTTCATTGGAGTCAATACGTCTGGGGAAACCCCAGGTTACTTTTCATCAGAGTCAAACGAAAAGCACTGTGATCTGTCGGTATTGAACGGGCTCTTCTTTGTGTGGAACAAGAGGGTTGGAGCACGTTGTGAGATTTGGTCGCTCTCCCTCTAGCATAGAGGTATCATTTTCCGGTACTTGCGGATGATGGTCTCTACAGTGTGGGCTAACTTAACGTCTTTATACTGGTTTAGAAGACCCTACAGAGTCTATGTACAAGCAGTTTCTTGGACGGTGGTTTAACCGATGTGCGAATCCATCTTAATAGTAATAGACTCAAACACTAGAGCTTAGTAGACCAGTTAGGCATCATCTATAGCTGTTTTAATAAACCATCCAGGGAAAGGTACATAAAACGTGGGTAGAATTTTAACTTGAATTTTGTCCAGGCAGCGACCTTTAAGCCTACTCTTTTCCATTTCCAAATGCAAAAGAATTTTTAACGTGATCGACACTGAACACGGGAGACCGATCTCATTATCCAGAGATCAGGGAGAATTTTACCAGAAGATCCACGTGAAAAAAAATCCGGTCTCCACCGCGATTCGAGCCCGCAACCGTCGGAACCCTACCCCGTGACCACTATGTGCCCATGGGGTTTCTGACCCCATGCACAAGCCTCCTTAGTTTGACTTGACTTAGTTGCTTTTCTTCTACAACAGATTGCGAAGTTCTTTTATTTTAAGCGTCACCTAGTTTCTACAGACCGAGGTCACCGGAAACACGACCAACTCTCTTGACTAACGATAAGTGGTAACAATTTACAGTGCACCAATCAGTGCTCCCAATGCAGGCCCCGGTAACACTGTCAGAACTACAGGACCACACCAAAAGAAGATGCTGGGTATTTTAGAAGTTTGGCACGTAAAAGTACAATTGTTGTAGGGGGTTGAGAACAGGAAGTTGAGTCCCATTATCGCCAATGTTAGTCAGCCTTGTCTACGGTACACATGGAAGTCATCGCGATTGTGTCTCGTGGCTGTTGGTGGTGGTCGTGTTGTTGTTGTTGATGTTATTGGTGGTGGTGGTGGTGGTTCTGTTGCTGCTAATCACATTAGTACTTGAGTTAGGTACGTTTGACGACTTTCTGTTGTGGTGGGTTACAGTGTCTCTTCTCACAACCTGAAGGGTATTTAAGAAGGTCGAATGCAGTCCACCTGGATGTATTGAAATGAAGGGGTTCCCAAGTAAGCTCACCACTATGGGTATCATAGTGCCATTCCCACCTGGAACGCCATGAAACAGCCTGTTTCCTGTGAGAACTGCTTTCAAGTGAGATGGGGGTGTGGATCAGCATGTCTCACTTGAACCTTACTAACATAGTCTGATCAGCATGTCTCACCTGACCCTGACTGACATAGTCTGATCAGCATGTTTCACCTGAACCTTACTAACATAGTCTGATCAGCATGTTTCACCTGAACCTTACTAACATAGTCTGATCAGCATGTCTCACCTGAACCTTACTAACATAGTCTGATCAGCATGTTTCACCTGAACCTTACTAACATAGTCTGATCAGCATGTCTCACCTGAACCTTACTAACATAGTCTGATCAGCATGTCTCACCTGAACCTTACTAACATAGTCTGATCAGCATGTTTCACCTGAACCTTACTAACATAGTCTGATCAGCATGTCTCACCTGAACCTTACTAACATAGTCTGATCAGCATGTTTCACCTGAACCTTACTAACATAGTCTGATCAGCATGTCTCACCTGAACCTTACTAACATAGTCTGATCAGCATGTTTCACCTGAACCTTACTAACATAGTCTGATCAGCATGTTTCACCTGAACCTTACTAACATAGTCTGATCAGCATGTTTCACCTGAACCTTACTAACATAGTCTGATCAGCATGTTTCACCTGAACCTTACTAACATAGTCTGATCAGCATGTTTCACCTGAACCTTACTAACATAGTCTGATCAGCATGTTTCACCTGAACCTTACTAACATAGTCTGATCAGCATGTTTCACCTGAACCTTACTAACATAGTCTGATCAGCATGTTTCACCTGAACCTTACTAACATAGTCTGATCAGCATGTTTCACCTGAACCTTACTAACATAGTCTGATCAGCATGTTTCACCTGAACCTTACTAACATAGTCTGATCAGCATGTCTCACCTGAACCTTACTAACATAGTCTGATCAGCATGTTTCACCTGAACCTTACTAACATAGTCTGATCAGCATGTTTCACCTGAACCTTACTAACATAGTCTGATCAGCATGTTTCACCTGAACCTTACTAACATAGTCTGATCAGCATGTTTCACCTGAACCTTACTAACATAGTCTGATCAGCATGTTTCACCTGAACCTTACTAACATAGTCTGATCAGCATGTTTCACCTGAACCTTACTAACATAGTCTGATCAGCATGTTTCACCTGAACCTTACTAACATAGTCTGATCAGCATGTTTCACCTGAACCTTACTAACATAGTCTGATCAGCATGTCTCACCTGAACCTTACTAACATAGTCTGATCAGCATGTTTCACCTGAACCTTACTAACATAGTCTGATCAGCATGTTTCACCTGAACCTTACTAACATAGTCTGATCAGTGTGTTTTGCCTGACCAGACGTTAGTTTCCTATCCCCAGTGTCTCATGCTAACGGTACCTAGATCACATAGATTATAATAGAAAATAGTGACACGATCAACTGCTCTCTCAACCAGATACTGTC
Source organism: Ariolimax columbianus (assembly GCA_036924085.1). NCBI lineage: Eukaryota > Metazoa > Mollusca > Gastropoda > Stylommatophora > Arionidae > Ariolimax > Ariolimax columbianus. The sequence continues at coordinate 58,139,106 of JAVGWX010000019.1, forward strand.
TATGGCTGTGAGTTACATGATCGTGTAGCATGTCCTTTGTAGAACGTCGCTTCCATCACAGTCTGTCTGAAAAAAACTCTTTCCCTTGGAAAAACTCCACCCTCCGCCACAGTCATACCCAGGCATTCCTGGATATCTTTGTGCCATCGTCTTCTTGGTCTACTCCTGCCTCTTCTGCCTGGTACCATACAATCAATCACTTCTCTCAAGACCGTTGTGTCTCTTGATGTGACCAAAGTATTTAAATTTTCTGGCCATAATGGAATTGATAAAACAAATCTCCTTTGTGCTCAACTCTTGCCGAATGTCTACATTTGTCTTTTTCTCTGTCCATGGTATTCTGAGAATCTTTCTGTAAAATTTTGGTAATCGTCCATGATTCGCAGCCATATGCTGTCCTAAATGCAACTGTTTTCTATCTCTCTCATTCCCCCTCCTCTACTTTTCTTTGCCCTGTGGCGGGGAGAGGAGAAGATGGGGGCGGAGATTACATACATATATGTGCACTTGCATATATACTATTCTGGTAGTACCTGTAGATTTTTAATACATATTGCTGTTGACCTTCAACGTAATTCAGGTCCGACCTATTTGTTTGGTGGGTTGCTAATGACAACGGTCAATTGTCAGCCGTGTGGAACGAAGCACGCAGAACAAACTGTAGTAACGTGTATTAGAAGAAGGGAGAGGGAGGATATACATTAATACTCTAATCTCATTATCGGCCAAGTTGATCCTGACATACTATGTACATTAGTCAGGTACCCGGCTACATGATTCTCTCATGGGACATCATAACACGTGTGGGTTATGTGCTGGGTTGTGGGCTGCTGGTTTTGTAATGGGTTTGGTGGGTGCTGTGTGGTGGGTTTGGTGGGTGCTGTGTGGTGGTTTTGGTGGGTGCTGTGTGATGGGTTTGGTGGATGCAGTTTGATTGCTTTGATGGATGCAGTGTGATTGGTTTGGTGGATGCAGTTTGATTGGTTTGGTGGATGCAGTGTGATTGGTTTGGTGGAAGCAGTGTGATTGGTTTGGTGGATGCAGTTTGATTGGTTTGGTGGATACAGTGTGATTGGTTTGGTGGATACTGTGTGATTGGTTTGGTGGATGCAGTGTTATGGGTTTGGTGCGTGTGTGGTGGGTTTGGTGCGTGTGTGATAGGTTTTGTAGTTGTGATGAGATTGGTGGCTGCTGTGTCATGGGGATGGTGGGTGTGTGATCGGTTTGATGGATATGTTGAAGTTAAGAATGACTGATAATAAAAGCCTCTACAACACTATTATAAAGTGGACCCTGCTATTGGGCAAAGAACGTGGCATGTACCTAAGAGGTTCAGACCGTCACCAGCAGATGTCTTCGTCCCACACTTAATATGGTATGGTCAGAGGTAGCAGCCAACACAGATCCGTGGCAATTAACACAGCACCACCAATACAGCAGGAGATTAAGGCCAGAAAGTGGGGATGAAGAGGGCATATCATCAGGAAGAGACCTGGAGTACAATCATAGACGCGTTTGATTGGAACTCACGTAGAATTAGACGAGTGATGAGGTAAAGGGACACCTGGAGATGAGCCGTTTCTGTCTGATGGACAGACCTCAAGAGGACTGCTCAAAAAAGGAACATATAAAGAACATATGTTACTGTAGGAGCAGACATTACTATAAGAGCGCATCCATTACTATAAGAGCGCATCCATTACTATAAGAGCGCATCCATTACTATAAGAGCGCATCCATTACTATCAGAGCGCATCCATTACTGTCACGAGTGCATACATTACTATCAGAGTGCATACATTACTGTCAGAGTGCATACATTACTATCAGAGTGCATACATTACTATCAGAGTGCATACATTACTATCAGAGTGCATACATTACTGTCAGAGTGCATACATTACTATCAGAGTGCATACATTACTGTCAGAGCGCATCCATTACTGTCAGAGTGCATACATTACTATCAGAGCGCATCCATTACTGTCAGAGTGCATCCATTACTGTCAGAGTGCATACATTACTGTCAGAGTGCATACATTACTGTCAAAGTGCATACATTACTATCAGAGTGCATACATTACTGTCAGAGCGCATCCATTACTGTCAGAGTGCATACATTACTATCAGAGCGCATCCATTACTGTCAGAGTGCATCCATTACTGTCAGAGTGCATCCATTACTGTCAGAGTGCATACATTACTGTCAGAGTGCATCCATTACTGTCAGAGTGCACACATTACTGTCAGAGTGCATCCATTACTGCCAGAGTGCATCCATTACTATCAGAGCGCATCCATTACTGTCAGAGTGCATACATTACTGTCAGAGTGCATACATTACTGTCAGAGTGCATCCATTACTGTCATAGCGCATCCATTACTGTCATAGTGCATACATTACTGTCAGAGTGCATACATTACTGTCAGAGTGCATACATTACTATAAGAGCGCATCCATTACTGTCATAGCGCATCCATTACTGTCAGAGTGCATACATTACTGCCAGAGTGCATACATTACTGTCAGAGTGCATACATTACTGTCAGAGTGCATCCATTACTGTCATAGCGCATCCATTACTGTCATAGTGCATACATTACTGTCAGAGTGCATACATTACTGTCATAGCGCATCCATTACTGTCATAGTGCATACATTACTGTCAGAGTGCATACATTACTGTCAGAGTGCATACATTACTGTCAGAGCGCATCCATTACTGTCAGAGTGCATACATTACTGTCATAGTGCATACATTACTGTCAGAGTGCATACATTACTGTCAGAGTGCATACATTACTGTCATAGTGCATCCATTACTGTCATAGCGCATCCATTACTGTCATAGTGCATAAATTACTGTCAGAGTGCATACATTACTGTCATAGCGCATCCATTACTGTCATAGTGCATACATTACTGTCAGAGTGCATACATTACTGTCAGAGTGCATACATTACTGTCAGAGCGCATCCATTACTGTCAGAGTGCATACATTACTGTCAGAGTGCATACATTACTGTCAGAGCGCATCCATTACTGTCAGAGTGCATACATTACTGTCAGAGCGCATACATTACTGTAAGAGCGCATACATTACTGTCAGAGTACATACATTACTGTTAGAGCGCATCCATTACTGTTAGAGCCCATCCATTACTGTAAGAGCGCATCAATTACTGTCAGAGTGCATACATTACTGTCAGAGCGCATACATTACTGTCAGAGTGCATACATTACTGTCAGAGCACATCCATTTCTCTAAGAGTACATTCATTACTGTAACACTGCATCCATTACTGTAAGCGTGCATTCAGAGTGCATCAATTACTGTAAGAAGAACACACAGAGGAAAAGAAGTGTTGGAAAGATGAGAAACATTGTCCGATCAGTATGTTTTACCTGACCATGACTAACACTGTCCGATCAGTATGTTTTACCTGACCATGACTAACACTGTCTGATCAGTATGTTTTACTTTAACCCTGACTAACATCGTCCGATCAGTATATTTTACCTGACCCAGACTAACACTGTGAGATCAGTATGTTTTACCTGACCCAGACTAACACTGTGAGATCAGTATGTTTATGTTACGTCTCCTCTGCCTGACATGAAACGGTTCCGCATTCAGTAGGAACGTAACGGAGTTGGTACATTTTTTAAATGCCTACAGTTTTGTTTCTGAAGTTTGCCAAGAGCATAAAACTACTCCCCACTCTGCAGGCCTGAAATACGGGATGCGTAGTGCCATCAGCCTGGCCGTCAATAGATCAGGATTACTCCAACCAGTGGGGAAGTGGGGAATTCCTCCCACTCTTGAGTGGAGTCTTCTATGGGTTTCAGTGGTGGAAGTATGCTTCCATTTACGCCTGTTTAACAATTAGTTAGGAATGTTATTTTTTTAAACTATTTCCATTTAATTTTTAAAATCCATCAACATTTTCTATAGCTTTTAAATTTGTAAAACTCTTTAAATAATCCAAGTAAATGTATATGTACTAATGCAGATATAGGGATTTGTAATAGTATATAATTTTAAATGCACATTTGCTTAAAGAGAATCTTGGAAAAATGAAGGGAAATTACATTTTGACATATGGTGAAAATGGCGCGTATGGAAGTGGGAGGAGGCGGGGGAGGGAGGTTGGTATGTGAGAGTAGGTGTCTGTGTGTGCGTACGTTCTTTTTGTTTTTATTCATAACAGGTTGAATAATTTTGCAATGGGTACTGTTGGTCGCCTGTTACACGACATGTCGGTGTGGCAGTGGTCCTCTCCACGTCTCTGTCATACATATAGGAAAAGCTTTCGCTGGTAACCACTAGGACAGTACACTATCAAATATCTCCTCCTCGGCTTCTTACGACCCTCCATTAGCTGGGTAGATTTATAAGGCTCGGGAATAAAGACCAATGCCCACTAAAGTCGCCAAGCTGCATACTGATGTACCTTAAGGAAAGGATGCACTTGGGGACTGTCCCATCATATAGGAACTTTAAACTACATCTAAAATACATAAGGGCAGGTCAAGGTTTGTTTAGGACCTATGCTCCAACAGGAGCTGAAACGGGATTGATTGATTGATTGAGCCACATGTAATGCATTTCTTGTCTTGTCTTGCAGTGTTTTCAAGCCAGTACACGAGTCGGCTGCCAACTTTTGTGACAGAGACTGGGTAAGCTTTTATACTGTAATGTTTAATCGTTTTAAAACTGACTTCTATTTTTGGCTGATCATCTAAATGCGGTAAAGTTTTCGGTTTCTTTCTGTCTCCAAACCGCTCATTCCAACTCTTTAAGCCCGTAGTTGGGTCTCTTCTGCTACAAAGCGCTGAAGACATTCATAAAAGACATCTTATAGATGTCCAGCCCACATGATCTTGATCTTACATTTTATAATCACTAACATGCACGGACACGTCAGTCTAGTTTAGTTCTTCTGTGATCATTGCTGACTTGTGTGGTCATTGCTGACTTGTGTGGTCATTGCTCACTTGTATGGTTATTGCTGACTTGTGTGGTCATTGCTCACTTGTGTGGTCACTGATCACTTGTGTGGTGATTGATGACTTAAGACTGGAACTTTGCATTCTTCAAAAAAAGTATGCTGTCTATTTCAGGGTCTCCATACCCGCCGTAGTTTCTCTTCGAGGGTCGTGGTCCTGGGTCCAGACTCTCCTAACATATGTGTGCTGGAGACAGTCCTGAAGCACATATGCTGCTGTCATATGTCTGCCAGGCCACAGTGACTTAAGCTGGTGGTAGCTATCTTGTACAGGTAGTGTATCATTCTGTTTAGGCCAGTTCGGAGACGAAGCATGATAACTTGGTCTGTTCTAGACAGTTGGTAGTTACCGTCTGCTGCGTGATGTTCGGCGTGTTCTCCCTACAACGTTAGATCGTTTTGCTCTTGTATTATGATGGTTGATTGCTCGCAGTTGATGAGTAATTGTTCCTGTACCAGTTTCGTTAAGTCCTTGGCTAGACTATTGGCCTTCTTGTTTTCCTTCACGTTACAGACTGATGTTATCCACAGAATCACTGATTTCCCGAACCTTTCAGATATTTTCACCCTGGCTGCTCTCATTCCATTCAGTCCATTGTTCTTGTGGGGTTTCAGTGCCGTTATGGTTGACACTGCATCGGTTCGTGTCATCATGTTCCTATGTACACGGTTTTGTGTTGAATGTGTCAGTACTGCTACGGTCTAAGATCCTCTACTTAAGCTCTGTATACAGTACATGATTTGTATGTAGATCATTTACCGCTGAGCATTTGCTGCAAAACTTCCCGACATACGAGGATCAGAGAGAGCAGATGTGGCCATCACCATTGGCAACACTAGACAAGCTCTATGGCAGTGTCGACAGCCTCAGGATAACCGCTGCTTTTTTCGAAAAAATAAAGGTTGATGTCTGACTGCGTACGATGAAGAAGAAGAAGAAGAAGTATGTAGATCATTTAATTAAGGTATGTGAAACACGCGGGTCATTCAATAAGCTCCTCCTGTTAGAGATTGTGAATCTAGAAGACAGGAAGGCATAGGCAGTTTATACGGCATGTGGTTAATCGAAGAATATGTTAGGCATATATTTTGTCTTTGACCAAGGACACACTAGGAGTGGTCATCATCACACCGGCTCTTCCCAGATATGCTCTGAAACTGTGTTTTCAGGTTGGTTCTTTCTTTCTTTCTTTCTCTTTTTTTTTTTTTGTAGGCTAGGTCGACTCCAGAAGTCGTTTGTGATCGAAAAAATTACCCGCATCAACCGACGGTTGAATCGCTTGGTTGGTGCAACAAGGGCACTAACCACTGGGGGGATGGGGGGGGGGGGGCGGGGAGGAGATGATATACGAAATGGGGAAAAGTGTGCGAGTATAAACGACACCGGTCTTGAAATATTAGGCGCCATGTCAGCATTTCTAGGCGCCACAGCGCCCAGGATTTGTCATGTCACGGTTTATTTGGATATTAACGAAGCTTTCAAAGACAATGTACTTTGTAACTCTTGACAGATGTGTATGTGAGCGAATTACCCTGTAGTGTGTCAACTGGACGTTCACTTGCAACTTAACTGATCTCACTTTATGGAGTCGATATATTGGATCAAGCTGGTATATTGGCTAGAACAATGGTCCTACAGCACCATCAAGCTGGTATATTGGCTAGAACAATGATACTACAGCACCATCAAGCTGGTATATTGGCTAGAACAATGATACTACAGCACCATCAAGCTGGTATATTGGCTAGAACAATGATACTACAGCACCATCAAGCTGGTATATTGGCTAGAACAATGATCCTACAGCACCATCAAGCTGGTATATTGGATAGAACAATGATACTACAGCACCATCAAGCTGGTATATTGGCTAGAACAATGATACTACAGCACCATCAAGCTGGTATATTGGCTAGAACAATGATACTACAGCACCATCAAGCTGGTATATTGGCTAGAACAATGATACTACAGCACCATCAAGCTGGTATATTGGCTAGAACAATGATACTACAGCACCATCAAGCTGGTATATTGGCTAGAACAATGATACTACAGCACCATCAAGCTGGTATATTGGCTAGAACAATGATACTACAGCACCATCAAGCTGGTATATTGGCTAGAACAATGATCCTACAGCACCAACAAGCTGGTATATTGGCTAGAACAATGATACTACAGCACCATCAAGCTGGTATATTGGCTAGAACAATGATACTACAGCACCATCAAGCTGGTATATTGGCTAGAACAATGATCCTACAGCACCAACAAGCTGGTATATTGGCTAGAACAATGATACTACAGCACCATCAAGCTGGTATATTGGCTAGAACAATGATCCTACAGCACCAACAAGCTGGTATATTGGCTAGAACAATGATACTACAGCACCATCAAGCTGGTATATTGGCTAGAACAATGATACTACAGCACCATCAAGCTGGTATATTGGCTAGAACAATGCTCCTACAGCACCATCAAGCTGGTATATTGGCTAGAACAATGGTCCTACAGCACCATCAAGCTGGTATATTGACTAGAACAATGGTCCTACATAAAGCTCGTACACACAGGTTCCTTATTACCTGGTTTTCCTCAATGTAAACACTTTCCTCCACTTTCTACTGATGGTTTCACATTTCTAGAATAGACGTGTCTAGAGGTCCACAATATTCCCGAGTGAATAAGTTGAAAAGCCCCTATCCATACCCAACCCCATGCCCAGTTGACCACTTTGTCCATACCATCCTCGCCCCAACGCTTACGTGGACGTCTGTGATGTGTAGCACTACAAGATGTATGTGTGGAATTCTGCATCCATTTGCTGTAAATACGTATCTTGCTGGCCGGGGTACAAACCTCCCTATTGGTCTGTTACCACCTGCTAGCAAAGTTCCACTGTACCTAAGATTTCCTCCCACAGAAACCATGCTGGTAATCCTGAATTGTGTCATCAATGATCGTGTTAGCGTTAGGTTTCATGTCGAGGCTCCGCGAAGAGGTGGATTCTAAGGGCTGAAGTTTAAAAACACTTTGCTGGTGCAAGAGCGATGTATTATGCCTGCTATGTTTTTAGTTCACTGCGATAGAAAAACCTATGTTGTTCAGTTCAGTTCATCTCGTAGCCCATCAGGTCGTTGGGGCACACTTGAAGAGACTAAAAACCTATGTTGTTCAGTTCAGTTCATCCCGTAACCCATCTGGTGGTTGGGGCACACTTTAAGAGACTAAAAACCTATGTTGTTCAGTTCAGTTCATCTCGTAGCCCATCAGGTCGTTGGGGCACACTTGAAGACACTAAAAACCTATGTTGTTCAGTTCAGTTCATCCCGTAACCCATCGGGTGGTTGGGGCACACTTTAAGAGACTAAAAACCTATGTTGTTCAGTTCAGTTCATCTCGTAGCCCATCAGGTCGTTGGGGCACACTTGAAGAGACTAAAAACCTGTGTTGTTCAGTGCAGTTCATCTCGTAGCCCATCAGGTCGTTGGGGCACACTTGAAGACACTCCCAGAATCCCACGCCATCTCTCTCTCTCTCTCTCTCTCTCTCTCTCTCTCTCTCTCTGTCCGCTGCCTTTAGTCGTACCTCAGCGGGACGAAGGTTTGACCACTCAGTGATGTTGTCTTAACGTGGACGTCGTCGCTCTCTCTTTACTGGTAGGGAACCACGCAGTATCAAATTTGTAATTCCGTTGGACCTCGCGACGTGCCCTTACCAAGCCATCTTTCGCGTTTTGATAACTGTGAACAGATACTTTAAAGGCCCAATTACGTTTTCCACACGATCCTTATATGTAACATTTAAGAGTCTTCTAAAGCACCTCATTTCTATCGCATGTATTCTGGACTGGATATCTGCTGTAATGGTCCAAGTCTCACAGGCATACACAAATAGTGAGAGCACCAATGGTCCAAGTCTCACAGGCATACACAAATATTGAGAGCACCAATGGTCCAAGTCTCACAGGCATACACAAATAGTGAGAGCACCAATGGTCCAAGTCTCACAGGCATACACAAATAGTGAGAGCACCAATGGTCCAAGTCTCACAGGAATACACAAATAGTGAGAGCACCAATGGTCCAAGTCTCACAGGCATACACAAATAGTGAGAGCACCAATGGTCCAAGTCTCACAGGCATACACAAATAGTGAGAGCACCAATGGTCCAAGTCTCACAGGCATACACAAATAGTGAGAGCACCAATGGTCCAAGTCTCACAGGCATACACAAATACTGAGAGCACCAATGGTCCAAGTCTCACAGGCATACATAAATAGTGAGAGCACCAATGGTCCAAGTCTCACAGGCATACACAAATAGTGAGAGCACCAATGGTCCAAGTCTCACAGGCATACACAAATAGTGAGAGCACCAATGGTCCAAGTCTCACAGGCATACACAAATAGTGAGAGCACCAATGGTCCAAGTCTCACAGGCATACACAAATATTGAGAGCACCAATGAGCGCATTAGTCTAGCTTGCATGCTGTGGGCGAGCCACCTATCCCGCCATCTTGGTTTCAAGCTCGTAAGCGCCGTTGTTGTCTGTGCAATTCTGGCAACTACCTGAGGCTGCGAGCCCTCGTCACTGATCAGTGATCCCAGATACTTGAACCGGTGTAAAACTTGGCATTCCTGACCATTTGCCTCTAACACAGATGCCACCCCTTCCGTGTTACCTGTCTTCAGCCCCGTTCTCTCTGCATTCAAATCCATACCATAGCTCTGCGCAGCTCTGTTCATTCTACTAATCAGCTCCTGGAGTTCCATTTCCGTGCCTGCCAGACCATCTATATCATCTGCAAATCGTAGGTCTGTAATCGTCTTGTCACCTATTCCGACCGTACCAACATGTCCCTCCAGGACCGCCTCAATTATTCTTTCCAACAATTCATTGAAGAGTGTTGGAGAGAGTACACAACTCTGTCTCACTCCAACAGACGTGCGGAACCATTCGTCTAGTATTCGGTCTACAGAAACTGCACTTGACGCCTTCTTAATTACCTTCACAGTATTCCTATTGATATTGTAATACTTCACTGTTGTCCATAGCGCCGCATGCCATACTCTGTCGAACGCATTTTTGAAATCCATGAAGTCATGATGTTGTTGATACTCTGAAGTATTTATCATTCAATATCCGCCGATTAAATATATATTCAGTTGGTACTTCTTCCAGCTCAAAACCCTGCTTGCTCTTAGGCAATGATATTCTCTGCCTGTGGTGTGGTTTTAATCTGCTGTACATTGGTTTATTCCCTGTGCTCCTTTGACAGAAAAATCTATGTTGTACATTAGTTTATATCCCGTGCTCCTTTGATAGAAAATCTATGTTGTACATTTATTTATATCCTGTGCTCCTTTGATAGAAAAATCTATGTTGTACATTTATTTATATCATGGGCTCCTTTGATAGAAAATCTATGTTGTACATTAGTTTATATCCCGTGCTCCTTTGATAGAAAATCTATGTTGTACATTTATTTATATCATGGGCTCCTTTGATAGAAAATCTATGTTGTACATTAGTTTATATCCCGTGCTCCTTTGATAGAAAATCTATGTTGTACATTAGTTTATATCCTGTGCTCCTTTGATAGAAAAATCTATGTTGTACATTAGTTTATATCCTGTGCTCCTTTGATAGAAAAATCTATGTTGTACATTCGTTTATATCCTGGGCTCCTTTGATAGAAAAATCTATGTTGTACATTAGTTTATATCCTGTGCTCCTTTGATAGAAAAATGTATGTTGTACATTAGTTTATATCCCGTGCTCCTTTGATTCCTGAACCTGGTGTCACGTGGCCGTTTGTTCATGATCTTGGTGTTAAACTGCCCTTGATTCCCCTGCTTGGCGCCATGCAGACTGTTCTTTATTCACATGACTTGTGAATGAAGACGCTGAGTGGTGCATGAGCTGCAGCCGTCAGCGACCCATAGCTGACTGCTAGCGTCAGGGCCAGCGAACCAGAGCTGCCAAGACCTTTCTACACCTCCACGCGGTGATCCTGGATAGAAGGCTGCAACAGAGCAGACCGGCTAAGGAGAAGGGATCGAAGATGGAATGCTACCTCTGTACTAAAAAAAATGCTTGCTGAAGTCGGATGTGTTGGACCGAAAGGTGTAAATATCGCAGCAAAGCTGTAAACTACGACACAACGCATTCCGTTCTCTGGACTAGATTCTGCTACTTAAACCCCTTTCAGGGTTTGGTAGCGGGAGTTTGAGAACGAACGACGTCAAGCCAAGCTATTCACGTGACTTCAAGCGGTCCTTGTTCCATTCACTAAGCCTCTACTGTTTTGCCTATATCATAAACCAAATAATGGTTCCCAACCACTTCCACAGCGGGGATTCCCTGAAGCTAAATTGCAGCCCCCTGCCCCCAATGGAATTTGAAACCATAAAGTCACAAACAAGTAATCAAAGAAAATAATCAAAGAAAACGTAATGCATCTAATCAGAAATAGTCAGCATTTACTAGAGGGAGATCGTGCTTAACAAATCTATTGGAATTCATGGAGGAGGTTACTAAAATTATAGATAAGGGGGAACCAGTGGATGTTATTTATCTAGATTTTGCAAAGGCTTTTGGTAGAGTACCTAATCAAAGATTATTTAGAAAGTTAAAATCACATGAAATAGGTGGAGAAGTTGCCGAATGGATTGAAAGTTGGTTAACGGGAAGAAGGCAGAGAGTGGGCATAAATAAGGTGTAAAGTAAAAAGTGGAGTGCCACAGTGCTCAGTTTTGGTACCAATATTGTTATTGATATATATAAACGATTTGGACATTGGTATGGGATCCATGATTGCAAAATTTGCAGACGACACAAAACTATGTCTCATCTATAGCAGAAGTGGATATATTGAGGTCGGATTTAGATACAATTCAAGACTGGTCTGTGAGATGGCAAATGGAGTTTAATGTAGATAAATGTACAGTCATCCACATGGGTAGATTCAATATGAAACATAATTACAGAATGGGCGAGAACAATATTACAATGATAGATAAGGAAAGGGACCTAGGGGTTATAATAGGGCATAAAGGTAAAGTGAGTGAGCAAGTCCAGGTAACAGTAAATGCAATGTTAGGTATGATAAAAAGAAATATTAAACATAGGAGTAAGGAAGTGATAGTCAAACTGTATGAAGCATTGGTTAGTCCTAGACTGGAGTACTGTGTACAGGTGTGGAGTCCTTATAATAGAGGGGATATAAACATACTGGAAAAGATACAAAGAAGAGCGATAAAGCTGATAGTGGGATTTCAGAATTACAGTTATGAGGAAAAACTCAGAAAAACCGGCCTACAGTGTCTAGAAAAGAGAAGAGTTCGAGGTGACTTAATACAGGTTTATAAGATAATCACAGGAAAGGTTAAATTAGATTAGAACAATTTTTCAAAATACAACCACCAACGAGAACAAGAGGGCACAGATACAAATTAACTAAAGAAATGCTCAGATTGGATATTAGAAAATATTTTTTTAGTCAGAGAGTGGTGAATGCTTGGAATGATGCATTGCCCCAGGATGTAGTGGAGGCAGGGACAGTTAATGCATTTAAGAATAGAATGGACGCACATAGCGCTTTTAGAGCAGGGTAATGTAACTGGTTGTATACAGACTCTAATGAAAGTGATGAGTTTTTTTCAATTTAAACGTACTAACATAATTGAAAATATTTAAATAGCTAACACTAACTAACGTCGGGGTCAGGTCAAACATACTAACAAAGACTCCCCACCTCACGCCCACCTCGAAACAGGCTGTGTTACAGTAGTCTGACCACCAAGGTGGGGATCACCACTGTCATCCCAGTAGTGGTGAGCCTGCAGAGAGGATCAGGCGTCCACCTTGTTAAGTTCTCCCCAGCATGTAGGAAGAGCCACCTTCTACCAGAGTCATGAGTAGCTTGGAACTCGATCACATGATGCCTCGACTGACCCCATGTTGGGAACCACTACAACAACCCGTATCATATGTCCGCATTAACTTCAGATAAGCTTCCCGTATTGTTTTCATCGATATCCTATGCTCCTAATCCGTATTGATTTTGAGAAAGTGATTTACTTGTCTATCCCAATCTGGCCAGTTATTTGACGGACTGCCTGCCTGCCTGCCAAATGTTGACTATTTGGTTACCATATGCATAACTGTTACGGACAGAACTTTCATTAAGATGGAGACATCGATATACACTGTTCCGAGTTGCGTACTAGTGCGCGAGTGAGACAGAAATCCTGAGAGTGGACTATTGATTGCCCTCATCTTGTCCCATGTTCTTCCCGCCCGCGGGAACCAAACAAGAAAACCTTGCAACACGGCAAGGAAAGAGAAGCCAAGTGACCTAGTTCTAGAAATAGACCTCAGTCTGCTTACGTCGTGCACGTTTGCTTTTTAAAAATACAAAACAACAAAGAAGTAGAAATTCGACCAGAAGAGGCGGGTCGACAAATTGTCCGTTAGGTCGTCGGGATAGTAGAGTTGTCTGTTCTGATATCTCTCTCTGTCTCTCTGTCTCTCTCTCTCTCTCTGCGTGTGTGTGTGTGTGTGTTTGTTTTTATGTGTAGATATATGTGTGTGTATGGCTGTGTATGTGTGGCGGGTGGATATGTGTGGTTTTCGTTGTAGTGGATATATGTGTATATATAGCCATGTGTGGTTGTTTGTTGTGAATATGTGTGGTTATGTGTGCTGTGGATATATATGGTTATGTTTGTTGTGAATATGTGTGTATGTGTGTTGTGGATATGTATGGTTATGTGTGTTGTGGATATGTATGGTTATGTTTGTTGTGAATATGTGTGTATGTGTGTTGTGGATATGTATGGTTATGTTTGTTGTGGATATGTGTGGTTATGTGTGCTGTGGATATATATGGTTATGTTTGCTGTGGATATGTATATATGTATGGTTATGTTTGCTGTGGATATGTGTGGTTATGTTTGTTGTGGATATGTCTGGTTATGTTTGTTGTGAATATGTGTGTATGTGTGTTGTGGATATGTATGGTTATGTTTGTTGTGGATATGTGTGGTTATGTGTGCTGTGGATATATATGGTTATGTTTGATGTGAATATGTGTATATGTATGTTTCTGTTTGTTGTGGATATGTATTTATATGTGGTTATGTGTGTTATGGATATGTGTATATGTATGTTTCTGTCTGTTGTGAATATATGTGATGTGAATATGTATGGTTATGTTTGTTGCCGATGTGTGTGTGTGGTTATGTCTGTTGATTCTGAATATGTGTTAGAAAACTATGCATGAATGACTGTCAGTCGCTGATTATATGTGTGTAAGTGTGAGTATGTAATACAATTATATATGCCCCTATTTTTGTTTGTTTGTGTTTGTGTGTGTGTGTGAGAGAGAGAGAGAGAGAGTAAGAGAGAGAGATTTTATGTGTGTGCGCGAGTACGTGCGTGCGTGTTTCATTCTCAAATATAACCATATTCATTTTTCGCAAAGGTTGTTGGCGGCGTGCTTCATGTTTCTAAGTCACCATGCAGTTTATCTGCAATACGAGTGGGGAAGGTCATGTGGTCACTCTGCTCCTCCGGTGGAGCCGGCAGGCTTTGAGAAACGCATGACACTGCCTGTGTCTCCTTCCCGCATGGGCACATGTCTATATAAGAGTAACAGGTAGCCCCCCATAGCACGACTGTGGATCTAGTGCTAGAGATTAACGCCAAACCAGATGCCCATATATAGCTGGGTCGACTACATCTTGTACTGGGGGTCGAACCCTGTACCTTCGCGGTGGGAAACATTTATATGTATAATGTTTAATTGCCGGAACAAATGATACCTAACTCTTCAGTAGGCGGATCGAAGCACGAATATCGTTATTTCTACTTTAAAATGTGTTGGTAAGGAGTGATATGATCCTGCAGTATCGGATGTTCTCTGTGCTATCGTTTTGTTTTTGTCTAATTTGTCCTTATACTTGTATCGTCATATCTTCTTCTTCTTCCTGGAAACTCAATGGCGTTATGCTGTTTTGTTACACTGTAAAGTGGCAGGAAGAACACCCCAAACACAGCACACATGACAGACACTACATTGGTATCATACTTTTGTCTCCGAATTGGCTACAACAGAAGTAGACGCCATTTCTTCATCAAATCTACGATAGGTACAACCAGTCTATGCCACTGCGGTCAGGCAAACATGACTGCAGAGCATGTCATCAGGGCTGCCCTCAGCATACTGAGTAGAGGGATGTGGCCCAAGCCCACTCCCGACGAGGAAAAACTCTACGGATGTATTGAGACCCTGAAAAAGGCAGTAGACGTCATTGGAGAATGCGGAGTCGCAGTCTAGATGTGCAATCAGACATTATTTCGTCAGGCATATAGTGCAGCGCATCTGAAACTGTCAGAAGATAAAGACGAACTCTCTTTGTGCATTCCATGGTAAAAGAGAAGCGACTAAGTCAAGTTAGACTAAGTATAATTTGGCAAATGGCCGCCTTCTCCCGGCACATCATGGCCTCCTTCCCCATTCTGTAGTAAATGTAAGGCTAAAGAAAAAAAGGAAAGAAGACCCCCTACTTCCCAAGGTAAAAGTGCAGGGACAATGTTAAGTGAAAATCGTCGTGCGGGGCGCACATATCGCCTATCCTATTATGTAGACAGTTTTCGTCAAATGGTAAGTGAAAATCGTCCTGCACATATCGCCTATCCTATTATGCAGACAGTTTTCGTCAAATGTTGAGAAGACCAACCCCCATTCCCTCCCGCCACCCACCACACATACTTCAAGATATAAAGGAAGGCACTAAAGTCAGTCAATAAGCTACCATCGACGTTACTAGTCTATATGTTCATGCAGTCGCAAAACATACAGACCAAGTGGGTAGCGGAATATTGGGGTGTGGGGAGAAAGAAATTATACTGCATTAGAGGCGGAGTTTTTTTAAGATCCAACACTACACCCCCCCCCCCCCCCCTCATATATTCTTGCACTATTACGACGGCTTTCCGATGGCATCCCACCTCCCTCACCACTTTGCCTTTACTCTCTACATCCTGATTGGCACGTAGGGTTGAACGTGCAGCGTTCCTTCTCTTCTTTTCTTCTCTTCACCCCCCAAACACTTCTGTGTTGACTGCTGAGACAATGGGCGTTATACGGTGCCAAGGTAAGTCGGTGGCACTGAGATTGCGTGAAGAGAAAACAAAGGTAATCAGAATAAATGCACCTGAAGGCATTCCGATTGTGCTGTAAGACACATGATATGCAATCATTCATATATCTTGACGGGGACGGCGTGGGCTAGTGGTTAAGTGACACGGCTCACAACCAGAAGGTGCTGGGTTCGATCCCTATCACAGCACCGGCCGTTACCCAGTGTAAGCAAAACCTTAGAAAATGCAGGAGGAAGCAGGTCCTTACATAAAATGCATGCTGGTCAGATGCACTGGGTCGACAGGCGCAAAATAAAAACCACAGCGCAACGCACACCGCCTTGATAATTAAAGAAATAAAGCCTGCGCCAAAATAATATATATATCTTGACAACAAGATAGACCGTTCTTGTGCCGTGTTCAACTTGATTCTTACAGATAATGCAGCATTAATCAGATGGGGGAGTATAGGTACAACATTCGTGTGACTTTCACCCCAGATGGGGGAGTATAGGTACAACATTCGTGTCACTGTCACCCCAGATGGGGGAGTATAGGTCCAACATTTGGTTTACCTGTCACTGTCACCCCAGATGGGGGAGTATAGGGCCAACATTTGGTTTACCTGTCACTGTCACCCCAGATGGGGGAGTATAGGTACAACATTTGGTTTACCTGTCACTGTCACCCCAGATGGGGGAGTATAGGTACAACATTTGGTTTACCTGTCACTGTCACCCCAGATGGGGGAGTATAGGTACAACATTCGTGTCACTGTCACCCCAGATGGGGGAGTATAGGTACAACATTTGGTTTACCTGTCACTGTCACCCCAGATGGGGGAGTATAGGTACAACATTTGGTTTACCTGTCACTGTCACCCCAGATGGGGGAGTATAGGTACAACATTTGGTTTACCTGTCACTGTCACCCCAGATGGGGGAGTATAGGTACAACATTTGGTTTACCTGTCACTGTCACCCCAGATGATGGAGTATAGGTACTACATTTGGTTTACCTGTCACTGTCACCCCAGATGGTGGAGTATAGGTCCAACACTACATTTGGTTTACCTGTCACCCCAGATGGTGGAGTATAGGTTCAACATTTGGTTTACCTGTCACTGTCACCCCAGATGATGGAGTATAGGTACAACATTTGGTTTACCTGTCACCCCAGATGGTGGAGTATAGGCCGCGAAGAAGGGTACTAGCTACCCCACCTCATAAACAAGATGTGGTACTATGTTATCTCTCCAGCCACTTTCGCTCCTCACCTGATTAAACCGCTAGTGACCAGACCATTCTACCATTGACGAGTCTCCCTGTGGAATCCAGCTGAGTAACTTTTCAAGCCCATTGATGTGTTCATACCTATATTGTATCTATTCATCTCTTCCCCTATGATTTGTTAGCTCATCTTGTTGTTGTTCCTGATGAAGGCCTTTCGGCCGTAACGTAGGATACTTTTCTCTTTTTGCTCTTGCGTGGTATCTGACCATACCTATGTTGGTTTGTTTTTTGACAATTTGTCACTAACATTTCATTTCTCGACCAGCATTTACTGCTGTGGGACGTCCTTTTTACGGCACTGGTTCAGAGTCAGTCCAGCTATCGCCACATTACAATCGAACCAGCTGTAAACGGTACCTGACTTATTTTTAGGTAAGAAAGTGCCGAAAGAAAAGAAACTAATCACCGCAACTGATAAAAAGTCGAGGTCTAGAAGAATGAATTTTCTGACACTCCATCCCCGACAGCAACGTATACTAGAAGATTACCTTCTGGTTCAACGGTGATACCTCTTTATATTTAGTCTCGATCTTAATGCAAGTTTGTGGTCGGGCAAGTAGAAGGTTGGGGGAGATGGAGTGTGGAAAAAGTGGGGAGGTAGAGAGAGAGGGAAGAATTGATCGCCAATGGTAACACACTTGCTGACGATGATGATGATGATGATGATGATCCTCTGTCTGAGAATCGTGTCAGAGTGTTAATGCATGCAAAAGACAAACGTCTGAACCCACGTCCCATCCAATCAGGAGGAGGTAGTCAGTTATCTCTCCACCAATAAATGGAGGGCTTTACCAGCTCAAGCTACACTTATTGCCAGTGTTTGATTCAGAGGCCGGCACTCTCACTCTCCGTCCATCCTACTCTCGACTCGCCCCCCCCCCCCCCCCCTTATCGGAGCTGGGAATCGAAGTGCGCCCACACCCACGTCAGTCAATCATTTTATTATGATCTCTCCTGGGCCGTCTCCAGCTTACGCATCATTCCACCACTTGAGTTTTACTTTCTATTTCTTTAGTCGTATCGTCTTCTTCTCTTTCTATGTATGGTATGCATATATTCGTCTACATATATATAGACACACACACATATTTTGTGTATATTTTTAATATATATATTTATAGAGATGTGTCATCATCATTTAACTGTCTAGTTGAACAGTCCTAAAACTGGTTGTACGTTTCTCTGTGCATGTCTCTCCATTCGACCTAATCCTCTGGTTGAACAGTCCTAAGACTGGTTGCAAGGTTGTCTGAGCATGGCTCTCCATTTGAGCCTATTTCCCGCAGCTCTCTTAATTTCATCACAGGTTCCTTCTGTACTGTCT
Source organism: Ariolimax columbianus (assembly GCA_036924085.1). Classification (NCBI taxonomy): domain Eukaryota; kingdom Metazoa; phylum Mollusca; class Gastropoda; order Stylommatophora; family Arionidae; genus Ariolimax; species Ariolimax columbianus. The sequence continues at coordinate 58,157,892 of JAVGWX010000019.1, forward strand.
CTGCATGCCTGGGATGCTAAGATGAGTCTTGGTCTCCCATTCTACCCTTCCCCTGACTCTTGCCCTGTATCGTCTATAGAAGACTTTCGTGCCGCAATTGTGTCGTTTCCGTATCATTTTCAATATATGTCTTCGTGCCCCTACATCAGTGAAGACATTGTCATTGGATTTTCTTTCTGTCCAAGAAATATGTCAACAACCATTTTTTATTTTATTTTGCGTTCGCCTTATTTCTCTAATCCTCAAGGCGGTGTGCGTTGCACTGTAGTTTCTATTTTGCGCCTGTCGGCCCAGTGCATCCGACTTCAGCATGCATTTTATGTAAGGGTCTGCTTCCTCCTGCATTTTCTAAGGGTTTGCTTCCCCGGGGTAACGGCCGGTGCTGTGATGGGGATCTTCTTCTTCTTCTTCTTCGTACGCAGTCAGACAGTAACCATTATTTTTTCGAAAAAAGCGGCGGTCATCCTGAGGCTGTCGCCACTCCCATAGAGCTTGTCTTGCAGTTCCACTGGTGATGGCCACATCTGCTCTCTCTGATCCTCGTATGTCGGGCAGTTCTGCAGCAGATGTTCAGCGGTCATTTTACCAGTACCGCACGGGCATTCGTCGGTACACCCTATCTTCAATTTGTTGAATAGGTGGTACCTCAGTCTATTGTGGCCAGTGCGAAGTCTGAAGACAACGACCTGCTCTCTTCGGTTCAACTGGTAATAGGCATCGTTTTTGGTGTAACCAGTATTTTCGGTTTCCCATTTGGTCATGTATCTGGCTTTGATAAGCCGTTTTGACTCTTCGTACGTCATACTTGTATCTGTTTGTGGTAGTCTTGCACCTTCTTTTGCCAGTCTGTCTGCCTCCTCGTTGCCTTGGATGTTGCAGTGTGATGGGACCCACTGTACCACTACCCTTTTTGGTGCGGACTGCTGGCACAGTTTGCAGAGTGCTGCTCTTTAGTCATTAAGCTCAGTATTTTTCTGGCTTTTTAGCGCTGTGACTACGGCGAGAGCATCTGTAAGCAGGACTATATGGCTTTCATTTTCACTGTGTCACCATTTCTTCCACTGCCGCCCTCAGTGCCTCTGCCTCCGCTCTGAAATTGCTTGTGTACTTACCAGTAGCGAATGACAGTGTTATTTTTCTGCCATTTGGTAGGTTCAGGAATGCTCCTGCCCCTCCGTTCTGTGTAGTGTTTGTTACAGAACCGTCGGTGTATGCATGGGTCCAGTCCATGCTTGGGTAGCTTTTCGTTTGGAAGCTTAGGGTAGTATCTCTCCTTTCTTTTTCAGTCTGGCAGTTTTTGTTTGCAATACCTGGTATATTTTCTACCACCTCTGGAAATATATCCTGCCTCCAGGTAGGTTTTCGTACAGTAGTGATGGGTTTTGGTGTTGTTAGTGCGTTTATGGGATCTTCGTGCACCTTTGCTTTGGCTATTTCTGCAAAGTTTCTCCGCTTTAGTTTCCCATTTCCCAAATTGTTTAGTCTCTGGTGCATTGGATGGTCGGTCAGTCTTCAGAGTTTCTCTGACTGCAGCTGGGCTCTGCAGTCTCTTCTATCGGTCATGGATTGCAGTTTTGTAATCTTTTCAAGTTCTACAATTGGCGTTGACTTCATGCCACCTGTTATAATTCTCATGGCTTGGTTTTGAAGTTTGCTAACTTTATCGAAGTTCGCCTTCGCTGCTGTTGTCCATGCCGCAATGCCATACTCGAGAACTGGTCTCACTCTTCCAGTGTACAGTTTCTTTAGTATGCCTTCGTCTGCTCCTGATGGGGATCGAACCCAGCACCTTCCAGTTGTGAGCCGTGCCACTTAACCACTAGGCCACGCCGTCCCCTACAAAAAAGTGTATGAATATATATATATACACACACACATGCCCTTGTTCGCTCCATACGAAGCAAAGAATCACAACTATAGATAGTGGCCTCTTACGAAAGCCTTCACCTATGATAGATGTGTGCTTAGCGAATTGTAGTTTGTGTTGCATTTGTTTTACACATTGCAGTTGCTATCCCCAAGTACAACCCTCTTCAGTCGTATTTTACATCATGATTGGAGATTATAGTGACCCTACTCTTTTCATTCGCCTATTTATCTGTCTACCACACTAGTTATACATCGCCCAGACATCTATATCCCCCTTCTCTCTCTCTCTTCCTCTTTCTGTCGCTCTCTCTCTCTCATCTCATCCTTCTGCCGCGTTCATGCTGGAAGCGAGGACGCGACGTTGTGTTGTAGTTTACAGCCAGACTGCGATATCTGCGCCTTTCGACCCGACACATCTGGTTTCAGCACATTTTAGACGTGAGGTCCCTCCTCCTCACTCCCTATTCTCTTCGCCTGCCTGTATTATTGTAGTCTGTATCCAGAGCCGCTAATTGGTTATGTAATAGGGCCTTGGTTAGATATGAGTTGTTGACCCTAACGCAAGCAGCCAGCTGTGAGTCACTGGCTGCTATGGTGATCAAAACGCTGATCTGTGCATGAGCTATAGTGGTCAGCGACCCAAAACTGACTGCTAGCGTCAGGGCTAGCGACCCAGAGCTGACTGCTAGCGTCAGGGCTAGCGATGCTGAGCAGTGCATGAGCTATAGTGGTCAGCGACCCAAATCTGACTGCTAGCGTCAGGGCTAGCGACCCAGAGCTGACTGCTAGCGTCAGGGCTAGCGATGCTGAGCAGTGCATGCGCTATAGTGGTCAGAGACCCAAAAATGACTGCTATCGTCAGGGCTAGCGACCCAAAACTGACTGCTAGCGTCAAGGCTAGCGATCCAGAGCTGACTGCTAGCGTCAGGGCTAGCGACCCAGAGCTACCAAGACCATTCTCCGTCTTGATAACAGGCTAATACATGGCAGACTGGCAAAGTTCAAGACGTCGAAGAGGGAAGCTAATCAGATACCCATAAATGTCATGCTAAGTCGGATGTGTCGGACCGAAAGGTGAAAATATTATAGTCCAGCTGTAAACTATGACACACATAATTTAGTTCTCCGGACTGCATCCTGCTACTTACAAAGCCCGTTCCAGGGCTTGGTAGCGGAATATTGAGGACGAACGATGAAGAGGACTGGTTGCTGTTAACTCATTAACTGCCACATCTTCGGCCATAGACGCCTGTGGGTAGTCCTGTATAGCGATCCTACCAAACCAGCGGCAAGCTTGGTGCCACCTGCTACGTCCATGCTCCAGATCACATGTGATTCAAAGTGGATTTCTTCGATAAAATAAAGAACGGATGTGGCCCGCAAGATTCGAGTTTTTGTGTCAACACAATTTGCGCTTACAACTGGTGGGATTCTTGGACTCTGATGACGAGAACTGATAGAGTGAGGGCAGAGTGAAGTACTGATAGAGTGAGGGCAGAGTGAAGTACTGAACAGAGTGAGGGCAGAGTGAAGTACTGAACAGAGTGAGGGCAGAGTGAAGTACTGAACAGAGTGAGGGCAGAGTGAAGTACTGATAGAGTGAGGGCAGAGTGAAGTACTGAACAGAGTGAGGGCAGAGTGAAGTACTGAACAGAGTGAGGGCAGAGTGAAGTACTGAACAGAGTGAGGGCAGAGTGAAGTACTGAACAGAGTGAGGGCAGAGTGAAGTACTGAACAGAGTGAGGGCAGAGTGAAGTACTGAACATAATCAAAAATGACATAATTAAACCCAGCATATTAGTGGCCGAGGTAGGGCAGAAGTTAGTGCACTGACTTCCCACTCGAGCGATCGGGGTAGACCCAACCTCCAAAATTGGGTACCAGACTAATCCGAGAAAGCAAAGGCGGCCAACGTCAAATTGACCACATCATCCCTAGAGTGTCGCTATTCAAAAACAAATATGGACCCATCACCATATTCACAATATACCAAATTGGCGTGGTAAATAGATGTTGACATTTTACCTATTTATATTAGTTGGAGGGGAACTGAGACGCTAGTCAGGTCAGGGAGGGGAACTGAGACGCTAGTCCGGTCAGGGAGGGGAACTGAGACGCTAGTCCGGTCAGGGAGGGGAACTGAAACGCTAGTCCGGTCAGGGAGGGGAACTGAGACGCTAGTCCGGTCAGGGAGGGGAACTGAGACGCTAGTCCGGTCAGGGAGGGGAACTGAGACGCTAGTCCGGTCAGGGAGGGGAACTGAGACGCTAGTCCGGTCAGGGAGGGGAACTGAGACGCTAGTCCGGTCAGGGAGGGGAACTGAGACGCTAGTCCGGTCAGGGAGGGGAACTGAGACGCTAGTCCGGTCAGGGAGGGGAACTGAGACGCTAGTCCGGTCAGGGAGGGGAACTGAGACGCTAGTCCGGTCAGGGAGGGGAACTGAGACGCTAGTCCGGTCAGGGAGGGGAACTGAGACGCTAGTCCGGTCAGGGAGGGGAACTGAGACGCTAGTCCGGTCAGGGAGGGGAACTGGGACGCTAGTCCGGTCAGGGAGGGGAACTTAGACGCTAATCCGGTCAGAGAGGAGAACTGAGACGCTAATCCGGTCAGAGAGGAGAAATGAGATGCTAGTCTGGTCAGGCATAACATACTGACCAGGACGTCGCGCCAGGGTCAAGCCAATTCCTTCTTTAAGCACATCATACTGACCAGGACGTCGCGTCAGGGTCAATCACAATATACTAACCAAGACCAATATCTTTCTCCCTTTTAGTTTTCCCTGGAAACAAGCTGTTTTAATGCAGTCTGACTGACGAGATGTGGATCAACGTAGTAGTGAGCTTCACGTAGATAAAGTCAAGCATAGCACAACCGCCTGGAGGATCGCAGTCCACCTTCATCAGCAAGCTCGGGATATGAAGAAAGCTTCTACAACTCGCCACTTAACGTCGATCTCGGAACGTACAAAAGAGTAAACGTACTCACCGTGGGCATTCATCAACAACAACATATTAGTTGGACGTCGATCGTTGAAAGACTGGGGCGGGTCAAGCCTCATTTGGTAAACACAGACCAGCCACTGCCGCTGGATGGGATTGCTGACAAACAAGACATGGATTAGGAAGGAAAGCAAAATGAGACGATCATGAACTGTCAGTGTTTAAAAGATATCATTCCTGAGCAAGCATAGCGTCACCCGATATGACGAGCAGCTTAGGCGAGTGTGTGTGTTCTGGAAAGCTATATGGCTTGCATGAGTTATTATTAGCTTGCAAGGCGTGTTGCCGCCAATCAGAAAGTAGCTATTTGTAAATCTCGCGTCATCAATATATCAGTCAATACCTTTTGAGCTCCATGTGGAGCATTAAGTCTTCAAGAAATACATGCCCTGTCATCAAGCGTTGACCCGTCTATATTTATTGATGTTTTCGTGGCTTCAATTTTCTACAGGGTCTAACCAGTCACCATGCCCAGCCCACCTTTGTCGCCTCTTACGACATGCCTGACAGGTTACAGTGGTGATATTCTTTAATGCCCTTTCTGTCCCCAATAGCACTCGGGCGTCGTCAATATATAATGAAGTTATTGCATGTTTTTACCTCACATGAGCATCCACGTGGTGGAGTGGTTAAAGCGCTTGATTTCACTAGAAACATATCAAATTCGCATTAAGATTGTCCTACGATACCAATTTATAAATGGTTACCTCATATACAGTTCGGGAAGACAAGACATCGAGGAAGAGAACTGGCCCCTCCAGCTGACAAAAGTCCTCAAACAATGATGCACCTACCCAAAGAAAGACACTGGGGGAGGGGGGTGGGGGGGTGTGTGTGTGTGTGTGTGTGTGTGTGTGTGTTTTGGTGAGAAACACTACCTTTTGTTCTTTGATGTGACTTGTCCCGGCTGGCAATTTCGATTATGTGCCTCTGTAGGTGTACTTCACTGCCAGTCGTAGGCAGGCTTATATACTAGTATTGATATCACGGCGGATAAGAGGGAGAGCTTTCAGGCAGTGCAGAGTGAGATAAGAGTAAAGCGACTACCTATAGAGGAAGAAAGAGATACACAGAGCAGTAATTACAGCAATAGAAAGAGACGCAGATATAGAACAAGCAAAGAGTGTGCCAGAGAAACAGCGAGATAGATCGGGAGAGTGAGGCAGACAACGGAAATACAGGCGGTCAGAAAGAGAGACAGAGAGAAAGATAGTCAGATACAGACATTGAAAGCAGGGCGTGATGTAAGAAGAATACGCAGATACATTTACAGATAATCATCCAGAGAGTGTTAGAGGGGGAGAGACTGAGGGAGAAGGAGAGAGTGCGATGTGTGAGAAAAGAAGGAAGAGACAGACACAGAGTGGGAGAGGAGGTGACAAAGAGAGTGACAGAGAGAGAGATAATTGGTTTGAGTGACAGAGATAAGAATGATATGGAGACGAAGAGAAATAGGGAGACAGAGAGAGAGAGAGGGAGATAATGAGGGTGGGAGATTCATACATGGAGACAGAAAGGATGAAGGAAACATCGTGCAAAAAACACAAAGAGAGAGGGAGATGAAGAGATACAGACAGGACGAAGGAGGCAAAGCGCGCGAGAAACAAAAAGATGGGGGTTGGGGGTGTGAAAGATATAGACACGGAGACATTATGTGGGAAGAACAAAGAGGGGGGGGGCGTAATATAAAAATGAAAGATAGACACGGAGACGTGGGATGAACAAAGAGAGAGAAAAAAAGGGGGGGGGCGCGTAATGAAAGCGAAAGATATAGACACGGAGACATTATGTGAGATGAACAAAGAGAACGTGTGGGGGGGGGGGGGTAATGAGAGTGACATATATAGACACGGAGACATTATGTGGGATAAACAAAGAGGTGTGTGGGTGGGGACAGAGGGTAATGAAAGTGAAAGATATAGACATGGAGACATTATGTGGGATGAACAAAGAGAAGGAGAGTGCATGAGAGAGAGCTGGAGAAATTAGAGAGTGGAGATAATGAGTGAGAGGCACACGCAGAGAGGGGGAGATGGAGACAGACATACACAGATGGAGAGAGACGAGTGTAAGAGGAGACACACACGGAGTGACAGAGAGAGAGTGGGGAAGACTACAGTGCAAAGCGTGCTGATGTTGAGATTAGATTGATTGCTCGGCACAGAGGTCTATAACGATATCCTCTTCCCTTTGAACTGTTCATCAATACTGGATGATGAAAGGGATATGGGGAAGTGCCATAGGAAGACAGACCAGAACAGGGATTCCCAACTTGGCCAAGTTCAGATAGCGATGAGTCATGTGGTAGGAGAAAGGTGACCCAGAAATAAGTCCATCTTACCAGGGCAAGTCAGTTAATAGGTCACTAACGGATATTCAATTTAAAAAAAACTAAAATGCGATAGGAACTTGAAAATAGTTATGAATGCACTGACATTGTTCCTTATTTCTCAATATAATTTCCACCAACATTGATACACGTATCGCTTTATCAGTGCAAGGACAGACCTATTCAGTTCAGTTTGTATTCGCTTGTCAGCCAGTCTGGGTACCCACAGCGAGTACACTTTCCAGAAATGCAATCGATCATACATTATGCTGTAGGCTAAACCACGCTAGTACACTATTGTAGATGCCACACTGTCTTTCGTTACTTACTGGCCAGCTCGAATCTCTTCCGCCACACACCCTACAAATGCATTCTGCAATCTGAACAGATGGCCAGTTCGGGATTCAATAGCAATCTGTGAACGACCATGAGAATATGTATTGACCCAGTTATCAACCGCTTTCCAAGACACTTCTCACCGTCAACATTTCCTTATGAATATCCTGTGCAGAAAGTCTTTAGACCACCAAAAAACTACAGATCAGCACGCTGTTCTTGATTGTACACTCATGTGAGCACGGGGTCATTTAGATGTCTACTGCGCATGTGCATGCGACAGCTGTCTGCTACTGCAAGTTATCACGTGACTGGATGCTGCTAATACCACTGGAAATTACGAAGGACATTTTTCAGCTATCCCTTATCAGTTTGTGACCTACCTAGTGACTGACCCCCGTACTTATTTTCCAGTCCACTGTTAACCGATACAGGGAGCTCAATCTTTCTTCCTGTGCCAAGTGTGTAGCTTCTGTAGTTTTAAGTCCATCTTGTATGATGTATCTGGTGTCATCTATCCAGCTGCCATGTAGGTCTTCATACCTTAACTAAATTTTGATTTTACAATTATTTTTTACTTATTTCACTTAGTATTTTTCTTTGGCGCTTGTCCCGAAAAGGAATGTGTATTGGCTTACAGCGCGGCTGCGATGTCTGTGCCGTTTGGCCTGACACTTTAGTTTCAGCTGGATTTTGGGGTACCAAGGTTATTTTCTAATTGCAATCCCCTTTTCTCTTCGCCAGACTTCACTAATGCAGCCAGTTTCCAGGACCGTCGCTTGGAGGTGGAATAGTATATTGGCCAACTCTGGTTCGCTGGCTACTATCAGCTTATTCAATGTGCTGTATCTTGGCCACCATTTAAGTTAATAGAATCAAGTGTTGAAGTTGCATAGTGACGTCTACTAATGACGGTTGTGCATGGGGCCGGCCTGCTACGACATCCTGTAGGAACTATAAGCCGCAAAATAATAAAATATACCTGCGCAGACCAGTGTAGGAGACGGGAGACCTAGTCCACTCGTTATTCGTGTATATCTTACTTACATCTTCTTCTGCTGCCGTTCTCAGTCTCATGCTACCAAGCCCTGAACAGGGCTTTGCAAGTAACAGAATGTAGTCCGGAGCACGGAATGCGTTGTTTCGCTAGATTACAGCTTGACTGCGATAATTGCACCTTTCGGTCCGATACATGTGTCTTCGGCAGACATGTTACTTCCAATTGTAATCATTTTAGGATTTCTCCTCGAAAACTTTATTTAAACATGAAGCCCATCCCTGCACACCTCCTCTCCCTCAAATCCACACATCACTCTCTTTCAAATCCCCACACCTCCTCTCCCTCAAATCCACACATCACTCTCCCTCAAATCCCCACACCTCCTCTCCCTCAAATCCCCACATCACTCTCCCCTTCCAGTCCTATAAGGTACGATATGTAACAGGTTATTTTCAGTATTGCTCATCTGGTTTCCCTCCCCGGTCAGCCAACCTTCTCGAAAATCTATCTTTGTTCACCCTCACGCTCTTCCCCACGAACTCTTCCTCCAACCAACGCGTCTCCTAACTCCTCAACTTGCCCGTTCATCCCCCTTCCTCCTCATCCACTTCCATCTCAAGAGTCACAATTCCTATTAAACTTTCAACGAATTCATTCCAATTGAATTTCATTATGCAATTCCTGTTTAATATATACACACGAGATATGAGACTGTAGGCAACGAGTTATGAAAACACTGCAGCGTTTGGAGTACAAAAACAAAATAGTCGTTTGGGTCGAATCAGTCATTGGAGCGATAATTTCACTCGACAAATGTGCCAGGGTTTCGTCAAAGAGTTTTCCGCACGGTTCAGTCTACAATGCTGTAAATTGGTACCCGACTTACTGTTTGTTTATTTATTTTGGTCTTATTTGGACGAGAAACTGCCCTTTCAGCCACAGACCGAGTCCTTTTTGTAAGAAAAAAAGCAGCGAAGAAAACCTAGCCCATCTTAAATCAACAATGGAGACTAGCAGACGGTGACCAAGTACAAAGCAATGAGAGCTTGCTGTTGTCCAAGCATTCACTCATTCTCTCGCTGACTCACCCATTTACTCACTCACTCACTTAATCTCACTCACTCACTCTCTCCCTGACTCACCCATTTATTCTCTCACTCACCCATTCACCCAATCACTCACTCGCCTATTTAGTCACTCGCCCATTCGCCCACTCACTCACCAGCTTGCCCATTCACCCACTTGCCCATTCCCCCACTCACTCACTCACCAACTCACTCACGCATTTGCCCATTCACCCACTCATTCACCCACTCGCCCACTCATTCACTCACTCGCCCATTAACCCACTCGTCCACTCACTCATTCACTCACTCGCCCATTTACCCATTCGTCCACCCACTCACTTGCCCATTTACCCACCCACTCACTCATCCATTCACTCAATCGCCCATTCACCCACTCACTTACCCACTTGTCCATTCACCCACCCACTCACTCGCCCATTTACTCACTCGCCCACTCACTCATCCACTTGCCCATTCATCCACTCACTCGCCCATTCACTCACTCGCCCACTCACTCACCCACTTGCCCATTCACCCACCCACTCTCTCGCCCATTCACTCACTCGCTCATTTACTCACTCACTTGCCCATCACCCACCCACTCTCTCGCCCATTCACTCACTCGCTCATTTACTCACTCACTTGTCCATTCACTCACCCACTCGCACACCCACCCACTCACTCCCCCACTCACTCAACACCTCAGCTATTCACTTGTAAAAGCCTATATCCGAGCTCTTGCTGGTTATTAGAAGTAGTTTTAAAATGACGTTGCTAGCATTTAGAAAAACCATGTTCAATCACATTTACGACATGCTCAGTAGGTGATGTGGACCTATTCTTGTCACCACACGTGAGCTGACCAAGTACTGTACATAGCTTATTCGTCATGTCCCTTTCATTGTTCCGGCCAGAGCATAATGCCACCACTACTCTTGGCCTCCTTTAGGTAGTTTGTGTCAAAATGCTTTTCGTGGTTTTGGCGTGGTGGTTTCTCTAGCAGTTTGTTTTACATGATCAGTTTGCTTGTCCCATGCAAAACTCGCTTTAGTCGCCTTTCAAATAAGTGCAGTGAGCCTATGCCGTTCTCCTCAGTAATCGACACTGGGATCCACTCGGGGAAAGTCCTTTATTACTGTTACTGAAAATGGCATTCCTCTGGACAGCATACACAATAGTTAGAACGCTTGTATCTCATACAGCCCTAGATCAGCACGCTCCAGTCTACAAAGCTGACAATGCGTGCTCGACTTGTTTAATGTCCACATTGAGTAACTACTTTTGTGCGCCTTGCAAATGGCGTTAAGTGGCGGATTGTAGTAGCTTTCCTCACATCCTGGGCGTGCTGATGGACCTGGACCGGGGTCCTCCATGCAGCTGTGCTATCTTTGGTTTCATCTGCGTGACGCTCACTACTACGGGGGTCACATCGATCCACATCTCGTCAGCCTGACTGCCTTAAAAACAGCCTGTTTCCAGGGAATCCTTCGTGGAAAAGAGACTGTGGTTTTGGTCAGTATATTGTGCCCGACCCTGACGCGACGCTCTGGTCAGTATGTTGTGCCCGACCCTGACGCGACGCTCTGGTCAGTATGTTGTGCCCGACCTTGACGCGACGCTCTGGTCAGTATGTTGTGCCCGACCTTGACGCGACGCTCTGGCCAGTATGTTGTGCCCGACCCTGACGCGACGCTCTGGCCAGTATGTTGTGCCCGACCCTGACGCGACGCTATGGTCAGTATGTTGTGCCCGACCCTGATGCGACGCTCTGGTCAGTATGTTGTGCCTGACTGGACTAGCGTTTCAGATCCACAGCTGCTATACTAAATTTAATAGTTAAAGGTGGTGAAGAAGAGAACTGGCCACACACAAACCGCCCTCTCCTCCAACACTTCCCCCCCCCCCCCCCAAAAAAAAACACGCCAGCCTTAGACCTACAACAATTAAGTCTGTAACACTTCATCGCAGTCGACAGTGAATGCAATGGAACACTAATACTTTCCTATGAAAAGCGCACTGATATCTTCAGAACCGCAGCGACGACTCAGACGCAGTGCATGCTTTTAAGTGACTGCCACTGAACCAGATCTATTCAAGACCCTATTCCGTCTCGAATTGACGGCCCTGGAAACAGGTTTCGTCCGCACAGCCTGGCTGAGAGAATATGAATCGAAAAGGAAAGGCAAATACGGGCCATAAACTATGCTGAAAACGGATGTGTCGGGCTGAAAGGCGCAGATATCGCAGTCTTGCTGTAAACATACGACACAGCGTTAAGAAAATGTCCTTTTTCTAGAAGAACAACCCAGAATAAGTAGAGCAGAAGAAGAGGACTTTACCGTAGACAAGAGCTTGGCAGCGCAAGTGAAACCAGTCGTGACCGAACGCACAAAGTAACGATCAAAGGCTAACAACCAACAAAATAAAAAAATTAAAAAAAGCATCAGCTCGGCCCAGTGACACACTTACGAGTCGCTCGTCTGCAACGTGAGGTAGCGGCAGCCATACAAAGTGGTGATAGTGGTGGTGGTGTGTGCAAGGAAGGGGTTCGAGACATCGCAGACGGCTACACTCTTGATTGGTCTTGATAATAAAAGGCATTTATTTTTTCTGGAGACTTCACATTTGAAATTTGGGAGGCAGGGGGCGGGGGTTTGGGTCGGGTAAGGACTGTGGCAGACGGTTCAATTAGTGATGCCTAGGGGGAATGGACTGGGAGGAGAAGGAGGAGGAGGACGAGGAGGAGGCAGGGGTTGATGTGGCCTTGTTTTCGTATTTTCTCTAACTGTGCAGTAA
>JAVGWX010000019.1:58177787-58480287 GCA_036924085.1 Ariolimax columbianus
GAGAGAGAGTGAGATGGAAGGGGCGGAAGAGAGAGTGAGATGGAAGGGGCGGAAGAGAGAGAGTGAGATGGAAGGGGCGAAAGAGAGAGAATGAGATGGAAGGGGCGGAAGAGAGAGAGTGAGAGATGGAAGGGGTGGAAGAGAGAGAGAGAGATGGAAGGGGCCGAAGAGAGAGAGAGAGATGGAAGGGGCCGAAGAGAGAGAGAGAGATGGAAGGGGCGGAAGAGAGAGAGAGAGATGGAAGGGGCGGAAGAGAGAGAGAGAGAGAGAGAGAGAGATGAAAGGGGCGGAAGAGAGAGTGAGTGGGATGGAAGGGGCGGAAGAGAGAGAGAGTGAGATGGAAGGGGCGGAAGAGAGAGAGAGAGAGAGATGGAAGGGGTGGAAGAGAGAGAGAGAGAGTGAGATGGAAGGGGCGGAAGAGAGAGAAAGAGAAATAGAGATGGAAGGGGCGGAAAAGAGAGAGAGAGAGATGGAAGGGGCGGAAGAGAGAGAGAGAGAGAGATGGAAGGGGTGGAAGAGAGAGAGAGAGAGTGAGATGGAAGGGGCGGAAGAGAGAGAAAGAGAAATAGAGATGGAAGGGGCGGAAAAGAGAGAGAGAGAGATGGAAGGGGCGAGAGAGAGAGAGATGGAAGGGGCGGAAGAGAGAGAGAGTGAGATGGAAGGGGCGGAAGAGAGAGAGAGTGAGATGGAAGGGGCGGAAGAGAGAGAGAGAGAGATGGAAGGGGTGGAAGAGAGAGAGAGAGAGTGAGATGGAAGGGGCGGAAGAGAGAGAGAGTGAGATGGAAGGGGCGGAAGAGAGAGAGAGTGAGATGGAAGGGGCGGAAGAGAGAGTGAGATGGAAGGGGCGGAAGAGAGAGAGTGAGATGGAAGGGGCGAAAGAGAGAGAATGAGATGGAAGGGGCGGAAGAGAGAGAGTGAGAGAGAAATAGAGATGGAAGGGGCGGAAGAGAGAGAGAGAGTGAGATGGAAGGGGCGGAAGAGAGAGAGAGAGAGAGAAATAGAGATGGAAGGGGCGGAAGAGAGAGAGAGAGAGTGAGATGGAAGGGGCCGAAGAGAGAGAGAGAGAAATAGAGATGGAAGGGGCGGAAGAGAGAGAGAGAGAGATAGAAGGGGCGGAAGAGAGAGATGGAAGGGGTGGGAGAGAGAGAGAGAAAGATGGAAGGCAAACCTAGCCCCTAAAATGATGTGCTGAATGTGTCGGATCGAGAAACAGACATCGGAGCCTCGCTGTAAAATACAAACACAACGTCCTTTTCAGAACGTACAGGGAAGTAGTTTGATGAACGATGATACACCGGTTCAGCCGGTTCTTTGACATACGATGATACACTGTCTAGCTCGTTGTGTGTTATCAAGGCCTGATAGGGGAGCAAGGAATAGTAATACTGAAACTAGCTAAGCATGAGACGATTAATCGGGGTTGTTCATGGGTTCAGCTACTGCATACTGCAGAATCTATAGACCCCACAAAACTTATATAAACTGAGTAGACGCGGAGCGACTAAGTCAAGTAAAACGAAAGATGGTTGTGCATGTGGCCCGTTACTTCACCCTGCAGAAACTACAATCCAGAAGAGACAGAAAAAAACTTGTTCAGCCCATGGTAGAAGTTGAGCGACCAAGTCAAGTGTTCGCCCCCAGAAACGTTCCGGGCCAGAAAGCAGGAGTTCGGGGCCAGGTTGGCGCCACCTGTCGACCACTGACCCACAAACACGGCTGAAGACAAATGGGTAGCCGTAGTTACGTGCCCTGCTGCTGCTAGTAAAGATTGGATGGTTCAGGACTGTTGTAAGACAAGCATTGATAACGCCCTAATATAACCTGAAGTAGCGAGGGAGTATCTGCGCGCTTGCTTCTCGCGACTTGGTCATGGTTACGGCGATTCCCACAACCGACACGCGCCAGTCGAGCCTGTTTCACATGAGTAGATACTGTGGCTTACTGTTAGGGACGCGAAGGCAGCTAGGAAGGGAACAGGTCTTCTACGGTGATAAGGGAGAAGTAAGAGGGTTGGTTGATGGCCTATACACCTAAAGGTGATAAGGGTGAAGTGAGAGGGTTGGTTGATGGCCTATACACCTCAAGGTGATAAGGGTGAAGTGACAGGGTTGGTTGATGGTCCTTGCATCCCACAGGTGATAATGGGCGACGTGAGAGGGTTGTGTGATGGGTTAAACACTTAAAGGTGATAAGGTTAAAGTGAGAAGGTTGGTTGATGGGCCTTCTTCCCAAAGGTGATAAGGGCGAATGAAACCTGAATCGTGTATCATATACTTTGCATGTCTTTCTGTTGCTCATTGCAGGATAAAGCCATCCCTACAACCATATGTGATACTGGAGTATGGCTCAAATCTAGGCTAGCTCGCGGGCTCGTGCTTGGATTACCAGGTTTCCTTGCCAGGATACTGCCATGGATGAGATGTTGGGGGAGACAACTACCAAAGGACAGGTACGTCAAGTATCAAGATCTATGACAGTCATTCTTTATCAGCGTCCAGCCATTTTCCCAGAATGTACACACCCATTACCACAAGTGTACCTTCCGTTATCCCAAGTGTACATTCCGTTATTCTAAGTGTACATTCCGTTATTCCAAGTGTACATTCCATTATTTAAATTGTATCTCCCATTCTCCCAAGTTTACCACCAATTATCCCAAGTTTACTGCCGCCTATTATTCCAAGTGTACATCCCATTGTACCAAGTGGACCTCCCAATATCCCATGTGGACCTCCAATTGCCCCAAGTGTATCTCCTATTTTCCCAAGTGGATTACCCATTATCCCACTTGTACTGCTGCCCACTGTTCCAAGTGTACCTCCCATTGTCCCAAGTGGAACTCTCATGACCGTAGTGTGACGGCACAATTTCCAAGAAGAGCCAACAGAACCTCCTAGCAAAGAAAATATGCCAAGAGTTAACAGGAGTGGTAACAACCACAACCACCAACAACAACAACAACAACATAAACAACAACTACTCTACTATTACTAATATTAATGCTCTAATAGTTTGTAATGAATCGGTCAGTATTGGGGAATCTTCTTCTTCTTCTTCGTTCATTCTTAATCTCCCGCTACCAAACACTGAAAGGGCTTAAGTAGCAGAATGTAGTCCAGATAACAGGATGCGCTGTGTCGTAGTTTACAGCTTGGCTGTGATATTTGCACCTTTCGGTCCAACACATCCGACTTCAGCAAGCATTTTTTGAGTACCGGGTTAGCATTCCCTCTTCGATCCCCTCTCCTTAGCCAGTCTGCCCTGCTGCAGCCTGTTATCCAGGATCACTGCGTGGAGGTGTAGAAGGGTCTTGGCAGCTCTGGTTCGCTGGCCCTGACGCTAGCAGTCAGCTATGGGTCGCTGACCACTGCAGCTCATGCGCTGCTCAGCATCTTGATCCCGTATTGGGGAATGAATGTGTTTATTACCCATATGCCTTGCTTCATAAGGTAGAGTTCATTGTACTGTATTTTGCGACTATCGGCCCTGTGCATACTATTTCTGCACGCATTTGTAAATGGCTTTACTAATCCCATAGGAGGGCCATCTTTATCATCAATCATCACGAATACCGTTTCAGCTCCCCACGGAGCACAACTCTTCAACAAATGCATGCCGAGTCATGAAACGGTGACAAGTTGAAGCTTTTGGGGCTTAAAGTAACTACACGTTGGGGTAGCAGACCCCATGCCCAACCTTCCTTAGACGTCTCTTAATACATGTCAGGCAGGTTACAGTCTTACTATTTTTGTTCCACTATCTGACTCCGGTAACACTAGAGTATGATCTTGCTATCTCATTATTAATTCGATCATATTAAATGTGGATTGTGAGCCGTGTCAATAATCGGTTGACTAGCCGCCGTGTCAAACAAAACTCCCACCAACCACGAAAGGCTGTTTCTGAGACATGTTCTAAGTGATGTACTGTCCGTCGCTATACGGGTTTAGTAATGACGTATAAACTCACATTGCGATATTTTCACCATGTGCTCTGTGAAACGTATTGCCATCGTCAAATGGAGAGACCACTACTGTGTATATGTAGCCGCGGTAGCACCGTAGTTAGTGCACCGGTTTGTTAGTCGAGCGATCTAGGTTCAATTCACAAGTGACAGGAAATATTGTTTTGATCGCAAGTTGCACCTCGGGTCGACTCATTCTCTGAAAGGTGGTACCGGAGCAAGTCTGGAATATAGGGGCGATGATCACACCAAGTCTAGTGTGTCGTAGGTCAGACAATAGCCACGCCTAGTGTGTCGTAGATCAGACAATAGCCACGCCTAGTGTGTCGTAGGTCAGACAATAGCGACGCCTAGTGTGTCGTAGGTCAGACAATAGCCACGCCTAGTGTGTCGTAGGTCAGACAATAGCCACGCCTAGTGTGTCGTAGGTCAGACAATAGCCACGCCTAGTGTGTCGTAGGTCAGACAATAGCCACGCCTTGTGTGTCGGAGGTCAGACAATAGCCACGCCTAGTGTGTCGTAGGTCAGACAATAGCCACGCCTA
This sequence comes from Ariolimax columbianus, assembly GCA_036924085.1. NCBI lineage: Eukaryota > Metazoa > Mollusca > Gastropoda > Stylommatophora > Arionidae > Ariolimax > Ariolimax columbianus. The sequence continues at coordinate 58,182,297 of JAVGWX010000019.1, forward strand.
GTGTGTCGTAGGTCAGACAATAGCCACGCCTAGTGTGTCGTAGGTCAGACAATAGCCACGCCTAGTGTGTCGTAGGTCAGACAATAGCCACGCCTAGTGTGTCGTAGGTCAGCCAATAGCCACGCCTAGTGTCTCGTAGGTCAGACAATAGCCACGCCTAGTGTGTCGTAGGTCAGACAATAGCCACGCCTAGTGTGTCGTAGGTCAGACAATAGCCACGCCTAGTGTCTCGTAGGTCAGACAATAGCCACGAAAAGTGTCTCGTAGGTCAGACAATAGCCACGAATAGTGTGTCGTAGGTCAGACAATAGCCACGCCTAGTGTATCGCAGATCAGACATTAGCCACGACAAGTGTGTCGTAGGTCAGACAATAGCCACGCCTTGTGTGTCGGAGGTCAGACAATAGCCACGCCTAGTGTGTCGTAGGTCAGACAATAGCCACGCCTAGTGTGTCGTAGGTCAGACAATAGCCACGCCTAGTGTGTCGTAGGTCAGACAATAGCCACGCCTAGTGTGTCGTAGGTCAGACAATAGCCACGCCTAGTGTGTCGTAGGTCAGACAATAGCCACGCCTAGTGTGTCGTAGGTCAGCAAATAGCCACGCCTAGTGTCTCGTAGGTCAGACAATAGCCACGCCTAGTGTGTCGTAGGTCAGACAATAGCCACACCTAGTGTGTCGTAGGTCAGACAATAGCCACGAATAGTGTGTCGTAGGTCAGACAATAGCCACGCCTAGTGTATCGCAGATCAGACATTAGCCACGACAAGTGTGTCGTAGGTCAGACAATATGCCATACGACTACTAAACGGGATCTTTACTCTTGTTTTGTACTGCTGTTATGTATACAAGCACAGACAAATGTAACCGCCAAACAAGAAACGCACACTTACCACCTGGATCTAGCTTGCTCCATATTCATCAGCTGTGATCTGGAGGGGATAGAAGCAAGCACAACACATGACATATTGTAAAAGTTCTCAAACAGTGAAGACTAGCCAACAACCAAACAGCACCAATCTATTGTACAGCCCAGACCTGCTGAGTTCGGATTTTACAAACAGTAAGTGTAATATTCGAAGCAATATTTAAAATACGTGCTGAACTCGGATGATTTGGACAATTAGGCACAAAATACTGCACAACACACATCGCCTTAGGAAGAAAAAAGCGGCGGACACAAACAAATATTTAAACAAGTGTTCAAAAATTCCTCATTTAAACATAACAGAGCAGTGTCGTGTGTTCTTCATATAGGCAAATGACGTTAAACTGTTTTGATATATCTGTTGCCCAATTAATTATATTTCACCAGCCCAGTGTTTCTTCAATCCCTGGCGGTTGCCAGTATGTCTGCAGGGCTTCAGTGTTGTGTAATTCTTGGTCTTGGCCCTATCCTGTCTGGCTTCATAAACCCAGCTGGTAGTTATGATATCGCCGACACAGTTCTTTGTCAGATAAGGCCAGATGTGATCCTAATTGTTGCACAAACGCAACCACAAATGGCGACAACCTCATACTGGTACTGCAAAATCTGGTCTCATTTGGCTGTAAAGTTCAATCCTAGCTCGGAAGATTATGTCGCACTTTGGACACATATGTAAAAAGTCGAATGTGGAGTTGTCGTGTGTTGTTCTATCCGACAGCGCGTTTTCTCTGAGCCTCGGTGATATTATTCTGCTCAACGATCTGTGCACCTTGTGTGATGCTAGCCCGCCAGACGGAGCGGTTCTGAGCACTCATCCCTTAAAGCACCGCAGACATTTTTAATGAGTCTGTAGTGTTTCTTCTATGTCCTGACGAGCGTCGCCTTTTCTTAACTCACTGTTTAGCAGCTGCTTGGGGAGGTACTCATGAGACATGCAAACATCATGTCCTGTCTATATTATCTGAGCTCTTTGCACATTTTTCCTTCTTTCTGCTGTTCGTCTGGAAACTGACATTGTGTACTAGTTTACAGCGAAGTTGCGATATATGCGACCTTCTGCGCGACACATCCGGTTTTAGCGCCGCTTTTTGCGACAGTTTGCTTGTCCTTATCGAGCCCTATTCTCTTAGCCAGACTGCACCAGTCAATCGTGTTTCCGGGGTCGCCACTTGCAGATGGAACAGGGGCTTGGTAAATTATGATTAGCTGACCTGATACAAGCAGTCAGATATAAGTCGCTGACCGTGATGCAAGCAGTCAGACATAAGTCGCTAACCCGGACGCTTGCAGTCAGATATAAGTCGCTGACCGTGATGCAGTCAGATATAAGTCGCTGACCCGGACGCTTGCAGTCAGATATAAGTCGCTGACCCAGACGCTTGCAGTCAGCTATAAGTCGCTGACCCGGACACTTGCAGTCAGCTATAAGTCGCTGACCCGGACGCTTGCAGTCAACTATAATTGCTGACCTGACCCTTGCAGTCAGCTATGAGTCGCGACCCGGACGCTTACAATCAGCTATGAGTCGCTGACCCGGACGCTTGCAGTCAGCTGTGAGTCGTTGGCTGCTATCTTTATTCACTGCTGAAAATGATGTCCCTGATCGTTGCAAATTGCCAAATAGTGCAGTACCACAGCAACCCATTAAGGTCCGTCGCGACTATCAATTTCAGGAAGCTAGCATTTACTAAGCAAGGAAGTGACACCTCTATTAGTATTACATTTCATTGTACCCCTCATAACCCCTCTTCAATTCCCTCCCAGCACCGTAAGGTGTGACATTCTTCTTAGTCGACCTGTATTTCTACAGCGACAGATGCCCCTGTGCAGGTCCCAGCATTAGCTGGATGTACCCGGGAGGAAGATTTCCTGCTTAGCGGGATAGGCTCGAGCAGCTTATTACTCAGATGCGTCTGGACAAGTGCCGCGGAGGGTGGTTAACCGATGTCAGTCCATCTAGATTCAAACACTAGAGCAAAGTAGACCCGCAGCACGTTAGGCGTCATCTATGCTGCACTTAACAAACCAACTAATCATGGCTGGTGTTATGCCATGTGACACAGTTAGTCGCCTCTGTAAGGGCAGTGTTGCTATTCTTAACTTAGTCATACACAAAGACACCGGTGGACCACTCAGGATATTTGCCTCGATATTTGAAGTTCTGCTTGTTCCTCTTCTCCTCCCCGTCAACCAACCTATCCCCCTTTTCGCACTCCCATATTATTCCCGATAAACCCGTCCATCCATCTCTTTCGCCAACCCACCTACTCCCAAACCCACCGCTAAAGTATACTAGCAAGTTTTTCATCAGATTAATACTATGTCACCAGGGATTGGGTTGAGTCGGTTGGGGGGGGGGGGGGGGGGGTGGTTGTGTTTGTGCGCTCGTGTGTATGTCGGGTGTGGTCTTGTGTTATTGGAAGAGAGAATGTAAGATAAGACAAGAGAGGGAAAATAGAAAGGTAATAGCGATATGAAGTAAAAGGTTACTCTTCAATCTTTCGTGCATCTTTATCTGAAAAGAGTTTCCTCTTACACAAAACACTTGACGTTAGCTAAGTTCGTGTTGTTTTTATGTGTCCTTGTTGCTGATGAAAGTTACGTGCACTGAGTTCAGTTCAACTCTCGACGACTATCAGCAAGTTTCACCTGACCCGGTGGTTAATCTTCGTGGCATAAACCAGCGATATGCCTTTGGAAGTGTCATCTCCTTAAGAAATTATGCAGATTTGAGAACTCATTCACCCCTATCTCCTTAGTTGGACAGCGTGGGCTAGTGACACGGCTCACAACCCGATGGTGATGGGTTCGATCCCCATCACAGAACCGGTCGTTACCCTGGGGAAGCATACCCTTAGAAAATGCAGGAGGAAGCAGACCCTTACATAAAATGCATGAGAAGTCGGATGCGATGGGCCGACAGGTGAAAAATACAAACCGCAGTGCAACTCACACTGCCTTTGGGAAATAGAGAAATAAGGCAAACGCCAAAAACAAATGTTTAATTATGTTTGCTTTTCCCGTCCACTTGTGTCCTTGAGCGCAGTGAGAAGCATACCTCGCCCTCCCATGGCTACGTGTTGCGTTGGTCGTCGTAAAGCCCATGTCATCTACCCATCTGCAGCACGCCCTCCCTTGTGCCCTGTAGCCAGATCTTCTTGCATTGTAAAACATGAGTGGAAGTTGTTCAGCGTACGTTTCCCTTTCTAGCAAGTAATTGTGAGTAGGCCGATAACAAGAAAATCTTCATGTGTCAGTTGTACTGAGACAGGTTCCATCACGACCTTAACCTTGGCTATATCTAAATAAATAGTCAGTCATAAATGTCGCTGCTCTCGAGACATTGAAATGAGCCAATTATGTGGTAGATCATTTGATGCTGCTGCAGTCACGACAATTGCATGTACCTCGGGATTATGGAGAACAGAACAATCGCCAACTTCGGTGTTTGCTAATATTTTACAATGCTTGTACAATATGCGCTCGTGCTTCGTAGTTGATTGATTACTTCAAAGTGGGTTGATACCAGGGTCTCTTACTAGGGAATAACAAATAGGTCCACTGCACCTCGATGTGACTAAAGAGAGTTGTGTTTGGCCCTAGTCATGTAAAACAGTTGGTGAAGTCACTACAGCAAGAGCATGTCAAGTGCATAAAACAGTCTTCCTAAATAAGGGCCAGGTGTTGTGGTGGCCCTAGACTCTGGGAGGCGTGGACAAGCGGGATTCTGAACTTAATAGTGTCACAGATAATGAAACGACACATCGGATAAATGAATGTCCTTGTGTAATAACCTATGTAATGACATGTGTAATAACATGTGTAAATAACCTGACAGTGTGACCGATAATGAAACGACACATCGGATAAATGAATGTCCCTGTGTAATAACCTATGTAATGACATGTGTAATAACATGTGTAAATAACCTGACAGTGTGACCGATAATGAAACAACACATAGGATATATGAATGTCCCTGTGTAATAACCTATGTAATAACCTGTGTAAATAACCTGTGTAAATAACCTGACAGTGTGACCGATAATGAAACGACACATAGGATAAATGAATGTCCCTGTGTAATAACCTATGTAATAACCTGTGTAAATAACCTGTGTAAATAACCTGACAGTGTGACCGATAATGAAACGACACATAGGATAAATGAATGTCCCTGTGTAATAACCTATGTAATAACCTGTGTAAATAACCTGTGTAATAACCTGTGTAAATAACCTATGTAAATAACCTGACAGTGTGACCGATAATGAAACGACACATAGGATAAATGAATGTCCCGGTGTAATAACCTATGTAATAACCTGTGTAAATAACCTGTGTAATAACCTGTGTAAATAACCTATGTAAATAACCTGACAGTGTGACCGATAATGAAACGACACATAGGATAAATGAATGTCCCTGTGTAATAACCTATGTAATAACCTATGTAATAACCTGTGTAATAACCTGTGTAAATAACCTATGTAAATAACCTGACAGTGTGACCGATAATGAAACGACACATAGGATCAATGAATGTCCCTGTGTAATAACCTATGTAATAACCTATGTAATAAAATGTGTAATAACCTGTGTAAATAACCTATGTAAATAACCTGACAGTGTGACCGATAATGAAACGACACATAGGATAAATGAATGTCCCTGTGTAATAACCTGTGTAATAACCTGTGTAAATAACCTATGTAAATAACCTGACAGTGTGACCGATAATGAAACGACACATAGGATCAATGAATGTCCCTGTGTAATAACCTATGTAATAACCTGTGTAAATAACCTGTGTAATAACCTGTGTAAATAACCTATGTAAATAACCTGACAGTGTGACCGATAATGAAACGACACATAGGATAAATGAATGTCCCTGTGTAATAACCTGTGTAAATAACCTATGTAAATAACCTGACAGTGTGACCGATAATGAAACGACACATAGGATCAATGAATGTCCCTGTGTAATAACCTATGTAATAACCTGTGTAAATAACCTGTGTAATAACCTGTGTAAATAACCTATGTAAATAACCTGACAGTGTGACCGATAATGAAACGACACATAGGATCAATGAATGTCCCTGTGTAATAACCTTTGTAATAACCTGTGTAAATAACCTGTGTAATAACCTGTGTAAATAACCTATGTAAATAACCTGACAGTGTGACCGATAATGAAACGACACATATGATAAATGAATGTCCTGTGTAATGTCAACCATATAGATATTGGTCTCCCAGTTATAGACGGTTGTATGGGACATGTGCATGATATAAGTTTTAAAAAACACTGGTTGTTAGTTTAAAAAGGTCAATCTCGCTTATAGTATACAGTGCTGTCGGGGATGAAGAGTGAGTGCTGTCGCGCGCCATTTTTTCTACAACAATGTATTCCATTACTGACTACAGCAGACAATGTTTACAATTGTCCAATAAACACAAAGTACTAGATCTCAGTTTTTGATATGTTTTGTGAGGTTCCAGTGGCCATATGTATCTCTTCCACGATGCTTTTTTTCTCTAAGAGTCAAGTGCTCAGTTTTAGCTGGGTAGTCTGAAGTGTTGATTGTTGATAGCAGGTGGCGAATGTTGGACGTTTGTCGTGGAAGACACTCGCTCTAACCATTATGTCGATGTTCACTCTCAGAAAACAAAATTGAGTTCAAGACAAATTTGCAAAGCGTAAAAGGGCATAAGAATATGTTGACATAACATGCCCCACACTTGACTGACAACAGAGGAACAATAAGAGACTTCATATTATAACAGCTGCAAGCTTCTAGTGCCAGGTTATGACTAGAAAACGGCAATAACGCAACACTCAATTGTGCATTCTGTGATGGAACGAACCCGTAGAACCGAACTTGTGCGCCTCGGCGATGTCCTCACAAGTTTGCATCTATGGGTCTGTGCCGTCATGGGGAAACCTGCTGGAGGCGAGACTGCACAAGCAAACACTAATCCACACACCGATGATGGGCTATCTTTCAGGTCAGCGGTTCTCCTAAAGCGAGGCGAGACAGCACTACAAACACGAGTCCATGCATCCAGCCTGGGGCATCTATCATATCAGTGCCTCTCACAATGTGAGGCGAGACAGTACTACAAACACGTCCGTACATCGATCCTGGGGTATCTATCATATCAGTGCTTCTCACAATGTGAGGTGAGCCAGCACTACAAACACGTCCGTACATCGAGGTTGGGGTATCTTTCAGATCAGTGCTTCTCCTAAAGCGAGGCGAGACAGCACTAGAAACACGTCGATACACCGAGATTAGGGTATCTTTAAGATTAGTGGTTCTCACAATGTAAGGTAAGACAGCACTACAAACACGAATTCACATATCCAGGAAGGGGTATCTTATGGGTTATTGGTTCCCAAACGAGCCTACCAGGAATGGTAGCGAGTGTGGCTAAAGATTCAGAGACAACCAAGGATTAACACATTAACTTGTGGAGAGAAAAAAAACATCAGGTGGCCGTAGTAGATAATCGTTCACGTTTATGGCCCTGATCTGGGTGTACAAATCGGAATGTGTCTTTGTAAATGTGTGTATTGTTATGTCCCTCCACTGGTCTTGCAGCTTCAACTGGGTGTGTGCTGCAGTCAATAAACGTCTCTAACCAGGTCAGCGACTCGTGGTAGTTACACTATCCAAACAATGCATATGCCAAAAGCAAATATACAAGTCACTTTCTGGTTTATTATGTTGTTGTTCTCAATTTCACTGCTAACGATGCATTGGCTCACTACTGTACACGGCTCCTTTCAGAAGTCTGCGACAATAAAAACATGTGTACTTGCAGTGGTGGTTTATGTAGCAAACGTCTCATAAGGTTGCTAGCGAAGGGTCGAAGAGGCAACGGTGAACTTTTCTGACAGGAGTCAGTGACTCATAGCTGGCTGCTTGCTTCAGGAGTTTGTTGCTGTTGTTCAATGCCCACGATAAGTGTGTTTATGATTGTGTGCGTCATGAAAAGGGCGTTTAGTGATGGGTTGCAGTAGCTTTCCTCACATCCCGAGCGCGCTGATGAGGCTGACCAGGGTCCTCAGGCTGTTGTGCTATGCTTGGCTTCATTTGTGTAACGCTCACTATACGGTGATCAGGTCGATCCGCACCTCCTAAGCCAGACTGCCATGAAACAGCCTGTTTCGATGGAGAACTGCATTAAAGTCAGGTGGAGTCTTGGTTAGTATATTTCACCAGACTGACTTACATTGTCTGAACAGTATGTTTTGTCTGACCAGACGATAGACTCCTCTTCCACTGCCCAGGTTGGGCGACTCGATGATAGCTGCATGCGTTTCAGTCTCCAAGTGACGGCCCTGAAATAGGTTGCACTAGAATAGACAAGCTCTGAGAATATGGATGGAGGGAAAGCATACCATGTCCCCCCCAAAAAACAGTGCTGAAACAAGAGCATACCCGGTGAATGTGTGTACGGGTATTGTACGTGGTCCTTCCCGCCCCCCCCCCTTTTCTCTCTCAGTGAATGTGTGTACGGGTATTGTGCGTGGTCCTTCCCGCACCCCCCTCTCTCGGTGAATGTGTGTACGGGTATTGTGCGCGGTCCTTCCCGCACCCCCCCCTTCCCTCTCTGGGTGAATGTGTGTACGGGTATTGTGCGTGGTCCTTCCCGCACCCCCCCCTCCCCTCTCTGGGTGAATGTGTGTACGGGTATTGTGCGTGGTCCTTCCCGAACCCCCCTCCCCTCTCTCGGTGAATGTGTGTACGGGTATTGTGCGCGGTCCTTCCCGCACCCCCCTCCCCTCTCTGGGTGAATGTGTGTACGGGTATTGTGCGTGGTCCTTCCCGCACCCCCCCCCCCCTATCTCGGTGAATTTGTGTACGGGTATTGTGCGTGGTCCTTCCCGCACCCCCCCCCCCCCCCCCCTCTCTCGGTGAATGTGTGTACGGGTATTGTGCGTGGTCCTCCTGTCCATCTCGGTGAATCTGTGTACAACTATTGTGTGTGTGTATTTCTGTGCGTTTGTGCATCATGTTTCTAAGTCGTTAAATAGTTTGACACTTTCTAGCTAAGGTGTATGATCGTACTGTTAAATAGTTATGCTCTACAACGCCCAGGTGTTACAGGCGTCCGAAAAGGGAAGTAAAGAACAGTCACAGCGTCAACCTGCCAAGCATGTCGTAAAAGTTAGTTGACATAGGGCCGGCTGTATCATCGTTCAGTAATGTGCATCCACAAAAAAAGTCGAACAAATATGGTCCAAGTTAACTAAAAAGAAACAGGGTGACGGGGTAAATGTGCTGAAGACCTGAGCTTCCCAAGGAGCTGAACGATTTTGTTGACTGATTGATCATGCTCTGTTATGAGTTCTGCTAGAAGTTTGGTTTGTTTTTTCCATGGTATTTCTCGATCAGAAAATGAGGTTTGACGCGAGCAAATTGTAATTCCGGCACAGTCAGAAGCCAGTATGGGTGGCACTTGTAGACAGATGCAGTCAATCACACAAGCCCACACTACACACAATATCTGCCCTCGTAGTCCGTGAACTGACTTCCATTATAGCCACTAGCTTGAGCACATGATATAGGCAGCCTTGTCAGCACGAGTGTTCGTCCCACTCGATAGTATACAAATCCACTATAGTGTAAACCTCGTCTCTAGTGTTAACACCCCCGCCCCCTATAGTGTAAACCTCGTCTCTAGTATTAACCCCCCCCCCCCATAGTGTAAACCTCGTCTCTAGTTTTAACCCCCCCCCCCTATAGTGTAAACCTCGTATCTAGTATTAACCCCTCCCCCCCCCTATAGTGTAAGCTTCGTCTCTAGTATTAACCCCTCCCCCCATAGTGTAAACCTCGTCTCTAGTATTAACCCCCCCCCCCTTCTCTAGAATTAACTTTCCCTCTAGTGTAAACCTCCTCTCTATTGTAAACCTCCCCTCTTGTGTTTATATACCTTCTTCTAGTGTAAACCTTCCCCGTTGTGTATTTTCCCTCTAGTATAAAATTCCCTTTTAATGTAAACCTCCTCTTTATTGTGAACCTGCCCTCTAGTATAAACTTCCCTTATAATGTAAACCTCATCTCTATTGTGAACCTCCCCTCTAGTATAAACTTCCCTTCTAGTGTAAACCTCCTCTCTATTGTGAACCTCCCCTCTAGTATAAACTTCCCTTCTAGTGTAAACCTCCTCTCTATTGTGAACCTCCCATCTAGTATAAACTTCCCTTCTAGTGTAAACCTCCTCTCTATTGTGAACCTCCCCTCTAGTATAAACTTCCCTTCTAGTGTAAACCTCCTCTCTATTGTGAACCTCCCCTCTAGTATAAACTTCCCTTCTAGTGTAAACCTCCTCTCTATTGTGAACCTCCCCTCTAGTATAAACTTCCCTTCTAGTGTAAACCTCCTCTCTATTGTGAACCTCCCCTCTAGTATAAACTTCCCTTCTAGTGTACACCTTCTCTCTATTGTGAACCTCCCCTCTAGTATAAACTTCCCTTCTAGTGTAAACCTCCTTATTGTGAACCTCCCCTCTAGTATAAACTTCCCTTTTAGTGTAAACCTAGTTTCCAGAAGCTAAATGAATCTCTCTCTCTCTCTCTCGCTCTCTCTCTCTCTCTCTCTCTCTCTCTCATGTCAGCCTCTCAAGCATTAGAATATGCCGGACATGGTAGACTTCATCTTATGCACACAGCCACAAATACTGACCACATTGCCATCTCCAATGTTGCTAGAATAATTATGCGGATCCCTGAACAATTAACACACATGGCAAACCAAATAGCAAAAACATGGATCAAGACAACAACAGCAACAACTCTACAAACTACCAAATAATTCACATAATAACAGACAAGGAAGCTTGGTTGAACAAAACGACCATGGGAAACACAACGAGGAAGGTCTACATACATATGGCAAGCCCTAATCCAAATTACAGCATCCATTAACTCCTAAGTAAACATCAGAGCCCCATTTTCTGACTAAGAACTCAAAACATCCCACTTAACAAACACCTGAACAGAATCCAACTACAACGCAATCCAGATTACCAGATGTGTACACACCCATATGAAACCGTTGATCATCATCTTTTTGAGTGCTCGACGGTCAACGATGTTAGAGAAATGCGTCTTCCCCTGAGACCAGATAAAATTGAACACTTTGTTTGGTTTTACACAACACTTGTAGATACCATTTCAAGGCATTAGGCCGAAGGTCGAGAGCCCGAATACTGCTGGATCCGTATCATCTCTTTCTCTCTTACTCTCTATCTATCTAGTCTAGTCTAGTCTAGTCTAGTCTAGTCTAGTCTAGTCTAGTCTAGTCTAGTCTAGTCTATCTATCTATCTATCTATCTATCTATCTATCTATCTATCCATCTATCCATCTATCGATCTATATCTAGCTCTGTATGCGTTATCACTGTCTCTGTATCTCTGAGTGTTTTTCTCACAATCTCTCATATTACTGGAATATTGGCACCTACTTATGTATGAACATTTTGAGACGGCCCCACGCATTCACTACTTATAACTTCCACTTTATTGTTTGTTGTCTGTTTGTGGAAGGATATCTCCATCTCTATTCCTCCTTGGGTTGAGCTTACATGTTGTTCTCGTGTCTCTCCTCTCGCGACGTGTGAACATTATTTGGATTGCATGTGCCTTTTCCTATGAAGTAACATCTCCCTTCTGGACTTCCTACTCTCGCTGACAAACTTCATTCTCGATGTTTGCCTTACATAACAGTTGCTTCCCTTATATAACCGAGGGCGAGTCAGTTTATCTTTCAGATAATAACATATTTTCTCTTATGTAACTGATTATGTCTCAAGTTTCAGTGAGCAACATAAAGTTTATCTTTCAATAAACACATATGTGAGCAATACACAGTTTATCTTTTAAATAACCACATCTAGCCTCATATGTAACTGACGATATGTCTTAAGTCTATGTGAGCAACATACAGTTTATCTTTCAAATAAACACATCTAATCCACTAATACTTGGTGGTCTGTATAATGTTTCTCTAACCGCCATACTGTCACTCTGCTACTCTCGTGTAGCCGACATACCTGGAGAACATATACCCCGCCCGGTGTTGACCCTAATAAAATATGTAAAACTTGTAAGACTGTAGTGGTGGGATCAGTCAGTCGATCTGCTCATACCAAGAATGTGTTATGTTTCTACCATATCATAAGAAAATGTTTCTCTGTGCCATTAGTCTCAGACTGCTTTGTTTACTGACAGAAACTGACCCCCTCCGCCATCATCCTTTACATTTAAATCGTCTACCTCCACCTCATCCATGCGTTTCAACATACAGAAAGACATATCACCAACGAGGAGAAAGAGAGCGAGAGAAAGCAGCGACTTTGAAGAAGACGAGCAAGAACAGCATACTCCGAGTTGAGGTAGTAGGTTGTAATGTTAGAACTACACCATAACTGAAGAACAGTACAATCTGCTAGCTTTCCCTGGGGTACTGCTGTCACCACATCCCACATCAAGCAAGTCCGAGCGGGCAAGGCATGACCTCACGGAAATGGGGTACTGCTGCCACCACATCCCACGTCAAGCAAGTCTGTGCAGGCAAGGCATGACTTCACCGAAATGGGGTACTGCTGCCACCACATCCCACGTCAAGCAAGTCTGTGCAGGCAAGGCATGACTTCACCGAAATGGGGTACTGCTGACACACCAATCAAATCCGTGCGGGCAAGGCATGACCTCACGGAAAACTGTGCGGCATCTCAAGCTGTGTGCAAAGATTATGTTAGCTGTCATTACAGCATCTATTATTTTTCCTTGAGATGAATCAATGTCTAAACTGTTGTTGTATTGGTTAAATCAGGGGCTCACACATTTGTTTTTCCTTGAGATGAATCAATGTCTGAACTGTTGTTGTTGTATTGGTTACACCAGTGGCTTACACATTTGTTTTTCCTTGAGATGAATCAATGTCTGAACTGTTGTTGTTGTATTGGTTACATCAGTGGCTCACACATTTGTTTTTCCTTGAGATGAATCAATGTCTGAACTGTTGTTGTTGTATTGGTTACATCAGTGGCTCACACATTTGTTTAGTATTTTGCAACAGCCATGTTAACAAAAAACGTTATAGAGGGTGAGAGTGAAAGACAGAGAGGGGGGGGGGGGGAGAGAAAGAGAGATGGGGAGAGGGTGAGAGAGAGAGAGAAAAAGAGAGATAAAGAAAGTGTGTGAGTAAATAAGAAACTGGTCCTCAAATGTTAGGCGCCACAGCATTTCTAGGCGCTACGACGACCTGGCGTCTGGGATTTGTCGTGCTTTGAGTAAGAGATAATATGACTGAAAGTCATGCGTGGTCTACCTCTGACAAGCTAATATACTAGTATAGACCGCTAAACACGCCAAACCATACTCACGTGTCCTTAACCAGTGGGGATTTTCTCTTCTCCTCCCCCCCCCCCCCCCCCACTCCCCTCCTTCATTTTGCTTCAGTTTAGTGTGTTGGCCCATCTTTTGATCATGTCATGCCGTCTATAAATATTTGCTGTAAACACTTGTAAACACGTTTTAAAACCTGTTCACATTTTCTATTGCCATTAAATGTGTAAAACGCTACAGAAATGTTCCAAGTAAAAGTATATCCCAAACAAAAACTATTTTCAACATTGTATGCATATAACATGGAATACTTTTTGAGTCCAGACATTCTTGTAAAGGAGGCTGGTTGGGAGAGAGATGGAGGGGAGAGAGAGATAAATAGAAAGAGAGAGAGATGGCACGACATGATCAAAAGATGGGCCAACAAAAAAGCTGAAGACTCGTGGATTAGCCGTTTTCCTCTTCCATGTGGTGTAGAATACCCAGGACAAGGAATTCAGTAGGTCACAAATGGCTACATTAAAAAAAAAAAATTAAATACAAACTTGTTATGTTATTCTTGTTAGCAACATCCGAATTCTCGCCCTTCAGCCCAATGATAGTATCTGCACCCGTTCGCTAGTTGTTTAATGTCATACATGTTCTAGGAGGAAGAGAAACCTTCCTAACTTCGTTGAGACGAGCACTCAAAGAGACGACGACCAAGGTTGGCATGGATGTGTACACATCTGACACTCTGGACTGTGTTGTGGTTGAACTCTGTTGAGATACTTGTTAAATGAAATGTGTTCGGTTCTCAGATACAAAGGTGAGAATTGTTTATTATTGCACTGACATTGTCCCTTACTTCTCAACATCATTCCCACCAACATTGATACACGTATCCCGTCGCTATATCAGTGGACCAACACCTGCAGCATTCATGTCTGGTCTGCTGTCTCAACCGCATCTGCGCTTCACGTTCAACCTCTTTGTCCTTTGCGAACCGTTTCTGGTAAGGGTTGGGGTTTTCGTGCAGTAAACAGGGGGGGGGGGGGCTGCAGGTGGGCGTTCGGGAAGATACCACCTTAGTTGGTCAATGTCCTCCCGTGTTAATTAAGCCGTATGTGGTCTGGCATTGTCATGATGAAGCAGTACTCCCCTAGTCAGCAGGCCTGGACGTTTTCTCCGAATTACCTCCCCCAAGCATCAACAGATCGTAAGAACTTCACTGGAAGCATTTCCTTATGAAACACCCCATAAAATAACGACACGACAACAAGCAGTTCTTTGATTGTACAATGTGAAGAAAAAACTGCACTGGAGCGAATACGTGAATTCATTACATGTGCTTATATAACGTTGTCACTCATCTTCTACCATGTAGTGAAGTCATTTTTTTTAACGGTTTAAAGTTCCTCTGTACACACCAGTTTAGCGGCTTTTTATGACATGAATGGACGATTACAGTGGGTTGTTTTGTTTATCCAACCCGGATACCACTCAGATGACGGACGCCCCTAACACATATGATAATCCGAGGGTACAGAACCCTTCAAGGTGACCTCATCAGTACTTTATGTGGTCCTCATCAGTACTTTATGTGGACCTCATCAGTACTTTATGTGGTTGTCAGTACTTTATGTGGACCTCATCAGTACTTTATGTGGTCCTCATCAGTACTTTATGTGGTCCTCATCAGTACTTTATGTGGACCTCATCAGTACTTTATGTGGTCCTCATCAGTACTTTATGTGGACCTCATCAGTACTTTATGTGGTCCTCATCAGTACTTTATGTGGACCTCATCAGTACTTTATGTGGTTGTCAGTACTTTATGTGGACCTCATCAGTACTTTATGTGGACCTCATCAGTACTTTATGTGGTCCTCATCAGTACTTTATGTGATCCTCATCAGTACTTTATGTGATCCTCATCAGTACTTTATGTGGTTGTCAGTACTTTATGTGGACCTCATCAGTACTTTATGTGGACCTCATCAGTACTTTATGTGGACCTCATCAGTACTTTATGTGGTTCTCCTCAGTACTTTGTGTGGTCCTCCTCAGTACTTTATGTGGTTCTCATCGGTACTTTACGAACATCTCCGCAGTACCTTACATGGACTGCCATAGAACTTGTGCAGACCTCAGAACCTTACGGGGACCTCCTCGTGACTTTTCTCGGACTATAGCTACGAACCACTTTCTAAACTAAGGCATAAACATAACAGGTAAAGCTTTGTGCAGGTAATTCATAAGTAGGACCAACACGTCTCTAATCAAGAACAATGTCTGCACGAAGAGAAAATAATATTAACACTGCAACCTACCAGAGGCCAGTAGTCGAAAAGTTGGACATGGGGCAGGCTACCCCATCTTTTAGAAACTTTCAGCAAGAAAAAGAAAAGGAGACCTCTACGGACCACAGAAGATGAGCGACTAAGCCAATTCATAGAGGAAGAATGCAAACTGTATGGCGGTGCTGCCCTTGGCTCGTCGATGTTTGTCTGTGGCCCTAAGTTTCATACACAATAACTTCATGCGGTCCTCGAAGATGGACGCGAGTGTTACAGAATTCTTACTTTAGGTGGAACATTGATTGATATCCACGCAGGTCATGTAGCATCTTGGATCGCAACAACAGACAAGTAACCTTTCAAGTACTACCAATTAGCTGGCTTCTATCTTTCCTTATCTAAGAATTATCAGTCGCTATCAGAGAGTAATCTTTACTTTCTTCATGTCCTGGACTTGTGACAGCTCATATCTACCTCTCCTTATCTAAGAATTACCAGTCGCTATCAGAGAGTAATCTTTACTTTCTTCATGTCCTGGACTTGTGACAGCTCATATCTACCTCTCCTTATCTAAGAATTATCAGTCGCTATCAGAGAGTAATCTTTACTTTCTTCATGTCCTGGACTTGTGACAGCTCGTTTTTTTTTCTCTTTTTTAAAAATGCATTTACATTATGTCGTTGTGAATCATTGGCACGAGCAAGGTTGCGAAATTAAATGCATTTTTCGGATTTCAAAATGGGGATCAGAGCGGTGAGAAGCAAGCGGTGAGAAGCAAGCGGTGAATAGCGAGTGGAAGTAACCGAGCGGATAGGATGCCTTACTTTAAGTCGGCAGACACCGGGTTCTTAAATACATCTACTTCTCTCGGATATTATAGTTGGCATCTACAAGGACCACTATTTATAAAGGAATGACATCTATTTGAACCAATTATATATATAGATCATATGGCATCTACTTGAGCCAATTATATCTATAGAGAATATGTCATCTGCTTGAGCCAATTATATCTATAGATCATATGACATCAACTTGAGCCAATTATATCTAAAGAGCATATGACATCAACTTGAGTCAATTATATCTATAGAGCATATGACATCAACTTGAGTCAATTATATCTATAGATCATATGACATCAACTTGAGCCAATTATATCTAAAGAGCATATGACATCAACTTGAGCCAATTATATCTATAGATCATATGACATCTGCTTGAGCTAATTATATCTATAGATCATATGACATCTAATTGAGCCAATTATATATATAGATCATATGGCATCTGCTTGAGCTAATTATATATATAGATCATATATGACATCTACTTGAGTAAACTATGTCTATAGATCATGACATCTACTTAAGTAAACTATTTCTATAGATCATGACATCTACTTGAGTAAACTATGTCTATAGATCATATATGCCATCTACTTGAGTAAACTATTTCTATACATCATATGCAGATCGCTATAAACGTCCCAGTTTACAAAACGGGCATTGTTTAGTAAGTTTAGGACAACATTTCTAATACGCAAACCATGCTCAAGTCTACAAGGAAGTCGAAGAAATGTGAGTAAAGCAAGGACCAAATATAGCACCTGGACTTCGTATTAGAAAGTAAATTACCTGGAAATTGACAGCCACTATAGTAAATACAGTAAACAAAACTGCGCTTGCTGGTCTGGCCAAAATTCACGATAGAATCCCTAGGGAGAAGCACTAAGCGACAGCAGAAAGAGAGACATCAAATTACGCATCCAGAGCTTAAGCATGCGGAACAACAGTTAATGCAAACACATACCGAGCTTAAAACAGCAAGGGTAGAGAGAAACGGTTAGGAATACTCGGGAGAATATCCACTGCTGAGACAGTGGAGTGGGAATCTAGGAGAACGCTAATGGATCTACATTTAGCGTTCACTTGCAGACAAAAGTGTTAGCAGGACTGCAGGAGAGAGACAGGCCCTTGACAATGTCACTCAAACTATCTAGTGTCTCGGGCGGCGGATCGAAATGACCGATGCTATAGCGAAAAGGGGTCAAACTTCAAGCCAGTATTCCTATTTGGAATACGTGCACTCCTTGTATTCAAAACAGGCAGGTGGTATATCTGCTGCCATGTTGAAGCAGGCTATCCGTAGTTGGTTATTTTTACTTTACTTGGCTTGGTCTGCGTGGCCTAGGGGTGAAACTCGCTCGGTTTTCACAATCCCAACGTTTCGGGTTCGAATCCCACTTGTGTCCAGTTTGGCAGACACTGGGTTTTTTTCTCGGTTGAATGCTCCTCCACGCACGGAAAGTAATGGCAACCTACCGTACTGCACACTTGCCAAGAAACTCATAACAGCCAAATAGGTGGCGGTTGTAAGAAGCTACGTTCTGTAGAAGAACATGCTACTTACTTTTTTTAGGCCTAGGGGAAAGTGGCGGCGTATTGGTTAGAATTGTCATTATTTTTTTCGAAATTTCACGCGGACTGTGGCTAACATTCTTTTACATGTACATGGGACCGGGACCTCTGAGTTTATCGTCCGTCTCAGATAGTACTAGGCACTTGATCTAACCTCCCTTGAGACCAAGGACGCGGGATTCTAACGCTGACTGTTTGGTGATTTCGTTCGGTCGTTCGTTTCTTGAGAGGGCAGCGCCTTACCTATCATTGTTCTTCTAGCTGGTGTAAGGGATTGCCTGTAAGGATGAAGCCAGGGAAGCTTCATTTCTGATGTCCGCTAAGATTTTAACCTTCTATTGATGAAGATATTCTCCTTTCAGCCACATAAAAGTCTTTTCGGTTATACCAAAGCGCATGAGGCATTTTTTTTAAACTCGACATCCGAAACTCTTGTGCTGCGCTAAAAAGCATGTATCCCTGATGAGAGTTGCAGTCTTTAAAAAAAAGGAGGCTAGTATATCTAATTATTTACAATGCTCACACTTCATTGCACATGCTCTATGTTTTGTAGTTTGTTTGTTTTTTTTTGCTGTGTGTGGCCAATTTCGATGCATTGTCTTCCAGTAATGAAATCAGGTACTCCTACACTTCACTTCGTTGATCAGTGTGTATCCTACGGGTGTAGATGTTTTTCTATATACTTGCAGTCGAGTATGCAAACAAAACTGTCGTATCCTTGCCAGATGGAGGGTCGCCTCATTATGTCCTTCACACAGATCACTATTGGGTAGGAATGCATTACCTTTTTCATAACGTTTGTCCGGACAGCTGCTAACAGCCCGTTCTTGTCCATTTCCAACTGCCAATAGTTCTTTTGCATGCAAAACGTGTACACGGGACCTCCAAGTTTATCATCCGTTTCTGATAGGACTAGGCAGCTCGATCTCACCTCCTGAGAGCAGGGGACGCTTGAAACTTGCTCATTCCAATACTCCACCGTTTCGTTCGTTGACTGTGTGACGAGCAGCTTTCCTGTCAGTTGTACCGACTCCCGGTACTTATTTTACAGCTAGATATACTGGAGCTTTCATCCACTAGATCTTGAAATTCATTATTTCAGAAATAATAGGACACTACTAATCCAATCATGTTGCCGAAGACGACAAAAGAGAGTCGTTCTTGCGGTTAGCAGCTTCATACTGTAAAACATATTACTACAGCAATCACTACTGCAAGACATATAGAAGTGCTTAGGCACACGCTTCTTGTAAGTGTTGTCTGCATCAACTTTTTACGACGTTGATCAGTCTTGATTTTTTCTGGTTATAATTGTTCTTCTTCTAACCGGATACGTTCTGAAAGTGAGAATGGGTACTCTTGGCTATAGCGCTATTATAGGCTTCTCAATACGTTCACCACAATGAGAATCATAGTGTCGATCCCCAAATCGTAGTCAGTCTGCTGTAACGGCCTGTCTCCCAGTATATGACTTTAGCATATTTCATCTGACCCTGACGCTGGCGTATGTGCTCATCCACACACACACCCCCTTCACCTCTATTCTTTATTGTTATGGGCATGAACTCTTAATGTTCGGACAATTCGACTATTAATTAGATATGCCCCAACCGCGTCTTGAAGAGACATGTACATATAAGAACGTTTTTATACTGGTTTAGAAGACTCATCAGAGTCTGTATACAACCAGTCACATTTGCATTACCCTGCTCTAAAATCTATGGGAATCCAATCTATTCTTAAATGCAGTAACTGCCCCTGACTCAACTACCTCCTGGGACAATGCATTCCAAGCATTCTCCACTCTCTGACCAAAAAAATATTCCCTAATATCCAATCTGGACCTTTCTTTGGTTAATTTGTATCTGTGCCCTCTTGTTCTCGTCTGTGGTTGTATTTCGAAAACACTTGTTAAAGGCTAATTTAACCTTTCCAGTGATTATCTTATAAACCTGTATTGTCACCTGGAACTCTTCTCTTTTCTAGACACTGTAGGCCGGATTTTCTGAGTCTTTCCTCCTAGCTGTAATCTGGAATCCCACTATCACATTTGCAGCTCTTCTTTGTGAAAATGCGTATGGAGCTTAAGTTGTCTCCCCTCTGCCAAGTGTAAGGCGTCCACCATCGTAAAACCGTAACACTGTATGATCCCTGCCACTGTGTATCCATCTGCTACGAGGCATGCCTCAAGTCCTGAAGCCAGAACCTCTTGTGTTGTAAGCGCACAACGTGAGTTGATATGATCGCATCGGAATGATATAACATTACCATCGCAATTTCTGCTCTGAGATATAGTCAGCACAAGACTGCAGCCTTCTAAACCAATAAGAAGAAGTTAAGGGGTAGTCCACACCATAGCTCTAATGTCTTCATTTCACATCGTGCCTCCCACGGTGACACCGACGATCGTCTAGAGATATTCCATTTCCCATTTAGATATTTTCCGCTATTGAACCTTGGATAACGACGACGTCTGACACTGGTAGCTGATGTTCGGGTGTATAAATTTGATATATCGTACATGCTGTACGTATGTATGTAAATTGTAAACCCATATTTTGTTATGCGGGGTGGAGTCCGCTGCACTGGGCGCAAAACACTGCGAAACACACGAGCGATATATATACATATATACAATATATGTCGAACCGGGATTTTTTTGTAAGGAAAACAAATTGCCAAGTGGTCAAAATGGCATTTATTTATCGATATAATCTCCCGCAACGTTTATCCACTTATCCTAGCGTTTAAGTAATGATTGAAAAGCTTCAGCGTTGACAGATGTGTCAGTATGTCTGACCCATACCAGGACAGCCTGTTTCACTTCGTCATCTGTGCTGAAATGCTGCCCTCCCAGCATTTCTTTTAGGGGTCAAAACAGGTGGAAATCGCTTGAAGCGGGGTCTGGACTGTAAGGTGAATGTGGCTATGCCTTCCAGCCGAGTTGCTGCGGATGGCCCCTTGTGCGGTAAGCCGTACGAAGTCGAGCGTTATCTTGCAGGAGCAGAACGTCCTTTGTGATCAAACCCAACGGGCACTAACCTTCCAAAAATGCAAATGTTCATGAATAATAGTGTTCACCGTACCCAGAGAAAAACTTGCCTCTTGTGCAATTTTGCGACAGGTTATGCGTCGATTTTCCAGGATAAGCCTTTTCACAATCTGGAAATTCACAGGAATGACTGGTGGGTTGAGTGCCACCACGACCAGGGTCATCACTCAAGGATGTACGGCCTTCTCTAATACGTTTACACCATTCAAATGTCTTAATGCGGCTGAGTGTCTCATCACCGTATCGTGATTGAAATCTTCTGTCAATTTCCGCAGGTTTCACGTCTTCTTTCAGAATACATTTCATCACAACACGCTGGTTCATGCAAGCACTAACAGTGTTGTCCGTCATTTGTATTTGTCTGTCACGTGACTGGCCCATGGCAAGTGTGCCATCTAGCAGTAGTAGGACACAAGTGCCCTTAACTAATGATAGTAGTTCCAGCACGCTAAAACCCATTCAGGTTTAACTAGAACAAAAGTCCTGGTTTAAATAGAACGCCCCACATATATATATATATATATATATATATATATATATATATATATATATATATATATATAGAGAGAGAGAGAGAGAGAGAGAGAGAGGGAGAGAGAGAGGGAGAGAGAGATATGTGCCAGAACAAAGTAGTTCTTTTGGTACTAAATGTTTGATACCGTTTTTATTGAATGTACGAAGAGGATTCAAATCAAAATATTAAAAGTGGGATAGATATTAGAAAATCCATTTCTTTGTATTGTAACTTGTTAATTTGGTTGCTAAGGATGTCAAGAGTATCATGTACATGCGACCAATGTGCAGATCAACAACATGGCGGCCTAATTGCAGTTTAAAGATGACAACCCCACTATTGATATGCATCAAAGAAGAGCAGCGTTCTGTTATCGATATTTTTAGCAGCCAAGGGGAGAAACCACCTATAGAAATCCATTGGCAAATGAAGGTTCAGTACTTTCACTCCAGCGAGTGTTATTTTCTTTACAAATTGGTCAACGGCTGCAATACACTGAGGTCACTCCTCGGTGTGCCTGACCCGGTGGTGAACAGTAACTTACAACTCTGCTTGTACACTTGCTAGAGTTAAAGGCATGCATCACCGTACTGAAACTTCATTCGCCAATGAATGTCTATAGGTGGTCTCACCCCTGGACTGTTAAAAAAAAACGGATAACAGAACCCTGCTCCTCTTTGATGCATGTCAATAGTGGGGTTGCCATCTTTTAACTACAATGATAACGCGATGTTATTCTTCCTTCTGCGTCGTGATGGCACGCACATGACACTCTTTACATCCTTAGCAACGATATTAACAAGTTACGATACAAAGAAATGGTTTTTCTAATATCTATCCCACCGTTAAGGTTTTCATTTGAAGTTTCTCGTAAATTGAAGCCAGGAAACAATACTCTATGCCAGCTCCATTATTGTATGTCCACATCGAAGCTAAGAAACAATACTCAATGCTCGTCCCATTATTGTACGTGCACATCGAAGCTAAGAAACAATACTCTATGCCAGCCCCATTATTGTATGTGCACATCGAAGCTAAGAAACAATACTCTATGCTTGCCCCATTATTGTATGTGCACATCGATGCTAAGAAACAATACTCTATGCCTGTCCCATTACTGTATGTGCACATCGAAGCTAAGAAACAATACTATATGCCAGCCCCATTACTGTATGTGCACATCGAAGCTAAGAAACAATACTCTATGCTTGCCCCATTACTGTACGTGCACATCGAAGCTAAAAAACAATACTCAATGCTTGCCCCATTACTGTACGTGCACATCGAAGCTAAGAAACAATACTCTATGCCTGTCCCATTATTGTATGTGCACATCGATGCTAAGAAACAATACTATATGCTTGCCTCATTAATGTATGTGCACATCGAAGCTAAGAAACAATACTCTATGCTTGCCCCATTACTGTATGTGCAAATCGAAGCTAAGAAACAATACTCTATGCATGCCCCATTACTGTACGTGCACATCGAAGCTAAGAAACAATACTCTATGCCTGTCCCTTTATTGTATGTGCACATCGATGCTGAGAAACAATACTATATGCCAGTCCCATTACTGTATGTGCAAATCGAAGCTAAGAAACAATACTCTATGCTTGCCCCATTACTGTATGTGCACATCGAAGCTAAGAAACAATACTCTATGCTTGCCCCATTACTGTACGTGCACATCGAAGCTAAGAAACAATACTCTATGCTTGCCCCATTACTGTACGTGCACATCGAAGCTAAGAAACAATACTCTATGCCTGTCCCATTATTGTATGTGTACATCGATGCTAAGAAACAATACTATATGCCAGCCCCATTACTGTATGTGCACATCGAAGCTAAGAAACAATACTCTATGCTTGCCCCATTACTGTATGTGCCCATCGAAGCTAAGAAACAATACTCTATGCTTGCCCCATTACTGTACGTGCACATCGAAGCTAAGAAACAATACTCTATGCTTGCCCCATTATTGTATGTGCACATCGATGCTAAGAAACAATACTATATGCCAGCCCCATTACCGTATGTGCACATCGAAGCTAAGAAACAATACTCTATGCTTGCCCCATTACTATCTGTGCCCATCGAAGCTAAGAAACAATACTCAATGCTTGCCCCATTACTGTACGTGCACATCGAAGCTAAGAAACAATACTCTATGCTTGCCCCATTACTGTACGTGCACATCGAAGCTAAGAAACAATACTCAATGCTTGCCCCATTACTGTACGTGCACATCGAAGCTAAGAAACAATACTCAATGCTTGCCCCATTACTGTACGTGCCCATCGAAGCTAAGAAACAATACTCTATGCTTGCCCCATTACTGTACGTGCACATCGAAGCTAAGAAACAATACTCTATGCTTGCCCCATTACTGTACGTGCACATTGAAGCTAAGAAACAATACTCTATGCTTGCCCCATTACTGTACGTGCACATCGAAGCTAAGAAACAATACTCTATGCTTGCCCCATTACTGTACGTGCACATCGAAGCTAAGAAACAATACTCTATGCTTGCCCCATTACTGTACGTGCACATCGAAGCTAAGAAACAATATTCAATGCTTGCCCCATTACTGTACGTGCACATCGAAGCTAAGAAACAATACTCTATGCTTGCCCCATTACTGTAGGTGCACATCGAAGCTAAGAAACAATACTCTATGCTTGCCCCATTACTGTACGTGCACATCGAAGCTAAGAAACAATACTCTATGCTTGCCCCATTACTGTACGTGCACATCGAAGCTAAGAAACAATACTCTATGCTTGCCCCATTACTGTACGTGCACATCGAAGCTAAGAAACAATACTCTATGCTTGCCCCATTACTGTACGTGCACATCGAAGCTAAGAAACAATACTCTATGCTTGCCCCATTACTGTACGTGCACATCGAAGCTAAGAAACAATACTCTATGCTTGCCCCATTACTGTATGTGCACATCGAAGCTAAGAAACAATACTCTATGCTTGCCCCATTACTGTACGTGCACATCGAAGCTAAGAAACAATACTCAATGCTTGCCCCATTACTGTACGTGCACATCGAAGCTAAGAAACAATACTCTATGCTTGCCCCATTACTGTACGTGCACATCGAAGCTAAGAAACAATACTCAATGCTTGCCCCATTACTGTACGTGCACATCGAAGCTAAGAAACAATACTCTATGCTTGCCCCATTACTGTACGTGCACATCGAAGCTAAGAAACAATACTCAATGCTTGCCCCATTACTGTACGTGCACATCGAAGCTAAGAAACAATACTCAATGCTTGCCCCATTACTGTACGTGCACATCGAAGCTAAGAAACAATACTCAATGCTTGCCCCATTACTGTACGTGCACATCGAAGCTAAGAAACAATACTCTATGCTTGCCCCATTACTGTACGTGCACATCGAAGCTAAGAAACAATACTCAATGCTTGCCCCATTACTGTACGTGCACATCGAAGCTAAGAAACAATACTCTATGCCAGCCCCATTAGCTAAAAGTGCTTCCATTCCAATATATTTATAGAGGCCGTAACGGTAACAGTTAGAATTACGAGAAATTGGACAAGAAAACAGTCAGTCTCGCATGGTAGTAATTTATCTGGAAACTTCTCAAAAGCAAGCTAATAAACAACAGTGCTGTCCTACTAACTCGAATTACCTTTTTGTATAAATGAGTTAAAAGGTTAATGCACGTGTCATACCCTGAAAAAACAGTGCCCCGTTATTTGTAATGATCCAAAACAGTATTAGATGTTTATGAAGAAGTCATCTGTGGAAAATAGATTTGTTTTACGGCTTTCGATATTGTTAGTCTCTTCTGTGCTATCACTCGACAACAGAATGTGTTTTCCCAAAAAATAAAAACTAGTTTCGTTATTTCAAATACGTGACAAGTTAATGAAATGAGAATCAGTTAGTGTGGTGTATACGTCAGTGCCAATTACAAGGTAACAAAATAACACACGAGTATCACTTTCATTTCAGTTCAACAGCAGCTTCTCTCTTCTTTTCTTATTCTGCGTTCGGGTTTTCTGATCATCTTCAGTCTTGACTTAGTTGTCCATCGCAAGCGATGATGGCGACATCATCAGATGCCTTTGTCTTGATGACGTAACTTGCGCTGTATTTGGATAATAGTGAAGAAGAAACTATGATGGGCATCAATCTCAGGTCCCGAGCTACCTTGGACCAGTGGCAAGACATAAGTCGAGACGACTGGAGATAGCACAGGATACAGATTTTTTCTCAGGGTTTACTCCCGAACCTTTACTGTAAACATATATCACGCAAGGCAGCGGAGGGTCCTTTCGTTCGCCAAGATGAAGTCCAGAGTTCTTTCCAGGTCTTAGCGGTGATCCCAAAGTTTTTGTCTCAGTTCTGCTCCATCTGACCAGGTCTGGCATCTTAGTTCTTCATGGGCCGGCATTCTTGAAGTAAGGTGTTCAGAAATCTGGGCTATTGTCCCACATTGACATTCTTGAAGTACGGTGTTCAGGGATCTGGGCTATTGTCCCCCATTGACATTCTTACAGTACGGTGTTCAGGGGTCTGGGCTATTGTCCCACATTGACATTCTTGAAGTACGGTGTTCAGGGGTCTAGGCTATTGTCCCACATTGACATTCTTAAAGTACGGTGTTCAGGGGTCTGGGCTATTGTCCTACATTGACATTCTTAAAGTACGGTGTTCAGGGGTCTGGGCTATTGTCCTACATTGACATTCTTGAAGTACGGTGTTCCGCGGTCTGGGCTATTGTCCCACATTGACATTCATTTGTTTGGGAGAATTTGAGCCGATATAGGTGACTCGTTCTTTGGCGGACGATTGCAGTTCGCTGGTGTCTTGGTAGCTGGTGTCTTGGGTCTGGACTGTTACTCTCTCCCATTTTATTTTATACTGGCTGCGAATGATGGTTTTAGCCTCCTTACATGTCACTTTACGGGTGTATTGTTCCATTTTTCCACCTGCTTTGTGGATAGTGCGTCGGCTCTCTGTATCCCGTAATTCCACAATGAGAAGGGAGCCACTGGAGTGATATCTGGCATCATCTTTATGACATGTAGTTCTGCTCTGATTTTATGTCCTCTGTTGTGTTCTTTGCCGATTCGAGTAGTGTTTTACAGTCTGTGAAGATCTTTACCAATTCGAGTAGTGCTTTACAGTCTGTGAAGATCTTTACCGATTCGAGTAGTGCTTTACAGTCTGTGAAGATCTTTACCGATTTGAGTAGTGCTTTACAATCTGGGAAGATCTTTACCGATTTGAGTAGTACTTTACAGTCTGTGAAGATCACTATCCTGGCATGTGTGTGAGCTTCCAATTTGATGACAATGTTCAGTGTTTGGAGAAGTGCCATTGATTCTGCCCTCAGGCTAGAGGAAGTTATCCCTGTTGGAAAGGACGCATGGGTTATATTTCCGTTATTTTGTCATATAAAGATGTATCTCCACCACCATTTTTTGCAGCCCATCTGCAGATCATCTATATACACATATATCCATTCTTTGGGACTGGATTTGCCTTCAATCTTCTCTTAATCCTTGACTCTTAGATGGGGATGGTCTGGTGATATTTCGTTTCTATTCCTGGCACTTCCTGACACTAATTGAAACGTTATCTAGATAGTAGTTTGGCTCCTCGTAGCCCGCCAGCATTTCTATTTATGTGCTTTTGCCTGGGAAGATGTCTCTGTGACAGCTATGTATTTGTTGTGATGTGTGTATGAAGCTAATCCTTTTTCAAGCTTTTTTCTCTGGATTTTGGTGTTTGGCCTGCATGGGATGGTTTGGCCTGCATGGGATGGTTTGGTCTGCATGGGATGGTTTGGCATGCATGGGATGGTTTGGCATGCATGGGATGGGATGGTTTGGCCTGCATTGGATGGTTTGGCCTGCATGGAATGGTTTGGCCTGCATGGGATGGTTTGGCCTGCATGGAATGGTTTGGCCTGCATGGGATGGTTTGGCCTGCATGGAACGGTTTGGCCTGCATGGAATGGTTTGGCCTGCATGGGATGGTTTGGCCTGCATGGAATGGTTTGGCCTGCATTGGATGGTTTGGCCTGCATGGAATGGTTTGGCCTGCATGGGATGGTTTGGCCTGCATGTGATGGTTTAGCCTGCATGGGATGGTTTAGCATGCGTCGCAACTTCTTGCTGTGCACGAGCGCCTTCTCTTCTCCTCTATTATCCAGGAGTCTGAGTTTAGTGTGTTTTTCCATTGCCTGGATTGGGCTACTTTTTAATCCTCCTGTCATTAGTCGGAGGCCTGTGTTTTGTACTTTTGTTAGGCGGTCTGTATTTGTTTTGAATGATGTGTCCCAGACTGACATGCTGTATTTCAAAACTCGCCTGACTGTCCCTGTATAGACATTTTTAAGAATACGACTGTCTGCTATCCAGCTTGTGCATGCCAACTTCTTCATTAGGGAGAGTTTTCTTCTTGCTCTCTGTTCTATGGTGTTCATGTGTGGCTTCCAATTGAACCTTTTTTCTAGTTTTACCCCAAGATATGTACTATTTTTTCCATATGTAATTTCACTCTCCAGCAGCTTCTCAATTACAGGGAACTGACCCTGGACATGAGCTCATTTACTAAACTCTACAGTAGAAGCCTCTCAAGCCCGCGCTACTGCAAATCTAGCCATTCAAACAGGTCAAATGAAAACAAGAGTGTGAAGCAACGTTCTAGATATCTTCTTTGTTCTTCGTTCATCCTCACATCAAAGTCCCGGTTTCAATTACAAAGGGCATCGTTGTTTGTTAGACTATCTCCTAACAGCTTTTGTCTCATGTCTGTCTCGCAATGTCAGTATTCTCCACTCTCTCTCTCTCTCTCTCTCTCTCTCTCTCTCTGCAAGAGCAAGTAGCTTTGCAGGATGTGTTCCGCGGTCATGGTATGCTCCCCACATGGACACTTGGCTTCTGTCCCAATCTTCATTTTGTTTGAAAGATAACGATTGAGGCTATCGTGCCCAATTCTCAGTCTGCAGACGACGACTATTTACTCTCTAGTTAAAACATAGTAGTTGTTGCCTTCATTTCAGAAGTCGCTGTGTTTACCAGCCCATATCTCCCTGAAGTTGACTTTAATAATGGTCTTGGCCTCATTATACGTGATGATCAGGTCTTTTAGTGGGAAGCTACTTCACATTTTCAGTTTCTCTACAGCTTCATTGCTTTTTTAATAATGCAGTCAGAGGAGATCCAATGAATTACCAACCTTGGGTGTTCTGTTGAGAGCTGTGTTATGGAGTACGTGTATTGTGTGAACTCAAGCTCTAGAAATAGCACTATACACATGATACAGGAAATGAAGGAATCTGCCTTCACACTAGATCGGATGGTCAGTCCGCTGTTTAGACTTGCAAGGTCAGGGCCAAAATGAAGACCAGGAACTTGACTTTCGCTGATGATGCTGCAAATGTCGTCCACAGTCATCAAGAACTTCAGAGGTTGATAAATCGCTTCTCCACCCAGGTGTGCGTGCAAAGACTTTGGTCTCACAATAAGTCTCAACCTAACAAATCTGCTGGGTCAGGAAGTAGATGTCACGTACACATTTAACATAGATATATATGAATTGGCAGATGTGCACGAATTCACATACATGGGGTCCCTCATCCACGGCAAGCTCTCTCTAGACCCATAAATAGACATTGGCATTTGTAAATTAAAACCAAAGTATGGGTTACAACGCATGTGTCATCAGCACGCTCCTAAACATGGTAGCAGAACTTGGGCAACCTATGCCAAACAATATCACAGACTTAACACCTTCCATCTACGGTGCCTGCAATCCATTCTTGAAATTACAAGGAGGGACAAAGTGATGAATACAAAGGAGCATTCTCGCACTGGTCTCTCAAGCATGTACTTTCTCCTTAGGCAGTGAAGATTGATATCTTGATCATGGAAGATGGTCGCGCACTCCAAAAGATATCTTCTATGAACAGTTGCCGGATAACAAGAGAACAATCGGTCGACCGTAGTTGAGGTTCAAAGATATGTATAAGCGTGACATGAAGGCCCTGGACATGAGTCTGACATCCTGGAAAGACTAAGCTGCAGACCGATCCAGGTAGGGATGTACCTTTAAGAGCCACCTCATGCTTGCTGAAAAGAAGCTTCTGAAGCAAGAAGTGAAACGACAACGTCCTGAGTAGGATGAAAACCAAAAACTCAGTAAAGAGTTACCACTCCAAGGTGGTATCATTCTATAGTCAGCCATGGTTGAAAGGTGCTACTGCTGCTATGAAAACTCATCCTGGTCATACCACATTAAAAAAGCTGAGACTTGCTACACCAAAGCCTCAAATAACGTATCCACCAACTACCTTTACCTTTTGATGTATCTATAACTTCCACCATTGATTATGCTACCGGATGAACCAGTCTCAGTGTCTATAATGTTAAGGTATCGAACTGCTAGTCACATAACGTTTACAATCTACTACGGTCTCAGCACAACTCGTTGTTTGCTCAGCTGCTCATAAAACAAAGTGGTTGCTAAAGACGCCATTGGCAAAGCTTAACTGGCAATAAATTATTTGGGGGAGAGGGTGTGGTGTGTGTGGTGAGGGAGAGAGAATATTGCTTCTTATTGATATTAGTATCTGCTAAAATATTTGGCTGATTATAACAAGAATATATTTTGTTAACTGCTTCATTCCGTACAGCCGATTTATTGGCTCATAAACTTTCATACAATGCAGCCTAGCTGGTTTCTCCAAAAAGTTGATCAAAGTCGCTCCAAACTAAACTTAATGGAGAAATATACATGTATTTCCTAGTAGCAAGTTTATATTCAAAATTAATAGTATTCCACAGTGAAAAAGTTCAAACAGACAGAATCTAAACTTTCAGACTTGACACTAAACTACCAGACTTGACACTAAACTACCAGACTTGACACTAAACTACCAGACTTGACACTAAACTACCAGACTTGACAAAACGATCTCATCTAGGCCTACACTTACAAAAACTATTCACTACTTATCCTATACTTTTATATTCACAAAATATAAGAAACAGAGACACTATATAAGAAAAAAATTCAGTATTAAAAAACAAAAACAGTATTATGAAACAAAAACAATATAGTATACAGATAGCAACTGCAATAGTGTGTTCGCATGGTTTAGCCTATAGCAGAATAGAATGCATGATACAACCTTAGGGAGAAGACATTTCGTGAATGACGAGGAGGTTGAATGTGAAGTGTAAATATGGATGAGACAACAGACTAAAAACTTCCATGCTGCAAGTTTTGGTGCATTAGTGATGGGATAAGAGTATCAATGTTGGTGGGAAAATTATGTTGAGAAATAAGGGACAATGAAAGTACATGCACAATAATGTTGAATTTATTGGTGTATATTCATGACATACCTTGATAATGTTGAAGAATTCATTGGTGTATATTCATGCCATACCTTGATAATGTTGAAGAATTTATTGGTGTATATTCATGCCATACCTTGATAATGTTGAAGAATTTATTGGTGTATATTCATGCCATACCTTGATAATGTTGAAGAATTTATTGGTGTATATTCATGCAATACCTTGATAATGTTGAAGGATTTATTGGTGTATATTCATGCCATACCTTGATAATGTTGAAGAATTTATTGGTGTATATTCATGCCATACCTTGATAATGTTGAAGAATTTATTGGTGTATATTCATGCCATACCTTGATAATGTTGAAGAATTTATTGGTGTATATTCATGCAATACCTTGATAATGTTGAAGAATTTATTGGTGTGTGTTTTATTCATGACATACCTTGATAATGTTGAAGGATTTATTGGTGTGTGTTTTATTCATGCCATACCTTGATAATGTTGAAGAATTTATTGGTGTGTGTTTTATTCATGACATACCTTGATAATGTTGAAGAATTTATTGGTGTGTGTTTTATTCATGCCATACCTTGATAATGTTGAAGAATTTATTGGTGTGTGTTTTATTCATGCCATACTTAGTTAATGTTGAAAAATTTATTGGTGTGTGGTCTATTCATGCCATACCTTGATAATGAAAGGTACTTACAAATGTGTCAGCTGTGCTTGTGAAGTTTGCAAATTTAATCATTATATGCTTAACGACACTATATAAATATATTCAATTAACCACGCTGTGAATGTTTATATATGACTAGAATAGTTATTGCTAAACTTTAATGGTCTTGTCTGGGGACAGCGTGGGCTAGTGGTTAAGTGACACGGCTCACAATCCAAAGGTGCTGGGTTAGCTCCCCATAACAGCACCCGCTGTTACCCTGGAGAAGCAAACCCTTAGAAACTGCAGGAGCAAGCAAACCCTTACATTTAAAATGCATGATGAAGTCGAATGCACTGGGCCGAGAGGCGCAAAATAAAAACCGTAATGCAACGCATACCGCCTTGAGGAATAGAAAAATAAGGCGAACAAAGAACAAACAACAAAAAAGTATCTTCAGTTTTGTTATATTCTTAGCTGTTGTCTTCAGATAGAAAAAGTAAGTACCATGTCCTTTGTAGAACGTTGCTTCTCACAATCACAAACCATTTTTGGCTGTTATAAGTTCCTGGGCAAGTGTGCAGTACGGTTGTTGTTTCGAATGCCAACAATGATTAGGTTTACTGTTTTGTGTGCCCTGAAAAGGGCATTATGTGACGGGTTGCAGTAGTTTTCCTCACATCCCGAGTGGGCTGATGAAAGTGAACCTGGGTCCTCCAGGCGGTTGTGCTATGCTTGGCTTCAACTGCATGTCGCTCACTACTACAGGAATCACATCGATCCTTCCCCTCGTTAGACAGGCTGCCATGACTAACATGTCTGATCAGTATATTTTGTCTGACCAAACGTTACGTCTTCCTCCCCTCTTTGATTGTAATGTGCCATTGAATGAAAGACTAATTTCAGCACCACGAACACACACAAATCATAGCTGCAATTCTAACATGCATAATTACTACATTTAACAAATGAATTATTAGGTGGTGTGCTACCACTTCATTCTGAATCAATAGAGCCAAGTTCACATTCAGAGTTTGATTCTTCAGAATCACTTGTCGAGTCATTGATATTTGCATTTTTCTATAATAGCGAATATTGTCTTCTGAACGATCGAGAGTGCTGTATACAAATATAGACATACAATCATTTCTCCAATATCCAACATTCACTTCACTAACATCAAATGTTCACCCGGGGACGGCGTGGCCTAGTGGTTAAGTGGCACGGCTCACAACTCGAAAGTGCTGGGTTCAATCCCCATCACAGCACAGGCTGTTACCCCGGGGAAGCAAACCCTTAGAAAATGCAGGAGGAAGCAGACCCTTACATAAAATGCATGCTGAAGTCCGATGCACTGGGCTGACAGGCACAAAATAAAAACCACAGTGCAACGCACAACGCCTTGGGGATTAGAGAAAATAAGGCGAACGCAAAAAAAAAAAAAAGGTTCACCCCGTTGCATTATTTCTATGTTTCCCTGTACACACAGTAACTTATCTTTACAGCATGGCTTCCTAGTGCAATCTTTTTGACAGCATTTTGAATTGTAGAAAGGGACAAAAATGAACAAAACTTAAATGATGTGACAATATTATAACGAGACATAGAGACAGAATTGATGCATGTGTTAGGTAACAACACTGTAAAATGTTCCCTGAAGTTTTGTCTATCTGATGGCAGACTTGTCTTTGACGACGATTATAGTAGGACATTGATAAGATGCATCCCAATTGTAGCACGACCTAGGGGTGAAACTCATTAGGTTTCACAATCTCAACAAATCAGGTTTGAATCCTGCTGTGTCCAGTTTGCCAGATACAGAGTTTTTTTATGCTTCGTGCAATCGCTTCTTCACATACATAAAGCAATGGCAACCTACCGCACTGCACACCTGCCAAGAAACTTATAACAGCCAAATAGGTTGGCAGTTGTAAGATTGACGTTCTGCAAAGGACATGCATATACTTACATTAAGGAAATCAAATAATCTGATGAATGCAGTAGAAGAGAGCCTATATTTTTTAGTGAATATTGTACTAAACTTTACTGAACTTGAACAGTAAACAGTAACAGAACTTGGGAACAGAAACAGAACTTGGGAACAGTAAACAGTAACAGAGCTTGGGAACAGTAAACAGAAACAGAACTTGGGAACAGTAAACAGTAACAGAACTTGGGAACAGTAAACAGTAACAGAACTTGGGAACAGGGAACAGTAAACAGTAACAGAACTTGGGAACAGTGAACAGTAACAGAACTTGGGAACAGGGAACAGTAAACAGTAACAGAACTTGGGAACAGTAAACAGTAACAGAACTTGGGAACAGTGAACAGTAACAGAACTTGGGAACAGGGAACAGTAAACAGTAACAGAACTTGGGAACAGTAAACAGTAACAGAACTTGGGAACAGTAAACAGTAACAGAACTTGGGAACAGTAAACAGTAACAGAACTTGGGAACAGTAAACAGTAACAGAACTTGGGAACAGGGAACAGTGAACAGTAACAGAACTTGGGAACAGTAAACAGAAAGGAAGTTTAGAATCCCAACACCTATTAACGCTCACAAAGGATAAGTGCTCATTTGGCTAGAGAACATGACCCTGTATATGTTGTATCTTTGCACCCTGTATATGTTGTATCTTTGCACCCTGTATATGTTGTATCTTTGCACCCTGTATATGTTGTATCTTTGCACCCTGTATATGTTGTATCTTTGCTTCCATATTTGTCATCTGAATTCCGCTATAATATATTTACAGGCCTGTTGCCAGGACATAGTCCAGTGTTTCCCCGGCTGAAGTAGCCCGTCTCAGGTCTGCACCACCTGTTCAGGTCCAGGATTGTAGGTCCTCACGAGCTGGACAGTTCATAAAGACATGTTGAGATGCCCATCTTTATATTGC
Source organism: Ariolimax columbianus (assembly GCA_036924085.1). Taxonomy (NCBI): domain Eukaryota; kingdom Metazoa; phylum Mollusca; class Gastropoda; order Stylommatophora; family Arionidae; genus Ariolimax; species Ariolimax columbianus. Next base: position 58,216,798 of record JAVGWX010000019.1, read on the forward strand.
CCAAATCAGTAGCTTATTACTGATACTGAGTTTTGTAAGTGTCTACTTTTAGTAGGTCCATCTTGGTAGCAAAGTTGTACAATGATTGCTTCTCGCAGCAAACATACCGAGTTCAATTTCAGCCCACCAAGCTGAAAATGGGTACATGACATAGTTGGAAAGGAAATGAAAAGAACTGGCAAATGGTCAAACTGCCTAACATAACAAAAAAAACCAACACCCATACAATGAAGTCCATCAACAAATGCATCCCCAAACAGCAGTCAGTATATGCTACCGAATCACCCATACCTTACTTATTATTTCTAATTAGAGAACTATTCATTTTTGCAGGATTAGGGTTTTTACCAGTCCTGTCACTAAATAATTCACTTTTGTATTCTACACAACTGCATCAGATGTTTCTGGTAGAGGTCTACAAGAGAGAAAACTACAGTTGCCAACTTATGCCCCTTCACTCAATTACATCAGGATAGTGGCCCCTGGACATATTTTATTTGGTGATGTATTTAGTTTTACTGATTGTGTGGAAGAGAAAGATTAAAACTGCATGGTAAGACTAGCCTGTATGAGATATAATATAAAGAGTAGCACATCTGTACATGCAGCGGCTCTATTCTTATCAGCTAAAAAACAACTACAAGAATAGTGGTTATTATAAGAGACTTTATCTCAAGCCCCAAACAAGATAAACTCTTTGATGAAATAAAATATAACATCGGGTTGCTATCCCAAAAAAACAGATATAGTTGAACAGTGGATTCCGACCCACTATGAGATCCTTGGAAACGATAAGGCAGACATGGATACAGCAGGATAAAGATCAATCTGTATTACAGAGGAAATTGTTTTTTAAAAATTGGAGGGGTTGAAAGTGAATAAATGTCCAGGTCAAGATGGTATTCATCCAAAATTACTGTTTGAAATTAGAGACCAACTAGCAAAACCATTGGCTATACTATGTTCTCAATCACTTGCAAAAGGGATTGTTCCAAGGGATTGGAAAGATGCAGGAGTGATTCCCTTATTCAAAAAGGGCAAAAAATCTGATCCAGCGAACGATAGACCGGTGAGTTTAACGAGCACAGTCTGTAAATTATTTGTGTCATAAATCAAAGAAAACATTGTAATGCATTTAGACAAATTTAATCTAATTAGAAATAGTCAGCATCGGTTCACTAGAGGGAGATCACGCTTAACAAATCTATTAAAATTCATGGAGGAGGTTACCAAAACGATAGATAAGGGGAGCCAGTGGACATTATTTCTCCAGATTTTGCAAAGGCCTTTGATAGAGCACCTCATCAAAGATTATTTCAAAAGTTAAAATCACATGGAATAGGTGGGAAAGTTGCCAAATGGATTGAAAATTGGTTAACGGGAAGAAGGCAGAAGGTGGGCTTAAATAAGGAGTATTCTGAGTGGTGTGAAGTGAAAAGTGGAGTGCCACAGGGCTCAGTTTTGGGACCAATTTTGTTCTTGATATATATAAATGATTTGGACATTGATATGGGATCCATGATTGCAATATTTGCTGATGACACAAAACTATGCAGTAGTGTTTCGAGAATGGTCTGTAAGCTGGCAAATGGAGTTTAATGTAGATAAATGTACAGTCATCCACATGGGTAGATCCTTCTTCTTCTTCTGCGTACACAGTCAGACAGTAACCATTATTTTCTCGAAAAAAGCGGCGGTCATCCTGAGACTCTCGCCACTACCATAGAGCTTGTCTTGCAGTTCCACTGGCAATGGCCACATCTGCTCTCTCTGATCCTCGTATGTCGGGCAGTTCTGCAGCAGATGTTCAGTGGTCATTTTACCAGTACCGCACGGGCATTCGTCGGTACACCCTATCTTCAATTTGTTGAAGAGGTGGTACCTCAGTCTGTTGTGGCCAGTGCGAAGTCTGAAGACAACGACCTGCTCTCTTCGGTTCAACTGGTAATAGGCATCGTTTTTGGTGTAACCAGTATGTTCGGTTTCCCATATGGACATGTACCTGGCTTTGATAAGCCGTTTTGACTCTTCGTACGTCATACTGGTATCTATTTGTGGTAGCCTTGCACCTTCTTTTGCCAGTCTGTCTGCCTCCTCGTTGCCTTGGATGTTGCAGTGTGACGGAACCCACTGTACCACTACCCTTTTTGGTGCGGACTGTTGGCACAGTTTGCAGAGTGCTGCTCTTAAGTCATTAAGCTCAGTGTTTTTCTGGCTTTTTAGCGCTGTGACTACTTCGAGAGCATCTGTCAGCAGGACTATATGGCTCTCATTTTCACTGTGTGTTACCATTTCTTCCACTGCCGCCCTCAGTGCCTCTGCCTCTGCTCTGAAATTGCTCGTGTACTTACCAGTAGCGAATGACAGTGTTATTTTTCTGCCATTTGGTAGGTTCAGGAATGCTCCTGCCCCTCCGTTCTGTGTAGTGTTTGTTACAGAACCGTCGGTGTATGCATGGGTCCAGTCCATGCTTGGGTAGCTTTTCGTTATGAAGCTTAGGGTAGTGTCTCTCCTTTCTTTTTCGGTCTGGCAGTTTTTGTTTGCAATACCTGGTATATTTTCTACCACCTCTGGAAATATATCCTGCCTCCAAGTAGGTTTTCGTACAGTAGTGATGGGTTTTGGTGTTGTTAGTGCGTTTATGGGATCTTCGTGCATCTTTGCTTTGGCTATTTCTGCAAAGTTTCTCCGCTTTAGTTTCCCAGTTCCCAAATTGTTTAGCCTCTGGTACATTGGATGGTCCGTCAGTCTTCGGAGTTTCTCTGACTGCAGCTGGGCTCTGCAGTCTCTTCTGTCGGTCATGGATTGCAGTTTTGTAATCTTTTCAAGTTCTACAATTGGCGTTGACTTCATGCCACCTGTTATAATTCTCATGGCTTGGTTTTGAAGTTTGCTAACTTTATCGAAGTTCGCCTTCGCTGCTGTTGTCCATGCCGCGATGCCATACTCGAGAACTGGTCTCACTCTTCCAGTGTACAGTTTCTTTAGTATGCCTTCGTCTGCTCCCCAGCTTGTGCCAGCAAGTTTCCTCATGATCGCCATTCTTTCTCTGGCTTTCATTCGGTTTCTCTCAATCTGACTTTTCCATGTCATGCGCCGATCAAATGTGACTCCCAGATAGGTTGGGTTGTCGTTTGGCTGCAGGATTTTGCCATTTAGGCTTAATTTGGTACTTTGGGGTTTTAATGAGAGCGAGAATATTGTGCACGTGGTTTTCTCCTCGTTTATTTTGACCAGCCATGAGTTCGCCCACTCTTCCAGCGATGTTAGGGCCGTTTGCATCCGATTTCTTGCTATGGTGAGATTCTTTTCAGAGGTCCACATAGCCAGATCGTCTGCAAACATTGAGCTATGGACTCTTCTTGGTATATTCTCTGTAATATCGTTTATATATACCAGGAAGAGTGTGGGTGACAGTACTCCCCCTTGGGGTACTCCCTGCTCGAGTGTCACCTTTTTGCTCATCTGCCCTTGTACTTGGACTCTGGCCGTTCTTTGTTTGAGGTAGTGGTTGATCCACTTGTACATCTTCCCACAAACATCACTTCTTCTTAGGGGTAGATCCAATATGGAACATAATTACAGAATGGGAGAGAACAATATTAGAAAGATAGATAAGGAAAGGGACCTAGGGGTTATAATAGATCATACAGGTAAGGTGAGTGAGCAAGTTCAGGTAGCAGTGAAAAAGGCAAATGCAATGTTAGGTATGATAAAAAAAAATATTAAACATAGGAGCAAGGAAGTGATAGTCAAACTGTATAAAGCATCAGTTAGACCTAAATTGGAGTACTGTGTACAGGTGTGGAGTCCTTATCATAGAGGGGATATTTATTTATTTTTTTTTTTTTTCTTGGTTTGCCTTATTTCTCTATTCCCCAAGGCACCAGGTGTGCGTTGCACTATGTTTTTATTTTGCGCCTGTCGGCCCAGTATATGACTTCAGCATGCATTTTATGTAAGGATGTGCTTCCTCCTGCATTTTCTAAGGGTTTGCTTCCCCGGGTAACGGCCGGTGCTGTGATGGGAATCGAACCCAGCACCTTCGGATTGTGAGCCGTGCCACTTGACCACTAGGCCACGCCGTCCCCATAGAGGGGATATAAACATGCTGGAAAGAATACAAAAAAGAGCGACAAAGCTGATAGTGGGATTCCAGAATTACAGTTATGAGGAAAGACTCTGAAAAACCAGCCTACAGTGTCTAGAAGAGAGAAGAATTCGTGGTGACTTAATACAGGTTTATAAGATGATCAGAGGAATCGATAAATTAGCCAGGTTTTTTAAAATACAGCCACCCACAATAACACGAGGGCATAGCTACAAGTTGACTAAAGAGAGGTCCAGATTAGATATTAGGAAATATTTTTTTGGTCAGAGAGTGATGAATGCTTGAAATGCATTGCCAGGGGAGGTAGTGGAGGCAGGGACAGTTAATGCATTTAAGAATAAATTGGATGCGCATAGCATTGGTTGTATACAGACTCTGCATGGTCTTCTAAACCAGTATAAAGACGTTAAGTTAAGATATGAGCTCACGAAAGTCAAAAGTGGCAGCAAGAGACACAGAGCTATAAAGAGGCAAAGTCACTCATAAAATGATCTCTGAGGGTGGAATGGAGAGACCAGCACAAAGAATAAGAACAAGAAAATGACAGTATAGACAAACTTGGCAGAGATAGGCGGACAAAGATCTTCAGACGCAAAACAGGACATTGCAGACTCAAAGCCCACCTCCACAGAATGGGTCTCAGAGACACCACCACGTGCGGTTGTGGTGCACCCAAACAGACACCAGAATATATTCTGCAGGACTGTCCCACCTGCACAGGCAAAGGGAGGCAGTCTGGGCCGGGGGAACAGCCATGCTTGAAAAGCTGTGGGGGACTGGCAAAGACCTGAAACGCAGTCTCCTTCATGAACCTCACAGGGTTAGAAGTATAACACCAGCTCATTGAAGAAGAAAATAGCTTGTGCAGAATGTAGAGATGAAAACAGCATGGTAAGAACAGCATGTATGAGGTATAATATGAAGATTAGCACAACAAAGGTAGAAACTATGATGATTAGCAGAGCACAAGGCCCACCTAATGTAAACCAGTGGTCTCAAACTGAGTCTGTGGCGGTCATGCGGTCTGTGAAGCCAATAACTACAGCCTACAACATCATCGCTGAAATATTTGGTAAAGAAAGGAAGACTGTAATAAACCCATTTACACGCCCTGTAGCACATTGGGAATATGGCATTAGGCCCATTTTTTCATGACCAACAAAACACTAGGGGTGGCTTGGTCCCACACTTGTTCTCATATCCAATCTTTTAGGCTAGGCCGACCCTGTTAACAATTTATTTTTTTATACTGCACCAATTGGAAACTGAACCTAGATTGTTTGACTGGGTAGCCAGTTCCCTAACTACAGAGCATTATTTAGTACAAAACAGATATTAGATCTAACTAAAGAGAAACCAATTGTGAGCTCATGGTACAGAACAAAGATATTAAAACAAATGGGAAAAACTTTCATATCAAAAGGAGTGAGCTTGATAGAAGAAATCAAGTACAAGACTGCTGCGGCAACTAAATATTTGTAAATATTAAGAAACGATACATGCATCTTCGGTAATGAGAAAAAGAACGTGAAAGTCTCATCCCACCCAACTAATATACATTTCTACAGGTTTTCAACAAAACATTAGCAGGCAGCACAACTCTTTCATCTCTGGCCAATCTAGATCACTAACGTTTATCACAGAACAAACAAACTAATCAAGTTTTTCATTATGGTTTTCCCCTTGTATTGTTTGATGATGAATTAACAAACTTAATAAAATTATTTTTCTTTCAGCAAGCAGCCGACTTGACATTTGCTTGGCCAATAACTGGTTGTTTTATATTACTATTATATTATATTACTGCTACTAGTGACATGGAACCATACATTAGGAAGGGAACTGTTAATTACTAACTAGAACTACTTCTTTCAGTGATAGAACATTTAAATATAAATTTAGTTTGAAGATCAGTATTTACATTTTAGGCTCATAGAAAAATTATTAGATCTAACAAAAATGCTTTGTAGAAGGAACAAATATTCCTCCAATAAATGGAAGCACGTCATTTTACACAGAACTGATGCAGCACAGTGGATGAGATGACAGCAGCGAGAAGACTCATAGCTGGCTGCTTACATCAGGGTCAGCGATTCAGAGCTGACTAAAACCCTATTCCGCCTCCAAGTATAATTAGTCTAGCTAAGAGCGTAGGGATCACAGTGGCAGCAAACTTGGTACCCAAAAAAGCCAACTGAAATAGCTTGTGTCAGGCTGACAGTACGAATGGTGGTGCTACTGTCACTAGAACATGAGAGAGAGTCAATAGTTCTGAAGCATAAACAAGTAATTTGTCCAACAACAAAATGTCTTATCCAACAGGTAATTCGTAAAAAAGTGTGATATGGAGCACTAGGTTTCAGGTTAAAAGAGAAAGAAGAATAAAAGTTTTACTGCTGTGTGAAAAGTGAATCACCAGAATTATTCTCATGCAGCCCTCAGATTGGATGAGTTAGAGGTCCTAGGCACAAAGATTGTTAAACTTAAACAGGCCCAAGAATTCAAATGACTGGGAAGCATTTTTTTTCTTCAGAAAATGGAAAGCTTGATAGACAAATTGAAACTAGATGTCAGATAGCCTCCCCTGTGACCAGTGCTTCAACACCTGAACATTTTCTTGGCAACAAAACAACTGATATACAGTATATTAATACCAACTTTAACCCGAGTGGTTTGCCGGGTTTCTTTGTGTATGACAAGGACAAGAATAGCATCACTGCCTCCCAGAGAGCATGTCGTAAGAGGCAACTAACTGTGACATGGCATAACACCGACCATGGTTAGGTGGTTTGTTTAAAACAGCATAGATGGCGCCTAACAGGCTGCGGGTCTACTTTGCTCTAGTGTTTGAGTCTATTGAGATGAGCTCGCACATTGGTTAACCACCCTTCGTAAGCAATTGTGCCAACGCAGTGGAGTATTAAGCTGCGCGAGCCTAGCCTGCAAAGTAGGAAATCCTTCTCCCGGCTACATCCAGCTCATACCAGAGCTGAGACCTGCAAATGGGCATCTGCCCCTGTAGAAGTACAGATCGACTAAGAACCTAAGAATTCCAACTTTGTATTACCATTGTCAAACTTGGTCCTTACCCAAGGCACGTGACGAAAATTACAGTATGTAAAATGAAATGACAAAGACAAGTTATTGATATCACCAGGAGAGATAGAATGAGAAATGATGACATTAGAAATATGGTGAGAACTACCCCTTGTACTAAATACATTTCAGGACAGGTAATATAGTGACTCAATCATCTCATAAGAATGCAACCTGATTAACCCCACTGGGCGATTACAATACAAGAAGATCTAGCCACAAGAAAGATTGCATGACAGAAAGATAAATGACATACCAGAAATCCTGCAACAACCAAGGCTTATACAACAACCAACACAACACATTTGACCCAATAAATGCAACTCAAGTTCCACACGACCCTTAACAGCTAAAGTGGATGAAAAAGAAAGTGAGATAAGAACAATGATGGAAAGACAACCAACAGTACAACAAGACCTGTTTGAAATGATGCACTAGATATGACACACATAAATAATGTTGTTGTTGCTTAGATGTTTGCCTCACTAGTTTCTACTGGCGGATAAACAGTGTTAGAATGTGTTGTTTGTCCACCGTAATAGATGAGGACCACTTTGTCAGCATTCACTGTAAAATGTTCTCATGAGTTTGAAAATGGCTAAATAAGATAATCTGAACCTTGAATTGTCTGTTGCACTTTGTACAGGGAAATAGGACACCTCCTTCCGCCGGGGTTGAAGAAGGGTTGATGTGAGTTGACTTGCAGAGTGATGTAGTCTGCCGCCGAAGATAGACATGTTGGACCGAAAGGTGCAAATATCGCAGTCAAGCTAGCGACACAACACATTCCGTTCTCCAGACTACATCCTGCTACTTGCAAATCATTGTTCAGGGCTTGGTAACGGGAGATTGAGAACGAATACAGAAGAAGAAGAATGTAGTCTCTGTCGTGGAATACACAGGGTTAGGCAAGTAGAAGTAGACGAGAACACACATGGAGAAGTGAGCTAGAAATAAGTAAGGAAGATGAGAGAGCGTTAGAACAGATTCTCAGGACAGACGGAGACAGCATTAATATGCTGAAGACTTGTGGTCCACAGGTAGCTGAAGGATTTGATGATATGATGAAGGAAAACTTGAAATACTGGAGGCCTAGTTATTGACATAAAAGTCTCAATGGAACACCACAACAAAACAGAAATAAACAAGATTCAAGCAAGACTAATGAGGTGCATCAAAATAGTGATGCATGTTAACAGAAATGAGTCAGTGACAATCTTCAGACTTTGTTTTAGGTCACAAAATATTGAGAAAACAGTTCAACAAACAGTAGACAGAAACTAGCAATGAGTGTAATCAGGGGTCGCTACGGCTGAGAAGTCAAATGCTCGCCTCGGAAGAACCGAATGAACAAAAGCGCAGAGTGGGTATTCAAATCCCACAAGTTTAAAGTATCTCCCTGGTCTCAAATGAGGTAAGATCAGCATCTAGTCCTATCATATATGGACAATAAACTCAGAAAACCCATGTACATGCTGTGGATATATGGAACCCTTTGCAACTGAAAATAAAAAATAGCAGGCTGTTTAATGCTGTTTGGGCAAAAATTATTTAAATTTTCAAGTCCAAAGGAAGTGAATTCTCCATCATGCAAAAACAACAGGTCAATCAATCGCCTATTTTCTCTGCACATTCAATTGCAAGTATATACCAACAAAATGACTTCTGCACCTCCAGGTATAATGAATTTGTTGATAACATTTAGGGGAATTAAAGTTTAGTTCTCATAATTTTTAACAAACTGCAAAGGATTATTTTGTTAATTTTAACCGAGCCAAAAGTGCAGTTGTCATTTTATTTTTTTTAATTGACCCATGAGTTTAATAATCTAACTGGTCCTTCATATTAACCATACAGCCAAGAAACTGTGGGTTTGTTTGTATTTTATGTTTTAAGTTAACAGTGATATTTGTCAATTCTTTTCTAGCCAGGCACTCGCTAAACTTCCCTGGCGCTGTGAGTGGCTTATGGTTCTGTTGTATGAGGGTAGGATCACTCAGGCTATGAATTCCCTATATCCTTTTTCTTTTATTAGAGTAGACAGAGATGGAACCATGATGTTATATTAAGGGGCTCAGTGGTTTCGAGGTAAGGTGTCCTCCTAGAGTGCCGGAGGCCGCGGGTCTCTAATCACAGTGGAGACCGTGATTTTTGTTCACGTGGAATTTCTGGTAAAAATTCCCCTGATTTCTGGGTAGTGAGATCGGACTCCCATGTTAAGTGTCGAGCACATTAAAAATAACTTGGCAGTTGGTAACCGAAAAGAGTAGGCTTAACAGCCGCTGCCCGGACAAAAATGCTAGTTAAAAATCTACGCAAATTATTTGTATCTTCCCCCAGGCCTAGTAAGCCGCAGGAAGTTGTAAAATACCTACTACATATAGCCAAAGCATTTAGATACCTGGCAACAGACATTACCATGGCTATTTGAATACCAGGATTCCAAGATGTCATATTTATGCCCTATTTTTTATTACAGAGTTTAACTGTGGATGTATCAACATGAAGGAGTCCAGATGATGCTGCAATGAAGGGAGGCAAGTGAAGAAGGACTTTAAGGGAGACAACAGCATAACATACTGACTCTGAACTGAGCCATTCCAGAACAATGTATGGTTTAATAACTATGTCTGCTTAGGATGTAAAAGTATGGCTTTCTGTCTTCCTCTGAACTATGTTTCAATCTTGCAGTAAAAAGTACTCTAAATCTTTATCTGATCAGGTGTATTCTTCTTTGGTAAACATCCTGAAAAGGATGCCGTAACGAAATATCTGCACCTTTCAGCCAGACACATCTGGTATCATTAGGCATTTTTGGGACCTGATTTGCTTTCCCTTTGTGATCTCTATTCTCTTGGCCAGACTACACAATTGCAGCCTGTTTTCAGGGTTGCCACATGGAGGCGGAATAGGGTCTTGGTCAGCTATAGTTCGCTGGCTCTGATGCAAGCAGGTACCTATGAGTTTTTGACAGTTGTCAGCTAATTCATTGCTGTACCTTTGGCCCTGATCAGGTGTCTAAAACAGGCAATTGTTAGTGCCATAAACTAAACCCATATTAAAACAGGCAATTGTTAGTGCCATAAACTAAACCCATATTAAAACAGGCAATTGTTAGTGCCATAAACTAAACCCACATGCATTGGGATTTGTGAACCAACAAGGTTTTACCCATATTAAAACAGGCAATTGTTAGTGCCATAAACTAAACCCACATGCATTGGGATTTGTGAACCAACGAGGTTTTACCCATATTTAAAACAGGCAATTGTTAGTGCCATAAACTAAACCCACATGCATTGGGATTTGTGAACCAACGAGGTTTTACCCATATTAGACACACAAAAAGAGCGCCAAAGCTGATAGTGGGATTCCAGAATTACAGTTAAGAGGAACGACTCAAAAAAACCGGCCTACAGTGTCTACAATAGAGAAGAATTAGAGGTGACTTACTTAATACAGGTTTACAAGATAATTAAAGGAAATGATAAATTAAACTATAACAAGTTGTTTTTTTTAAATACAACCACCTACAAGAACAAGAGGACGTAGCTACAAATTAACTAAAGAAAGGTCCAGATTAGATATTTGGAAATATTTTCTTAGAAAGTGGTGAATGCTTGGAATGCATTGTCACAGGAAGTAGTGGAGGCAGGGACAGTTAATGCATTTAAGAATAGAATGGATGTGCATATCTTTTAGAGCAAGGAAATGTAAATGAAACTGGCTGTATACAGACTGCAGAGCCTTCTAAACCAGTATAAAGACGCTAAGTTAGAAGTGAACCCATTAAAATTGCATGTTGAAGTTGGATGCACGTGCCCATAAGGTGTATAACACAGTCCGCCGCAGGAAACAGAGGAGGGGATGGGGGGATCTAGGAGTTTTCTGCCCTTTGAACATAACATGAAGTAATTATTACATGCAGGGCAAGCAAACTAAGGAAAAAAACATCAATTTGGTAATGTCACATTATGGTGGTCAAAGTTAAAACAGTTGAAGTTTGAACCACAACTATACTGCAGGGAGGCGCGTGTAATCAAGCCGTTAGGTTACTGTTCTTACACTCAGTTCAAACCCTGGTAGAGAGAGGGAGAAAGGAGTGGAGATTGGGGTGGGGGGTGAGTATACATTTTTTGAAGAAGCTAGTCTGCCTAATGTTGAGAAACTACCAATGCAGGCTGTCTATATTCCTCACCTTACAAATCCTAACTAGTCGACCCTAGCAATTGGGGAAATGTGATAAAACAGTTTGTGTAATATACCGCAGGTATTCAAGTCATTTTATGGACGACAGGAGAACACATGAGATGAAGGATAAACAAGAAATATGGCCCCTACCTTTTCCCTGAGACCATAATTTGTGCCTGTGTGCCCAATTTGTGGTCTTAGGAATGAGGCAGTATGGCTGTCAACAACAACATCCCAGCTGGTCTGATTCTCTGTGAGAGGGCATTCAGAGTCTTCATTCATGAGTACGGAGGAGGTACAGCTTTGTCTGAAAGCAATACATTATAATCAACATTACAACAGTATCATCAACATTACAACAGTATCATCATTAATAAGACTCATCAATATTTGGTAATCCATCATCTCCTTCTTAAATCCTTGGTGAATTAATGGTAAAGTTCAGTTGTATGGGCAACAATAAACTCCACCAAGTCTATGTGATCGTAGGTCATTCTTCATAGTATTGTGCTCTAGCTCTGGCTCATGACTTCCATTTTGAATTCTATGGTTCTTCGCCAAGTTTTTAGGTCTATCTTTCGTATTTCCTTTGAGGTTAATAGTAGGGAATCAAGCTAGTATCAGGGTAAGGTGAAGTATACTGATCAAGATGCAACCTCACGTCCTCATCGTGATTTCTAGAAACAGACTATCTGGTCAACGAGGTGGGGATCAACACTGTGATCCCATAGTGGTCAGCTTATTGAGAAGTCTGCACTACAGCAAGAAGGACCCCAGTCAACATTCTCAAGTACGCCTCAGGATATAAGAAGAGAAACTGTAACCCGCTACCAAAAAAATACAAGAGTTAATTCAACTGAGCACGAGAAGTTTCAAGCAATAGACGGTCCATAGCATGATCATTCTGGTGATAGTATCATGTTCTCTTCTTCAGACCTAGCCGAACCAATTCAAACGTTGACCTATTATGATGGTGTGAATATCTTCTTGGTTGCTTCGGGCTATTGATAAGGTTTGACCAGAAGATTCTATGAATCTCTCTTTCTCAGACACGGTGTATGGAAAAAAGAAAATGTGAACATTTATATTCTTCTGTTACACTCCACACCATACAGAAAGTACACAACTCTTGTATACAAGAGTTTATAGTCATCACCTTACTGTTATGTCAGACCGTCACCAGATGTTTATATGAAACATCTCACTCACATCACTAGATGATCATATGAAATATATCACCCACATCAGTAGACTATTATATGAAATATATCACTCGCATCACTAGACTATTATATGAAATATATCACTCGCATCACTAGACTATTATATGAAATATATCACTTGCATCACTAGACTATTATATGAAATATATCGATCACATCACTAGATGATCATATGAAACATCTCACTCACATCACTAGATGATCATATGAAAAATCTCACTCACATCACTAGATGATCATATGAAACATATCACCCGCATCACTAGACTATTATATCAAATATTTCAGATTTTTCTATACATTGTTATCAGTGTCCGTACTGACAGAAAGTTCGAACACAGTGTGCATCGCATATACTGGCAGACAGCAGAGGAGTTAATGGTTTGGAAAAAGTGATAAGAATACTTATCCACTGCATGAGCCTATAATACCAAACAGAGCGGATTAAGGAGCAAGAAGAAGGCTAAAAAAAAACCATGGATTCGTGTTTTAAAGAAGCACTTAATGAATTGATAATGACTGCAGAGATGACATATGAAAGAAAATTGCACCTGCCCACATCATCTAACAACAGGAGTGGACAGTTGAGAAGAGGAATCCTTATTGCCCCCAGAAATCATATCAATGTTATCTGTGATATCATCAACATTTTCTTTCATTACGGCACCATCAACTGGACACTTCTTCGATCAACTGATGCTTTGCTTCCAGCCCGGTGAGGTTCATGAAGGAGACTGCCTGTTTCAGGTCTTCGCCGGTCCCCCACAACTTTTTTAGCATGGCCGCTCCCCCAGGCTTCCCTTTGGTCTGCATAAGTGGGACAGCCCTGCAGGATATGTTCTGGTGTTTGCTTGAGTGCTCCACAGTCACATGTGGTGGTGTCTCTAAAACGCATTCATGGTAGAAGTTACCATGAGTCTCCAATGTCCCGTTCTCTGAATTTGAAGATCTGTCTGCTCATCTCTGGCAAAACTGGACACCAACAACAACCACTGTTACCACCACCAGAAATCACATCACTTGATGATCACCTCCTCTTGTTACAGCAACATCAACTGGAGACCACTAAGACAACCTTACAATCACTGTTACCGACACCAGAGGGGCCAAAGGTACAGCATTGAAGGAGCTGACATTAGCTAGCAACTCACAGCGAACTGCTTGCATCAGGGTCAGTGAACCACGGCTGACCAAGACCCTATTCCATCTCCAAGTGACGGCCCTGAAAACAGACTGCACTGGTGTAATCTGGATAAGAAAATAGGGATCACGGTGAAAAGGCAAACCCGGCACCGAAAAAAGCCAGCTGAAATCTAATGTGACGGACCGAAAGTGTAGATATCGCAGCCTCGCTGTAAACTGTGACACGATATCCTTTTCAAGACAAACGCAGAAGAAGAAGACTGCCACCAGAAATGACATCACTAGATGATCCCATCATTGCCACCAATGATATCAACATTTACTCTCATTACAGCATCATCAACTGGGAACTATCCTATCACCACTGTTACAGCCACCAATAACCACATCACCTTCATCACTGACCTCTACTTTATCCTCAACATTTTCCCTCATGTACACTACCCTACTATGTTCATTCAGGAATAACCAAAGACCAGATTTACAAATTTTACAGCTTCTGAATTTCTGGTTGAGTGTGAAGTATCATTATCTGACAGAGGGTCAATGACTGATTTAAGAATGTTCACACACACACACACACCATCTCTCTTCCCCTCCCCCTCCACTCATGTACTTTTCACATTTATCTAATTAGTTGTCTTTAGCAATTCTGACTTTCATTACTACAGCTTCCGGTGAAGATTCCCAGACAGTTGCACGATTACATGAACAGACATAGCCAACAGACACCATGAAGGAATGAACAAACATAGCCAACAGACACCACGAAGGCATGAACAGACGCTCAATCCATATCCAATTTCCCCACTATTAATGCTTTCGATGTCAACAAGTCAACTCTATCACTACAATGAGCTAGAACATGACCAGGACAGTCGATCCTTGTTAGTCATCTCTTAGAACATGAATAGAAAGGTGTAGTTGTCCTATTATTTCCTCCACCAAAAAGGGGCCTGATGTCCGTTTGAGTGGGGAACATGTTATACAACCAATTTTACATTTTTTTTAAACTAAAGATTAAATTGAAACCTCTTATTTGCTTTTTGTCAAGATCTGGGGAAGGAACCTACCCTCCTGCCAGGCACATCAGCAGGGTTGCGAATTGCTGAATAGCCTCTACATTTGGAGGCTAGTTGAAAATATTGAATAAGCAGCACAGCAGTGGACAAAAAACAGGCTGGCAAAAATGAAGGCAGCCGCTCCACCATGTAAAGACACAACAGGCTAATCACATGCTTGACTTAAACATTGATTACAACAACAACAAAAAACAGTACTGATCTTAAAGACAAACTAGTGAGAACTAACGACCACGATTACTGGATTACAAGAAGTATAAATGGGAAGGAGGAACTGATGGAAGAGATGAGATGCTGGGAAGACAACATACGATAATCCCTAAGAGGGATGACAGATAGAACACATTCTGGTGATCTATGGCAAACCTTAACACATAGAGATAGAAGAGAGGTGGCTATGTAAGGTCTTGTCCTGAATACATCAAAATTATTTTCTGATCAATTCTTTATGAACATGTTTATCCACAGCCTACTAGCAAATATATCATTTCTTATGTGCTACATCGTCTACAGCTCTGGGAATATGCTGCCTGCACAGAACCATCTTAAAGAGCTTTCCATTAGAGGAACAAAAATATTTGTTATAACACCAAGAGAAATTGCTGGGAAAAGAGACAAAGGATGCAATAAAAACAATTGTCTTGCTTCCTAAGGCGGAATGTGTTGTGCGGAGTTCTCTGTTCTAACGGCCAAGTGTATTTGAATCCGGCAAGCAATTTTAATGGGTTTGCTTTTCAAAAGGGTATGACTTTGATGTTTCATGAATCCAAACACAAGTAAACTTGGATTGAGAACTGTGCCAATAGCCGCTTAGCCTAATACTCTAACTCAGTGGGTGACAAATTTGTTTTGTATTTAGGTGCCAGGTAAAAAATCTTGGAGCCAAGCATAGTATTGGAAAAGTGTAGGTTTGTGCAACAAGCTACAGGGTATGTGTGAACTGCTCTTGAAAACCTGAATTTTAAATGTGTAAATCAAAATTTGTTTTCAATGTAATACCTATTTCCAGTACCCGAACATAATTCTTACAATTTCTTACAGAGTGGATTCAACTTATTTTTTATAAAAATGAGGTGGAAATAGAGAAGATTAAAACGGAGGACAGGCTATATGAAGATACCAATAGCCTGGGCTAACCACTGCTTTCTTTAGATATCTTCAAGCTGATGTCTGAAAGTGTACGAAAGACAAGCTCTATGGAGTTATCTCAGGCTAACCACTGCTTTCCTTAGATATCTTCAAGCTGATCTCTGAAAGTGTACGAAAGACAAGCTCTATGGAGTTATCTCAGGCTAACCACTGCTTTCTTTAGATATCTTCAAGCTGATGTCTGAAAGTGTACGAAAGACAAGCTCTATGGAGTTATCTCAGGCTAACCACTGCTTTCTTTAGATATGTTCAGGCTGACTTCTGAAAGTGTACGTAGACAAAGATAATCTAAATGTGTTTAGTTCAGATGTAATTTGAATTTCTGTGCAGTTTTAATTCCAGGGCAGGTGGATGAAATTTATTCCTTATATTTATACTTGGAATCCTGGTATTCAAATAGGCATGGTAATGTTTGTTACCAGGTAGCTGAAGGTTTTTGGCTATCCGTAGCTGGTATTTTAAACTTCCTGCGGCTTACTAGGCCTGGTGGAAGGTACAAATAATTTTAGTAGATTTTTTTATTGAATTTTGTCCGGGCAGCGACCGTTAAGCCTACTTTTTTTTTACTTCTAACTGCCAAGGAATTTTTAACGTGCTTGACACTGAACACGAGAATCCGATCTCACTATCCAGAGACCAGAGGATTTTTAACCAGAAAATCCATGTAAAAAATATCCTGATCTCCATCATGATTCAAACCCATAACCTCCGGCACTTAATGCGGGCACCTTAACTGAAGAAACCACTGTATATTTAAGTATCATTATCTAACAGATGGTTAATGACTGATTAAAGAATGTTCATCAACAACAAAAAATGGAATTCAATGGCATTTAACAAAACAGTTTAATAATCTGCACTTTGCCAACGACTTGGCTCTTCTGTCTCATGGCCACAATCAATTCCAAAATAAAATAAGTATACTTTTTTATACATGATGAGCTCCCAGAAATTGGGACAGAAAATCATCATCGTCATCTTCTATCCACTTGTGTTGTGGGAAGGTGTAGTGTTCTGCCAGCTTTGTCACTGATATTGGTGTCATTATGTTTCCTTTGACATGACTGGTCACATTGCGCTGAGGTCCTCCAGTGTTTCATATGTGACAGACGAACATTCACTGTCGACTTGCTGGGTCAATCGCAGTTGTTCGTAACCAGTCTTTACACTGGTTTTGAAGACTACAGATTCTGTAAACAACCAGTTTCTCATCCTAGTCATGTAGTTTTGTCACAAAGTGACCAGCAGATGATTGGAATGTTCATGCCCCGTAAGTCGCCCTGCAGTCATGCTGGCGCTGGAGGGGTCTGGGCTGATGGATCTGGGGTTGGTATTGGCCATCTCTTTTCTGATCAGAGGGACAGTACTGATCACGGTGTTACACTAATTCTGTCCAGCTGCAGCACCACCACCCCTCCCCAGGTGCAAAGCACTCATTCCAGACCATTTGGAAACGAAGCCAGGACAGGTCCCAAATGATCTTGGATGTTCCAGAGAAAATGAAGAAAAGTGCAGTCAACAACAGAAAAAAAAATCCACATTCTGCAGGAGCTCAAGAGACAGTACACTTGCAACTCCTGGGCAAATGTGTACACAAATGGATCGACCTCGGTGAGTGAAAAAAGAAAAGGCAGTGAAATCTACATCACATACTCCAAACCAAAGTTTCATCTACTGTCACCATGGTCGGCAACATGTTTTTCGACCGACACATTTTGAACAACTGGGCACAGGAATCAACCCTCATTTGTTTCTGTTCCCATGTCAGCAGACGCGGGACCCAGTGGGCACACACTTTACCCATGTTCAGTCTGTTGTGTAAAATTCTAAAAACTGTACTTTCATTCAGTTTTGCTGACCTAGATATCTCTACAATTGTCATTGTCCTATCCTGGTCAATGATTTCTTCACTCTTGCATCATTCTCATCGCTGCACTCTGAGGATGGTCTTCCTCATCTTGGAAGATCAGCAACATGGGAAAGGCTGCACTTAAACTGTCTACACTGGTTTTTTACAGAAGCATACGAAGGACAGAATTCCTCAAACACTGTTCCATCTCCCTGTGTATTTCTGTAGGTGTTTTTCCTGCAACATCAAGAATTTTATCACAGTTCTGGCTTCTGATTTCTCCATTGTTCTGACAAACCGTTAGAGTAGCAGATCCGGTCAATAAGGTGTACTGTAAACCTGTCGAAGGAGGTAAATTCATACTTCTCAAATCCAGTACAAAGTGAATGAGCCGCATATGTGGCAAATTTCAACTTTCTCCTCCTACTCCTTCATAGTCAGGGTAAAGACTTATGACAAGCCCCTTGTATGCAGTGCATACTTGTTAGGAACCACATTTCTATCCTTGCCAGTGTTTCTACTATTTGTGCATTCATCATCGAGGACTTCAATCATAACATTTGTTTTATATATCAATACAAGACTATTTCCATCATTTACATAGACTAACTCATTAGTATGTTTCTTCTTATCTAGAAGACTACATTTTCATGTGCATCATTTTTTTAAATATGCATTGCACTTGAATATTTCACACATACACACCCCACACAAATTTTGTGATCTTTCCACACATTCTACAATTTTCTGACCAAAAACCACCACCAATCAAGAATTGCTTGCCCATATCTACCAAGAAGATATGCTCACTACCATAACAGGTTGATGCTCGACTTGAACTGACCATGTCATAAGAAAGATAACCTGATGCCATCATCAGAACACCCTGCTATGAATTCCAAAGGGAAGGTGAAAGAAAGACCAAAGTAATACAACTTGACAAAGATTCATAGAAGCCAAAATAGAAGCCAAAATGGAAGTCAAGTAATAGTGCTGGGACAACATATGAAAAATGGCCCCAGACGATGTGAAGTAGGAGAAGATTGTTGATGCTCTTAAAAACACCACCAGTTGTGATAGTCACCAACTGCTCTGCCAGTTACTGACCAAGGATCTCAGAATAAGCACTTGAATATTAAACAATTTGGTGGAAGTTAAAGCATGTTCTCTTGTTCTGTTACCTTTACTATCATTAGAACAACTAGGAAGTGCAACTACTGGACTTAAAAAACATTATCATCAAATTTATGTTTTCTTGCCAGCAGGAGATGGGATCCACCCCTAAAGTTGGTTTCTTTTATTTTCTTCTATCATTAGCTAGCCTATCTGAATCCATGTATCTTGTGAGCAGAGATCCATGGTAATTTCACTTTGCTGAATTTATATTATCCTTATGTACTTTTCCCATTTATCTAATTAGTTGTCTTTAGAGATTCTGACTTTGATAACTACTACAGCTTACGGTGAGGATTCCCAGAAAGTTGCACAATTACATGAACAGACATAGCCAACAGACACCACGAAGGCATGAACAGACATAGCCAACAGACACCACGAAGGCATGAACAGACATAGCCAACAGACACCACGAAGGCATGAACAGACATTGCCAACAGACACCATGAAGGCATGAACATACATAGCCGACAGACACCTTTTCAGTGTGTTAAAAGGTATTGAGTAGATCACTGTCATGTTACTTCCTGTTTATGATGTGTCCGTGCATATTGTATTTTGAAAGTGCAGTGATGTGTAGTTTTGAAGATCAGCAGACATGCCCAATTCTGTTGTGATTGCTTGCCAAGTTGTAAAAATGAATTTCATTTATCAACAGTACCCCCAGCTGCATACAATGGGTATTGAAATGGTAAAAGCATGTGACATTTTTTCAGGCAGGTATATCACTGAGCTTTACAATACTTACAATGTCCTATAACACCAGCCTTATATTTATCATGCAGATCTTTGGGTTTGCTTTGCATAGCCTGTTCAAGGAGTGGTGACACGTTGGCAGGATGTAGCCTGGAGTCACCACTTACAGAAGCTCTACCTTGTGAAAGCCATGTTCATGTGTTAGCTATCCTCTAGCTATATTTGACTGAGCTTCATGATGTACACTTCTCGCTGATGCATAGTCTAGACTTGATAGTAAAATAAGACAGCTTTCTTAGAGTAGGTAACTATGACCACAAACGACTGCTGCCTTGCAGGTGGGATGATAACAATCGCTATTGAAGCAGCCCCACAACTATATGGCTGGAGAAACTGCTTGTGTACAGCAGAAAAGTATAAGAAATTCTGCTTACAGGAATGTCCATCAAAGGTACACAAAGACAGATGGTGAGCGAGCCAAATGAATTGTCAAGATCATAGGCTTCCAAAGTGGAACAGGAAATGGTGTAATACACTAAAGACATATCCGGACATGAAAGAAAATAACGACTCATCAATGCTGATTCTCATTATATAACTTACCGACTCATCATACATCAAGTTAGACTAGAAAATGTTAAATGCCTGGTCAAAAAGGAAAGCAGACACTGCTGTTGATAACGAGTTCTTCATTGTCAGACAACAGATAGGGACAGGAAACATATTGACTTAGGTTATCTTCCCCCCCCCCCCTCACAACGTATTCGTTTTCGAAACAAACTGTGTTACAGCAGTCTAGCCAATGAGGTGGGGATCAATACTGTAATTTCTGTAGCAGTGAGCCTTCTGACAATCTTCGCACTTCGCTTGCATGGTCCTTCTTCATCAGTACGCCTCGGGATATAAGAAAAGCAGCTGTAACAGTGTAACCCGCTACCAATGACACATCGTTAAGAGTGAAGAATTCAGCAGAAGTAGCTTTGATCAACGACATAACACTTGGTACCTAAACTAAACATAACCGTTACAATTTGAATAATACTTTAATAGCCCTCAGCTTTTTTATCTGGTGGGCTGGTCACTTCCTTTTTTCACACACTTGACACACCACACAGCTTTTTTTTCCCTAATAATAACAAGCCATGTATCTATTTACTCCTAGGTCTACTGGAGTGTGCTGATAACAGGGATTGAACCTGCTACCTTTGCCATGTGAAGCGAAGGTTCTCTGCTATTCAGAGGGTCGACACTGTGTACACTAACAGTAGCTCAGTAGCACTGCCAGCTAACTCTACCTGCCCCCTAGTCATAAACTAGCCACCAGTGCAGAAGTGCTAGCATTTCAACCGTCAAATGTCTAACTCGCTAAACTGACTCAACGACTGAAGACATTGGAACCAAAACTAAAAGATTGTTTAGAAACTTACCTAAAGCAATATCATGATTGCTGTATTCAAGTTGATAACCCCTTTCCATGAGAGTAAACACTTTATATATGTCCGACCCCCTGCGGCCTGCCGCCATACAATTCGTATCGGCTGCAATACCAGCCTCTTCTTGGTTGCACTTTCCGGTCAGCCCTAGCTGGAGCCAGGGGTCATCCAGAGGTCAAGGTTCATCTGCCTTACAAACCGTATACTTCACCTCGTCCTTGTTTAATGGTGTTTGCAGATGCGTATATTGTTGTCGTTCTGACCTCTTGGCGATGGTTTCTCTGGTAGCTGGTTACAGTGGCTCTTCTTATATCGCAAGGCGCATTGAAGAAAGTGGGGATAAGTCCTCCTGGCTGTAGTGCAATACCATGTTTCACAGTAGGCTTACCATTATATGGGCCACAGTGTCAATCCTCCACTTCATTTGGTCAGGCTGTTGTGACAGTTTCCAGAAATACGATGTGTACGTGAGATGGGATTCTGGTCACATGACCCTGGCGGTTGTTTTGGTTTCCAGTTGTAGTAAGTAAAAGTGTCTGTCAGGGTGCAGTCCATGTGGAGTCCCATTTGGGGATTTGGAACAGAAGGAGTGTCATCGGCAGGGTTCACGCATAGTTCACGTGATGAATATTGTGATTTCATTTCAAAATCAAGCATGCACCTAGCAGAGAGAGGAACATGAGTGTGCACAACCAGCTACCTACAAGAACAATCAGTAACCACGTCCTTTGCAATTTGCTGAAACAGAGTGAACAATTGTGAATCTGCCTGGAGTTTTGTGAAATGAATTATTAATGACGAAGTATAGAATATAGTCTTTCGACTATAACTTCCGGTGGTTTGACTTTTTACCTAATCCTTCCCTGACGATTGAGAGCGGTAATGTTGATGATGATGTTCGTCCATCACATGTGATTAAGACCGTTCTATTTGTTTAACCGTGGGGACAGTCTTTTCTCTTGCTGTGTCCATGATGTTCGTCCATCGCATGTGATTAAGACCGTTCTATTTGTTTAACCGTGGGGACAGTCTTTTCTCTTGCTGTGTCCATGATGTTCGTCCATCGCATGTGATTAAGACCGTTCTATTTGTTTAACCGTGGGGACAGTCTTTTCTCTTGCTGTGTCCATGTTGTTCGTCCATCGCATGTGATTAAGACCGTTCTATTTGTTTAACCGTGGGGACAGTCTTTTCTCTTGCTGTGTCCATGATGTTCGTCCATCGCATGTGATTAAGACCGTTCTATTTGTTTAACCGTGGGGACAGTCTTTTCTCTTGCTGTGTCCATGATGTTCGTCCATCACATGTGATTAAGACCGTTCTATTTGTTTAACCGTGAGGACAGTCTTTTCTCTTGCTGTGTCCATGTTGTTCGTCCATCACGTGTGATTAAGACCGTTCTATTTGTTTAACCGTGGGGACAGTCTTTTCTCTTGCTGTGTCCATGATGTTCGTCCATCACATGTGATTAAGACCGTTCTATTTGTTTAACCGTGGGGACAGTCTTTTCTCTTGCTGTGTCCATGATGTTCGTCCATCACGTGTGATTAAGACCGTTCTATTTGTTTAACCGTGGGGACAGTCTTTTCTCTTGCTGTGTCCATGTTGTTCGTCCATCACGTGTGATTAAGACCGTTCTATTTGTTTAACCGTGGGGACAGTCTTTTCTCTTGCTGTGTCCATGATGTTCGTCCATCGCATGTGATGAAGACCGCTCTCTTTGTTCAGCCGTGGGGACAGTCTTTTCTGTTATTTTACCCACTGAAATTGGTGACTTGCCCTGTGATTTTGATTAAAGTGAGGAAGAAACTGCGCCTTTTGTCAACCCCATTTTCTGGTCCTGAGCTATCTTTGCCCAGTGGCAAGATTTTATCGAGACGACTGGAGATAGCACAGGATGCAGATTTTCCCTTATGGTTTACTCCCAAAGCCTTTCCCGTAAACAGGTATCCCACAAGAGGTATGACATATATTGTTGTGTTTTGTACCTTTCCCATTACCGCATGTGACCCATGCCATCGTATGGTACTCAAAATCCTTGCTAGGCAAGTTACAGAAGGGCTGGTTTCGGCAAGAATGGATATCAAATATTCATTTGACTTGTATAAATTTACTAAGCTGATGATGCCGTGGTTCCCGTAAATGAAAGAGTTCTCGACCTCCATAGTTGAGACCGTGGATACGCTTATGGGTGACATTCTAATGTTGATCAATCTTGAAAGTTGATACTGGTAATCTACAAACTGCATAATTTCTAAATAATTAATGGACGGTGACATACGCATGGGAGGACAGACCATGTGTATCTACAACCAATGATCTAATGATGCTTTCCATCGGCATTTACGATCTTCTCCATTTGCTAGGAGAGACTAATGACCTATGGGTTTATCTTGAGTGTAGTGGCGTTGATTCTTGACAGAAGAGAGCAGAAAAGAATGTAATCGTGACTTTTTCTAATATTAAATTTGAGTACTTGGGCGTTAATTCACCCACGGATTATAATAGGTCAAATTTAGTATAATGTAGCCACACGAAGCAACATACTTTTCAATTCGCGCGTCTTCAATTCGCGCGGTAAACCTATGTCCATGTCATTCTCAGATTTAGCACCGTATGTGGAAGATGGATTTCTTGCACACGCAAGAAAATAACTTGTGTGCAGTTTTTGCAGGAAAGACGACTTATACACACCGTCCGACTGTGTGCTAAAAATCATGTAATGACTTGTTATGTCTCTCACAGTTCGCCAAGATCGTTAGAGATGTCGCACATGTCAGAAGGACATTCCTGTTCGTTCTGGCACATGGTTATAAGGCACACGTCTGTCCTATAGGGAGATTATTCTCTTCATGTATTGAGTAAAGAGATAACTAGCATTGCTTTCTGTAAATCAGAGCTAGGAACTGCCAATAATGCTGCCATAAAATGGGACAGTAACTTCCGTGAGGTTTGTGCAAATTCATTAATTGCCCACAAAACCCACAAACCAGCATCAAGGTCCTTTTTAGGGCCCACAAAAAACAACAAAATTGCACCCAACCAAACTGCACCCTGATAGCTAGACACTTTTAATTATTTTGTATGGAAACCTGTGTGGTTACATAATTTCAGAATGGGTGAATTAACGCACAAGAACCCAAATTTGTTTTATGAACGTATATACTTGTTTCAGTGTATTTATATTTTGACATTATAAATGGGACAATGAGGCTAACGTCTGGTCAGGCAAAACACACTGATCAAATAATGTAAGCCAGGGTCAGGAGAAATATAATGTCCAAGACTATCACTTGAACTCGTCGTTGGTCGTCATGGAAACGGTCTGTTGTCGAGGACAACAGTCTGGCTAACAAGGTGAGATTATATGTGGTCCCCTTAGTAGTGAGTGACACGCAGATAAAGCCGAGTATTGCACAACCGCCTGGAGAACTCCAGTCCACTTCATCAGCACGCTCGGGATATCAGGAAAGCTATCACAAGTTGCATCCTTTTCAGGGCGCACAGAATGGTTACCAACCCATTGTGGGCATTAGCAACCAACCAACCAATCAACTAACCAACTAACCAACCGACCGACCAACCAACCAACCAACCGACATTATAAATGTGAGATTGAGAGGAGGTAAGGGGGAGAATCAAGAATTTCCCCAGTTGTGAAATACTTTGGAAACGCCCCTGTGTGTCTATGGTGTATGTAATGGTGAACTACTGTCATACTCGTAGCTGTCATGTCTACAAGCTACCAGACAGGCGATTCAAATAACACTGATCTTGGTGTCCCCCGGCCCTCACCCCCCGACTTTGCCATGGTAGATCGCCAATGCATGTAGTTCTTTATAACAGTTTGAACCTCGAATTTGAAAAGCTCCTCTCATGTGAAGCTGCAGGTATACAAAGTCAAAAATAGTGCTAGGCTAAGTGAAAGGTTTTGGTGAGGTTCTACGACGTCACAATCAGCAGTAAATGATGGTGTCACTAATTTATTTATTTAAAAAAAGAGACAGTTGATTAATAATATGTGTATACCAACTCTGCTATGAGTGTCAGGCATGGACTCTTACCAAGGCACAGGAAAGCAAAATCTTTGCATGCAAAATGAGGTGTTTGATAATAACGGCGAAGAGTGGTAACCAGGCTGGATAGTGCACGAGACGAAGAAATCCGAAGGAAGGTAGGTACAACATCGTGCATGGATTGCATGGACAGTCGGACAATTAAGTGGTTCTGACCCCAAATAAGAATCCAACCAAATCAACCAGCTGTGCGGATCTACAACACTAGACAAAAGGGTTTCAGAGCAAGAGGAAGACTTAGAAAAAGATGGTTAGACAGTGGAAGGGAGAAACTAAAGTGTCAACACATCTGGCATAAGAAAACTACACCGCTCCACTACGCTACACCATTTACATTATGTCCCGGTCTCATCACAACACATCAAAGCCAACCTTTACACTATGTCCCGATCTCATCACAACACATCAGAGCCACCCTTTACACTATGTCCTGGTCTCATCACAACACATCAAAGCCACCCTTTACACTATATCCCGGTCTCATTACAACACATCAAAGCCACCCTTTACACTATATCCCGGTCTCATTACAACACATCAAAGCCACCCTTTACACTATGTCCCGGTCTCATCACAACACATCAAAGCCACCCTTTACACTATGTCCCGGTCTCATTACAACACATCAAAGCCACCCTTTACACTATATCCCGGTCTCATCACAACACATCAAAGCCACCCTTTACACTATATCCCGGTCTCATCACAACACATCAAAGCCACCCTTTACACTATGTCCCGGTCTCATCACAACACATCAAAGCCACCCTTTACACTATATCCCGGTCTCATCACAACACATCAAAGCCACCCTTTACACTATGTCCCGGTCTCATCACAACACTTCAAAGCCACTCACATGCTCGATTAGACGTTTCCACTCCTGGATATTTTGTTTCATATTTTTAGGCAGGCGAAAATCCACTGGCCAATCCCAATATCTGTTACTAACCGTTAGCTCCTGGAATATTCGATTGCATATTTCTGTCGGAAGTGTAAATTAGAACAAGGTAGATCCACAGCCTGGCAATCGCATCTATACCGCTCAGCTAACCACATAACTAAGGTCTGATGTTATACCCATACAGTCCCTTTTGAAGTCATTCTCTGTGGGGCGAGAAACCATAGAATAATTTTGAGGAGAATTTTAACTTGAATTTTTCCCGTTCACACAGGTGTTTGATCTCACTACTCATAGATCAGGGAACATTTATACCGGATGATCCACGTGAACAATTTCTGGTCTTCACCGTGATTTGAACCCGCGACCTCCAGCACCCAAGACGAACACGTTACATCTGTCTTGATCTTGATGATCCGTTCCTCAGCGTAGCCGCGGGTCCCACCTTTGTCTCTAGCGGGTCCTGTCTTGGGCCACGGAAGCCCAGTGCGTGGTAAGTGCTCCTCTAGAGGCATCTCAGACGTCTTCACAATATGGAGACAAACCTGGAACCTGAACTGACAAGACATCGCCGGGCGAGTTGGGCAGCCTTTTCGTCTATAAACATGGTCCTGGACGGTTGTCATGACCAAGACCTAGGGCCTCCCTCTTCAATTCTACTGTACTTCCTGCGATGGGCTACGGTGCCGAGATGTGGGCACTAACAACATCACTAAAGGACAAATTGAGAGTGACGCAGGCCTCCCTTGAGAGACGCTTGGTCGGAATCACTTGTCGGAACCAACGTATGCAAGATCTCCACAATTCTGATATAAGATGATTGCCCCTAATGAAGAATACAGTAATCCATGCAGACAAGGCAAAACATAGATGGGCAGGTCACATGTTGCGACGAAATGATGGTCGATGGAGCACAACGACAGCAGTCTGGTACCCCCGAGGTAAGAAGAGGTTGCGGGGAAGACCTCCAATGCGTTGGTCAGACGCATGTCAGACAAGTTGCTGTACACTGCAACACCTGAGATGTCTCTAGAGTAGTTACCTCGATTCATTCTTTAATTCATACCTTAGTTTAATACTAATGTTAGTAGAACAACACAGACAGCCACACAAAGGTGTTGTAGGTCGGTCTCCCTTCCTTCTGGGGGCTCATATCGTGATGGATCTAGCGATGGTATCTGGGTCACTCCTTGGGGGCTTCAGTTCGTTCTGGCGTCCTTTCTCCCTGAGATAGTCTGAGAACTTCAGTTCGTTCTGGCGTCCTTTCTCCCTGAGATAGTCTGAGGGCTTCAGTTCGTTCTGGCGTCCCTTCTCACTGAGTTAGTCTGAGGGCTTCAGTTTGTTCTGGCGTCCCTTCTCCCTGAGATAGTCTGAGAGCTTCAGTTCGTTCTGGCGTCCCTTCTCACTGAGTTAGTCTGAGGGCTTCAGTTCGTTCTGGCGTCCCTTCTCTTCTCCCTGAGATAGTCTGAGGGCTTTAGTTTGTTCCGGCGTCCCTTCTCCCTGAGATAGTCTGGGGGCTTCAGTTCGTTCTGGCGTCCCTTCTCACTGAGATAGTCTGAGGGCTTCAGTTCGTTCTGGCGTCCCTTCTCCCTGAGTTAGTCTGAGGGCTTTAGTTCGTTCTGGCGTCCCTTTTCCCTGTTAGTCTGAGGGCTTCAGTTCGTTCTGGCGTCTCTTCTCCCTGAGATCTGAAACAAGAGATCAAAATTGACCATCTTGACGGTTCGTATAAAATAACAATTATGACCTCTCGCTGGAGCCTGCATCAGTGTACACTACTTGCTCTTGTAGTTAAGGTTTTTGTAGCACTGTGTTTTACACGATGAATTGTTTAGTGGCAGGAATGCCATTCTTGTCTTTTCAATTATGGTCTTTACATCTGCACCTGTACATCCTGATGTGCCAATTGTGCCGCCAAAATAGGTAAATGCTTCGAGCTCTTCCAATGGCTTTCCCTCAGCATTATTGATGATCAGCATCTTTGTTGATTTTAAGGAGCTGATCTAGGTTTTCTTCATTTTGATATTGTGCTGATATCGAGTCCTAATTTGGCTGACTGTTCACCTGTTTAGATTCTCTTTGCATTTAAGAATAGATTGGATGCGTACGGCTTCTAGAGCAATGTGATGTAAATGGAACTGGTTGTATACAGACTCTGTAGGGGTGTGAGGTGTTAGCGATCTTACTTCCCGGTACCCATTTAAGGCTGGGTCGACCCGGGAGCCATTGCGGTCTGAAAAAAAACATTAACGCCTCAACTGGGGAATGAACCCAGGACCACTCAGATGCGAAGCCAGCGTGCTAACCACTGCGCTACACAGCTCCACATCAGTGTATGTACTCTGTATGAAAGTTATGTACCTCTCTGTGTGTACCTCATAGGTGTCTCAACAGTAGCCAAAGAGTGTGTCAATCCACACAAAGCTGATCATTATCTAGAAGCAATAATTCAGTTTTCACAGCAAACTGAAACTAATTTGTGTAATCAGAGCCAGAAATGGCAAATTGTTTACAATAATGAAAAACCAATCACAAATGAATGCATATATGTAGAATAAAAAACAATGACAAATTATTTTCTGTGTAGGTTTAATCCAGCTATTATTTAAATAATGAACAAGGTAAATTACTGTATATGTACTTACATTAAAATCACAGCAAAATCACAGATGAGCCATGATGAAATCAGGGAAGGAGCACCAAGACATGTGTATCCTATCCTCCATGCCATATTTCAAAGACCATTCACCAACCAGTGATCTTCAAGTTTCTTAACATTTAAACTGAGATAATAAATGTGTATATGCCAACAAACAAATCTGTTTATATAACTAAACTTTACCTATATTTTTGCTTTCAATTAGTTTAACAAAAATGGTAATGGCTTTATAAAGAGATTTGATAAGTTTTTTATAGCTAGATAAGCTAGTTATATAATTTTTTTCATCATAGTTTCTATGTTCCTCACATTGTATACTTAGATGATAAATTATTTATCTGTCAACTTACAAACTCATTTATAGAGCCCAAATTATTTTAAAATCTTTTTGTTTTACTCGTAAATTAGCTTAATAAAAATGGTCATAATTCCATACCAAGATCTGAACAGTTTTTTTAAATTTATGTATGGTAGCTGTATACATTATTTGTACCATAGCTTCTGTACTGTCATAAACAAAAATTAATTTGTCCCAGTATATGTTATCGATAACAATAATAAATTGGTTTCTCTACAGTCATTATCTAAGAAACAAACAAGCTAAATGTATCAATAAAAAAAAACAACCTTGTTAAATTAAGACGAGTCTCAATATATAATACATATCAGTTTAGAAAATTTTGTTATCAGTGTCAGATACAGTCCCTATTCAATGCATAGAGATAAAACTTACAAAGTGTAAGGTCAAATGCCAGAGAAATGTCATCTATTGTCACCAAAATGACATTTTGGTCATCTCATGAGGATGGAACTTGATCAACTACAACTGCTTACCTAAAACAAAATAAAATCTACTCACAAGGTATGATGTGTACAAGTGTTAGATGGAGGGAAAATATAACAGAATCTATTTAAATACATGGGATTACAACAGCTAATGAAGTGCACAGTCCAGGAGAGAAAACTTTAGGTTTCCATGTTGTTTAATAATACAAGTGGATAGGCAAACCCAATGTAAGTATGTAGGCTGCTGCTAATACAGAACAAGGTTTTTGGTTGTGCTTCAGATATTTGCAAATGTGTGGGCAGATAAGATAACCTGACATGTAGACAACTGTTAGTTGGGCATGCTTCAGTCAAGATAAAATCATTGTTAAAGAACACTGAAATGTGTGGGCACATAAGATAATCTGACATATAGACAACTGCTAGTTGGGCATGCTTCAGTCAAGATAAAAATCATTGTTAAAGAGCACTGAAATGTGTGTGCACATAAGATAATCTGACATTTCATAAACTGCCAGTGGAAGAAATGGTAACACACAGTGAAAATGAGAGCCATATAGTCCTGTTGACAGATGCTCTCGCCGTAGTCACAGCGCTAAAAAGCCAGAAAAACACTGAGCTTAATGACTTAAGAGCAGCACTCTGCAAACTGTGCCAGCAGTCCGCACCAAAAAGGGTAGTGGTACAGTGGGTTCCGTCACACTGCAACATCCAAGGCAACGAGGAGGCAGACAGACTGGCAAAAGAAGGTGCAAGGCTACCACAAACAGATACCAGTATGACGTACGAAGAGTCAAAACGGCTTATCAAAGCCAGATACATGACCAAATGGGAAACCGAACATACTGGTTACACCAAAAACGATGCCTATTACCAGTTGAACCGAAGAGAGCAGGTCGTTGTCTTCAGACTTCGCACTGGCCACAACAGACTGAGGTACCACCTATTAAACAAATTGAAGATAGGGTGTACCGACGAATGCCCGTGCGGTACTGGTAAAATGACCACTGAACATCTGCTGCAAAACTGCCCGACATACGAGGATCAGAGAGAGCAGATGTGGCCATTGCCGGTGGAACTGCAAGACAAGCTCTATGGTAGTGGCGAGAGTCTCAGGATGACCGCCGCTTTTTTCGAAAAAATAATGGTTACTGTCTGACTGTGTACGCAGAAGAAGAAGAAGAAGATAAACTGCCAGTTGGGCATGCTTCAGTCAAGATAAAATCATTGTTAAAGAACACTGAAATGTGTGGGCACATAAGATAATCTGACATGTAGACAACTGCTAGTTGAGCATGTTTCAGTCAAGATAAAATCATTGTTAAAGAACACTGAAATGTGTGTGCACATAAGATAATCTGACATGTAGACAACTGCTAGTTGGGCATGCTTCAGTCAAGATAAAATCATTGTTAAAGAACACTGAAATGTGTGTGCACATAAGATAATCTGACATTTCATAAACTGCCAGTTGGGCATGCTTCAGTCAAGATAAAATCATTGTTAAAGAACACTGAAATGTGTGTGCACATAAGATAATCTGACATTTCATAAACTGCCAGTTGGGCATGTTCAGCCAAGATAAAATCATTGTTAAAGAACACTGAAATGTGTGTGCACATAAGATAATCTGACATTTCATAAACTGCCAGTTGGGCATGTTCAGTCAAGATAAAATCATTGTTAAAGAGCACTGAAATGTGTGTGCACATAAGATAATCTGACATTTCATAAACTGCCAGTTGGGCATGTTCAGCCAAGATAAAATCATTGTTAAAGAACACTGAAATGTGTGTGCACATAAGATAATCTGACATTTCATAAACTGCCAGTTGGGCATGTTCAGTCAAGATAAAATCATTGTTAAAGAGCACTGAAATGTGTGTGCACATAAGATAATCTGACATTTCATAAACTGCCAGTTGGGCATGTTCAGCCAAGATAAAATCATTGTTAAAGAACACTGAAATGTGTGTGCACATAAGATAATCTGACATGTAGACAACTGCTAGTTGGGCATGCTTCAGTCAAGATAAAATCATTGTTAAAGAACACTAAAATGTGTGTGCACATTAGATAATCTGACATTTCATAAACTGCCAGTTGGGCATGCTTCAGTCAAGATAAAATCATTGTTAAAGAACACTGAAATGTGTGTGCACATAAGATAATCTGACATTTCATAAACTGCCAGTTGGGCATGTTCAGTCAAGATAAAATCATTGTTAAAGAACACTGAAATGTGTGTGCACATAAGATAATCTGACATTTCATAAACTGCCAGTTGGGCATGTTCAGTCAAGATAAAATCATTGTTAAAGAGCACTGAAATGTGTGTGCACATAAGATAATCTGACATTTCATAAACTGCCAGTTGGGCATGTTCAGCCAAGATAAAATCATTGTTAAAGAACACTGAAATGTGTGTGCACATAAGATAATCTGACATTTCATAAACTGCCAGTTGGGCATGTTCAGTCAAGATAAAATCATTGTTAAAGAACACTGAAATGTGTGTGCACATAAGATAATCTGACATTTCATAAACTGCCAGTTGGGCATGCTTCAGTCAAGATAAAATCATTGTTAAAGAACACTGAAATGTGTGTGCACATAAGATAATCTGACATTTCATAAACTGCCAGTTGGGCATGTTCAGTCAAGATAAAATCATTGTTAAAGAGCACTGAAATGTGTGTGCACATAAGATAATCTGACATTTCATAAACTGCCAGTTGGGCATGTTCAGTCAAGATAAAATCATTGTTAAAGAGCACTGAAATGTGTGTGCACATAAGATAATCTGACATTTCATAAACTGCCAGTTGGGCATGCTTCAGTCAAGATAAAATCATTGTTAAAGAACACTGAAATGTGTGTGCACATAAGATAATCTGACATTTCATAAACTGCCAGTTGGGCATGTTCAGTCAAGATAAAATCATTGTTAAAGAGCACTGAAATGTGTGTGCACATAAGATAATCTGACATTTCATAAACTGTCAGTTGGGCATGTTCAGCCAAGATAAAATCATTGTTAAAGAACACTGAAATGTGTGTGCACATAAGATAATCTGACATGTAGACAACTGCTAGTTGGGCATGTTTCAGTCAAGATAAAATCATTGTTAAAGAACACTGAAATGTGTGTGCACATAAGATAATCTGACATGTAGACAACTGCCAGTTGGGCATGCTTCAGTCAAGATAAAATCATTGTTAAAGAACACTGAAATGTGTGTGCACATAAGATAATCTGACATTTCATAAACTGCCAGTTGGGCATGTTCAGTCAAGATAAAATCATTGTTAAAGAGCACTGAAATGTGTGTGCACATAAGATAATCTGACATTTCATAAACTGCCAGTTGGGCATGTTCAGTCAAGATAAAATCATTGTTAAAGAGCACTGAAATGTGTGTGCACATAAGATAATCTGACATTTCATAAACTGCCAGTTGGGCATGTTCAGTCAAGATAAAATCATTGTTAAAGAACACTGAAATGTGTGTGCACATAAGATAATCTGACATTTCATAAACTGCCAGTTGGGCATGTTCAGCCAAGATAAAATCATTGTTAAAGAACACTGAAATGTATGTGCACATAAGATAATCTGACATTTCATAAACTGCCAGTTGAGCATGTTCAGCCAAGATAAAATCATTGTTAAAGAACACTGAAATGTGTGTGCACATAAGATAATCTGACATTTCATAAACTGCCAGTTGGGCATGTTCAGTCAAGATAAAATCATTGTTAAAGAACACTGAAATGTGTGTGCACATAAGATAATCTGACATTTCATAAACTGCCAGTTGGGCATGTCCAGCCAAGATAAAATCATTGTTAAAGAACACTGAAATCTATGTGCACATAAGATAATCTGACATTTCATAAACTGCCAGTTGGGCATGTCCAGCCAAGATAAAATCATTGTTAAAGAACACTGAGTATTATTTTTAGCATTTTAGTACCTCATCAAAGATTATTTCGAAAGTTAAAATCACATGGAATAGGTGGGGAAGTTGCCAAATGGATTGGAAATTGGTTAACGGGAAGAAGGCAGAGGGTGGGCATAAATAAGGAGTACTCTGAGTGGAGTGAAGTGAAAAGTGGTGTGCCACAGGGCTCGCTTTTGGGACCAATTTTGTTCTTGATATATATAAATGATTTGGACATTGATATGAGATCCATGATTGCAAAATTTGCCGATGACACAAAACTATGCAGTAGTGTCTCATCTAAAGCGGAAGTGGATATATTGATGTCGGATTTAGATAAAATTCGAGAATGGTCTGTAAGCTGGCAAATGGAGTTTAATGTAGATAAATGTACAGTCATCCACATGGGCAGAGCCAATATGGAACATAATTACAGAATGGGAGAAAACAATATTAGAAAGATAGATAAGGAAAGGGACCTAGGGGTTATAATAGATCATACAGGTAAGGTGAGTGAGCAAGTTAAGGTAGCAGTGAAAAAGGCAAATGCAATGTTAGGTATGATAAAAAGAAATATTAAACATAGGAGCAAGGAAGTGATCGTCAAACTGTATAAAGCTTTAGTTAGACCTAGATTGGAGTACTGTGTTCAGGTGTGGAGTCCTTATCATAGAGGGGATATAAACATGCTAGAAAGAATACAAAAAAGAGCACCAAAGCTGATAGTGGGATTCCAGAATTACAGTTATGAGGAACGACTCAGAAAAACCGGCCTACAGTGTCTCGAAGAGAGAAGAATTCATGGTGACTTAATACAGGTTTATAAGATGATCAGAGGAATTGATAAATTAGACTATAACAAGTTTTTTAAAATACAGCCACCTACAATAACACGAGGGCATAGCTACAAGCTGATTAAAGAGAGGTCCAGGTTAGATATTCGGAAATATTTTTTTAGTCAGAGAGTGGTGTCTGCTTGGAATGCATTGCCAGGGGAGGTAGTGGAGGCAGGGACAGTTAATGCATTTAAGAATAAACTGGATGCGCATAGCTTTTAGAGCAAGGTGATGTAAATGTAACTGGTTGTATACAGACTCTGCAGGGTCTTCTAAACCAGTATAAAGACGTTAAGTTAAGTGTCGCAACTGTCTGTACTCATCCATTTGAGGCCGTACAACGAGTACTGTTCACTTGCTCAGGACTTGCCACAGATAGAGGAAAGTTATTACCAGAAGCCATGTGGTAGCTCAGTGGTTAGTGAACTCGTTTCCCAGACAAGCGATTTAGGTTAAATGTCCTATTGGTGTTTAAAATTTGTTCAATTGTTATCATTTCTCGGGTTTCAACCTACCCTTTAAAAATGGTACCAGAGCAAGTCTGGGAAGTAAAGGTGTCCAGCGTGATACTGACCCCATCACCCCAGTGTTCCGGTGCTCAAGAAAATATAGTCCAAACACCAAATTTTCAATATACGGTGTGCAAAGAGGATCTTTACATTTTTTGTAGCCTAATAATCACTAATACTTTATATGGCTTCACTTACCAGCTCTGAAACACCTGTCAATTCTTCAACTCAGCATTGACTATGAAAGAGTGAACAGCTCAGCAAATCTAGCTAATCAACAACAACCACAAGCCATGCATTGCACTACAATGAGGAGGACCAGGGTTCGTTCACCTTCTTCAGTACTTCCAGGGACGTATAACAAGAAGCACTGCAAATCAGCTACAAGAGAAAATTTGACAAGACGGAAAAACTCAGAAAGGATCGAGTCAAAATCATCAATCAATCAATCAAAGCTCATTGCTACTTTCTGAGCATAGGCCATTGACAACGTCCCTCCAGCATACACGGTCCTGGGCTGCTCTTGTTGCCTCTCTCCAGGTGTAATCATTTAATCTTAGTTCCTTCTGCCTCTCTCCAGGTGTAATCATTTAATCTTAGTTCCTTCTGTCTCTCTCCAGGTGTAATCATTTAATCTTAGTTCCTTCTGCCTCTCTCCAGATGTAATCATTTAATCTTAGTTCCTTCTGTCTCTCTCCAGGTGTAATCATTTAATCTTAGTTCCATCTCACATTCTCGTCCCCATGTATTTCTGGTTATTTTATTAAAAAAATAAAGAACATAACATTTTCTGATAATCTATTTCTGACAGTGGTTG
Source organism: Ariolimax columbianus (assembly GCA_036924085.1). Lineage (NCBI taxonomy): Eukaryota > Metazoa > Mollusca > Gastropoda > Stylommatophora > Arionidae > Ariolimax > Ariolimax columbianus. Next base: position 58,252,472 of record JAVGWX010000019.1, read on the forward strand.
AAAATAATTTTACCTGGTTGTACTATCAAAAACAGGTAGTCGGTAATTTTGTAACTTTCTCTGATCTACTAGCATTCAGATTAACTGTGAACCCTGTTATTTTTATGGATAGTTTTTTTTAAGCAGCTTGAGACATGATCAAAGAACTATACTCCAAAGAAGCATGGATCCAGGAATACACTGATGAATCAGCAACCAGAACTGTGAAGAATTGAGGCACAGTAATCTATGTTGTCTACCAGATCAAGAGAACTAAACCACTAGCACATTAGAAAATTCTGTTCAAACTGCAGCGAAGGATACAGGCCTTGGGGATGAGATGTTTTCGAAGACTTCTAAACGTCACGTACAAAGATTGAGTTACAAATGCGAAAATACGAGGAAGAATTACAACAGCAATAGGGCCTTTTGAAGACCTCGTGGCAACTGTCAAAAGAAGGAAACTCGCTTGGTACGATCAGATATAGAAATCGAATGGTTTTGCAAATACGATCCTGCACTGGAAAGTGCGAGGCAGACGACGAAGAGGCCGTCCACAAGAGGTGGAAGGACAACATAAAAGAATCGACCAATCTCCGGCCAGACAAGGCACAGGGAGCGACCGCTGGCAGAGAAGGATGGCGTGGGGTTGTGAGCATGCCTTCATGTGTGCTCCAACGACCTCACTGGTTACGGGATGACCTGACCTGACTGACAAGACAATTTCAGCAGGTTGTATTCCTTACAGATGTAATGTCAGCCCTGCAAGCCTTCAACAACGATCTTCTGTTAGAACTTAACAAATTCTTTGGTAAACTAACAGCCAAAACAAGAGTAATGCTACAGTTGATTCTATCACAGTGTGGCATACCTGAAAATGAGAGAGCAGACAGGTTTGCAAAAGAAGGACCAACATGACAATAGATAGAACAAACAATCACCTTGCAGGAAAAGAAGACCCTTATCCAAGCCATAAGGAAAGTCGTCCAAACAAAAGACAACTATCACTGTCTTCATCGAGCAGAGTAGGCGATCCTGTTCCACATGAGAACAGGATATTACAGATTTAACACCAATTACACAGACTAAAATTGGTCCTATCACCATGTGTGCATGCGGACAGTCAGTACAGACAGCCAAACCTATCCTATAAGACTGTTATGTGTCTTGACAACTGCATACTGAGTACTGACCCACATAGATAAACATCCACACAAGCCTACGAGCCTGAAAGAACTCTCCATACTGAGTACTGACCCACATAGACAAACATCCACACAAGCCTACGAGCCTGAAAGAACTCTCCACAACAGAAACCTGTATCCAGAAAACTGGACTTCACGTGTAGACAGAAAACTGGACTTCACATGTAGACAGACAACTGGACTTCACGTGTAGACAGACAACTGGACTTCGCGTGTAGACAGACAACTGGACTTCACGTGTAGACAGACAACTGGACTTCACATGTATCCAGAAAACTGGACTTCACGTGTAGACAGACAACTGGACTTGATGTGTAGACAGACAACTGGACTTCACGTGTAGACATAATAAAAAACCTGATGAACGAAAAGAAGAAGAAGATGAATGGATTTTTCACCCATATATAAGTTTTGATGATTTAGAAGCAAGGGTTTTCATCAAATAAAGTTGCCAAGTATGTGGTGAAGATTCACACTACATGACACAGGTATGGCTCTGGAGTCACATACATTGTAGAAAACCTCCTATATCAGCCTGTGCATTGGTTCGTTTAGAGACTTGGAATACTCGGAACCCTGGTATTCAAACAGGCATGTTGTTAATGTCTGTTGCCAGGTAGCGGAAGGGTATCCGTAGTAGGTATTTTTAACTTCCTGTAGCTTACTATAGGTAAAAATCTACCCAAATTATTAGCACCTTTCACCATTTAGAGACTTATCGGATTAATTAAAGGTGATCTTGAAGATTGTGTATATAATTTATTTGAAATATTAACAGACAAAAATATTGTAAACAATAAATGTAAGAACAATAATTCCACTATAACAGTCAGTATTACATGAGCAATAACTATTACAGTGACTATCAGTCACAAAGTAACTTCTGCTCTAAATATATTGCATGATGATGAAAAAAAGCGAGTGAAAAATATTGCACTGTTTACCGCAGCCCTCATTGCACTGTTTACCGCAGCCCTCATTGCACTGTTTGCCGCAGCCCTCATTGCACTGTTTGCCGCAGCCCTCATTGCACTGTTTGCCGCAGCCCTCATTGCACTGTTTACCGCAGCCCTCATTGCACTGTTTACCGCAGCCCTCATTGCACTGTTTACCGCAGCCCTCATTGCACTGTTTACCGCAGCCCTCATTGCACTGTTTACCGCAGCCCTCATTGCACTGTTTACCGCAGCCCTCATTGCACTGTTTACCGCAGCCCTCATTGCACTGTTTACCGCAGCCCTCATTGCACTGTTTACCGCAGCCCTCATTGCACTGTTTACCGCAGCCCTCATTGCACTGTTTACCGCAGCCCTCATTGCACTGTTTACCGCAGCCCTCATTGCACTGTTTACCGCAGCCCTCATTGCACTGTTTACCACAGCCCTCATTGCACTGTTTACCACAGCCCTCATTGCACTTATCCTGAGTGGCCTGCTGGTGTCTTTGTGTATGACAATGACAAGAATGGCACCACTGCCCCACAGAGAGCATGTCGTAAGAGGCGACTAACTGTGTGACATGACATAACACTCGCCATGGTTAGGTGGTTTGTTAAGAGCAGCATACATGGCGCCTAACAGGCTGCAGGTCTACATTGCCCTAGTCTTTGAGTCTATTAAGATGGACTCGCACATAGGTTAACCACCCTCGACGGCACTTGTCCCAACTGAGTAATAAGCTGCTAGAGCCTAGCCCGCTAAACAGGAAACCCTCCTCCCAGCTACAGCCAGCTCATTCAAGAGCTGGGACCTGCACAGGGGCATCCATGCCCATAGAAGTACAGGTCAAATAAGAATCATAGCAAAGGGCCCTTGAGCCACTTCATGAAGACAACTAAGGCTTGCATGATGATTCAATGATCTATCATTATCTCATGGATTAATTAAAAACACCCAAGTGTTACTGGGGTCTGAAAGGGGGGTAAAGAATAGTAGCACTGTAACCCACCAGGCATGTTGTAATAGGTGACTAAGGAGGGTTTGGCATGGGGCTGGCTACCTCATCCTGTGGAAACTTTAAGCAGTAAAAACTTCAATACATAGGGCAGGTCTATATTTGATGACGACGTGTATTTGTTGAAGACTTATATTCCACAGGGACCTGAACAGTTTTTTTTTACTGATAGTTATAGATTTAAACAACTTGATTGTGGCCAGTGCTCTCATCACGTAAGTCCATTGAATTGAAACTGCAATTACATATGCTTGGATACAGGTTTCCTATAAGGAGCTCAGCTTTACTGGGGGCTTCATTTGGAACAGTGAATCAAGCAACTAGATACAGGTTTCCTATAAGGAGCTCAGCTTTACTGGGGGCTTCATTTGGAACAGTGAATCAAGCAACTAGATACAGGTTTCCTATAAGGAGCTCAGCTTTACTGGGGGCTTCATTTGGAACAGTGAATCAAGCAACTAGATACAGGTTTCCTATAAGGAGCTCAGCTTTACTGGGGGCTTCATTTGGAACAGTGAATCAAGCAACTAGATACAGGTTTCCTATAAGGAGCTCAGCTTTACTGGGGGCTTCATTTGGAACAGTGAATCAAGCAACTAGATACAGGTTTCCTATAAGGAGCTCAGCTTTACTGGGGGCTTCATTTGGAACAGTGAATCAAGCAACTAGATACAGGTTTCCTATAAGGAGCTCAGCTTTACTGGGGGCTTCATTTGGAACAGTGAATCAAGCAACTAGATACAGGTTTCCTATAAGGAGCTCAGCTTTACTGGGGGCTTCATTTGGAACAGTGAATCAAGCAACTAGATTAAAACAAGCAAACAAACCAACAAAGTCATTTTACATTTTGCTGAAATGTGTGTGAAAACTTCTTTAGGAATTGAAGAGTTTGAAACAAAATTTTGTTGTGGAAATTGTATTGTATGGCTTGGCTTGGCTACGTTCGTTCTCAATCTCCCGCTATCAAACCCTGAAAGAATTGTATTGTGTAATTGTACTATGTTTTTGCTCCTGATGGCCCAGTACATCCAACTTCAGCATGACATTTTTAATGTGTTAACTTCCTATAGAGGTGCGATCTTGCCTTCCTATAGAGGTGCGATCTTGCCTTCCTATAGAGGTGCGATCTTGCCTTCCTATAGAGGTGCGATCTTGCCTTCCTATAGAGGTGCGATCTTGCCTTCCTATAGAGGTGCGATCTTACTCATACTTTAATTTGAACACATGCAAGTTTGGTTATTGAGCTGTGTCTTCACTGACCACTAGGTTGTGTCTTCACTGACCACTAGGTTGTGTCTTCACTGACCACTAGGTTGTGTCTTCACTGACCACTAGGTTGTGTCTTCACTGACCACTACATTGTATCTTCACTGACCACTAGGTTGTGTCTTCACTGACCACTAGGTTGTGTCTTCACTGACCACTAGGTTGTGTCTTCACTGACCACTAGGTTGTGTCTTCACTGACCACTAGGTTGTGTCTTCTTCTTCGTACGCAGTCAGACAGTAACCATTATTTTTTCGAAAAAAGCGGCGGTCATCCTGAGACTGTCGCCGCTGCCATAGAGCTTGTCTTGCAGTTCCACTGATGATGGCCACATCTGCTCTCTCTGATCCTCGTATGTCGGGCAGTTCTGCAGCAGATGTTCAGCGGTCATTTTACCGGTACCGCACGGGCATTCGTCGGTACCACCTATCTTCAATTTGTTGAATAGGTGGTACCTCAGTCTATTGTGGCCAGTGCGAAGTCTGAAGACAACGACCTGCTCTCTTCGATTCAACTGGTAATAGGCATCGTTTTTGGTGTAACCAGTATGTTCGGTTTCCCATTTGGTCATGTATCTGGGTTTGATAAGCCGTTTTGACTCTTCGTACGTCATACTAGTATCTGTTTGTGGTAGTCTTGCACCTTCTTTTGCCAGTCTGTCTGCCTCCTCGTTGCCTTGGATGTTGCAGTGTGATGGGACCCACTGTACCACTACCCTTTTTGGTGCGGACTGCTGGCACAGTTTGCAGAGTGCTGCTCTTAAGTCATTAAGCTCAGTGTTTTTCTGGCTTTTTAGCGCTGTGACTACGGCGAGAGCATCTGTAAGCAGGACTATATGGCTTTCATTTTCTTTATGTGTCACCATTTCTTCCACTGCCGCCCTCAGTGCCTCTGCCTCCGCTCTGAAATTGCTTGTGTACTTACCAGTAGCGAATGACAGTGTTATTTGTCTGCCATTTGGTAGGTTCAGGAATGCTCCTGCCCCTCCATTCTGTGTAGTGTTTGTTACAGAACCGTCGGTGTATGCATGGTTCCAGTCCATGCTTGGGTAGCTTTTCGATATAAAGCTTAGGGTAGTATCTCTCCTTTCTTTTTCAGTCTGGCAGTTTTTTGTTTCCAATACCTGGTATATTTTCTATCACCTCTGGAAATATATCCTGCCTCCAGGTAGGTTTTCGTACAGTAGTGATGGGTTTTGGTGTTGTTAGTGCGTTTATGGGATCTTCGTGCATCTTTGCTTTGGCTATTTCTGCAAAGTTTCTCCGCTTTAGTTTCCCATTTCCCAAATTGTTTAGTCTCTGGTGCATTGGATGGTCAGTCAGTCTTCGGAGTTTCTCTGACTGCAGCTGGGCTCTGCAGTCTCTTCTAACGGTCATGGATTGCAGTTTTGTAATCTTTTCAAGTTCTACAATTGGCGTTGACTTCATGCCTCCTGTTATAACTCTCATGGCTTGGTTTTGAAGTTTGCTAACTTTATCGAAGTTCGCCTTTGCTGCTGTTGTCCATGCCGCAATGCCATACTCGAGAACTGGTCTCACTCTTCCAGTGTACAGTTTCTTTAGTATGCCTTCGTCTGCTCCCCAGCTTGTGCCAGCAAGTTTCCTCATGATTGCCATTCTTTCTCTGGCTCTCATTCGGTTTCTCTCGATCTGACTTTTCCATGTCATGCGCCGATCAAATGTGACTCCCAGATAGGTTGGGTTGTCGTTTGGCTGCAGGAATTTGCCATTTAAACTTAATTTGGTATTTTGGGGTTTTATTGCAAGCAAGAATATTGTGCATGTGGTTTTCTCCTCGTTTATTTTGACCAGCCATGAGTTCGCCCACTCTTAAAGCGATGTTAGGGCCTGCTGCATCCGATTTCTGGCTATGGTGAGATTCTTTTCAGAGGTCCACATAGCCAGATCGTCTGCAAACATTGAGCTATGGACTCTCCTTGGTATATTCTCTGTAATGTCATTTATATATACCAGGAAGAGTGTGGGTGACAGTACTCCCCCTTGGGGTACTCCCTGCTCGAGTGTCACCTTCTTGCTCATCTGCCCTTGTACTTGGACTCTGGCCGTTCTTTGTTTGAGGTAGTGGTGATCAGCCTGGTCTAACCCATTCTTCTTCTGCATTCAGGCTTTTTTTGGTCATGTTAGATCTGTAGTCCCATCGCTAGGACAAAGTCCTCTCCAGATCCAAGTAACAGCTCCAAAGCTTCTGCATAATCTCGGCTCCCTCTAGCCAGGTTTGACAATGTAGGTCTCTTGACAGTTCTGTAGGATGCCTTCAGGGGTCTGGACTCCGGTTCCACATGGGCAGTCTCTTGTGTGTGATATCTTGAGCTGATGTAGGTGATCCAATAGTCTGCAGTTGCCTGCTCTCAGGCAAAAGATGGTGGTTTGTTGGTGTCTGTGAAGCTGTTGAGTTGGGTCAGGTCTATTGCTCACTTCCATGTCGTTCTTCCACTTTGAGTTGTACTGATTGTGTATGATGGTTTTTGCTTCTCGGTAGGATAAGTTGCTCCATCTTGCCACCTGCTTTGGACAGGGTATCTGCTCTCCCATTCCCTGTGATTCCACAATGGGAGGGTAACCCCTGAAGAGCAGCTGTTGAGGTTCTTTGGATTTCGTTGAGCTCTGATCTGATTTCCAGCAGCATTTGTTCACCTCTGGTGTTTTGTATTGTTTCCAGTCGTGATCTGCAATCTGTAAAGAATACAATCTGAGTTGGCGGGTGTGCATCTGGTCTAGTGAACATTCTTAGTGCCTATAGAAGCACCATAAACTCAACTCTGCTCTAAAGCTAGAAGAAATATTCCCAGTAGGGAAAGCTCTATGGGTTATTTTCCCTTTGTTGTATCTTAAAATAATAGCTCCTCCACCATTCCTTAACTGCACCCCTCTGATCTATCTGTGTATATGTGAATCCAGTCCATAGGGCTGTATTTTCCTTCAATCATCTTCTGAGTTTTTAGTCTAGCAATTTTCCTATTTTATTCCTGGTCAGATTCCTAAACCTATCTTTTTTAATTTAGCAAGACTTTTCATTACCCAGACCGACCAGACACAATTCTAAAGTGTTCCCTTTTTTTCTGCTGTTTTAGCGTATATCTTTTCCCAGAGCTAAAAGTACTTGTCTCTACATTCCTTGTCACTATTCTAAGTACACTTTCTGGTAATCTGTTTCTGAGGTTATTGACAAATTCCTGCGTGTTTTTTCAAATACAAACTGGCAGTATTGCAAACAGTTTGGGTAACAGATGCCAATAAATCAATTATTGATTGTACATATTTGTACAACTGTGTGTGTTTATAGTGTAAGATTAAAAGCTATGAGTTTAAATTAATATATCTATTCCAATCGTTTACCAGCAATTTTAATGAATCGAGCAGATCCATTTTTTATGTACAATTTTTTAGTACTTGTAATGAATGCTATTTATCGGATGTACAGATTTGTTCATTGACTCATTTTGGAGGATAAGAGCATGGATGATGATTTCAGGACATGAGCTCTTCTATTTTCCAGAATTTTGACACATATTTTAGCTACTGATAAATTTGATACAAGAATGACAGTAATCACAAAATATTATCACAGAAACACAATGGGTAAGAAAACCCATTAAAAATGTAAAAATTGTAAATGCTACATAAAACAGACAAGAATAGTGGATATAGAAATACTTCTGAATAGTTGACAATATAACAAATTTACTTGAGGTTGTCCATCTTGTTCCCATAGCAACATTAGAACACAACAAAAGCTCTTCTCTTATTCTTTATTTGAGACCACATTTCTGAGGTCTTTCCTTCCCATTAGATTCCAGCCGCCACCATCCTCCTTGTTCATCTTTCTTCACTAGGTGTTCTTTGGTCTCCCCAATCGTCTCTTACCTTGTGGATTCCAATCCCAAGCTTGTCTGTTTATACTGTTCTGTGCGTGTGTCATATCCATCACCATTTTTCTCATCATCATCATCATCATGTAGCATGTCCTTTGTAGAACGTCGCTCCCATCACAGTCTGTCTGAAAGAAACTCATTCCCTTGCCAAAACACCAGCTTCCGCCACTGTCATACTCAGGCACTCCTGGATATCTTGGTGCCATCGTCTTCTTGGTTTACCCCTTCCTCTTTTGCCTGGCACCATACCTTCCATCACCGTCCTCTCAAGACCGTTGTGTCTCTTGGTGTGACCAAAGTATTTGCATTTTCTAGCCAAAATGGAATTGATAAACCAGTTCTCCTCTATGCTCAACTCTTGCCGAATGTCTACATTTGTTCTTTTCTCTGTCCAGGGTATTTTGAGGATCTTTCTGTAACATTTTGACTCGAAGGATTCGATTCTTTGTCTAGAAGTTTTGGTAATCGTCCATGCTTCACAGCCATAAGCTGCCACAGGAAAAACACAGGCTCTCAAGACTTTTACTTTTATCGTTTTATTGGTGCCCTGCCATAATTTCTTCAGGCTGTTCAGTCTCTGCATTGCCATAGCTAGTCTTCTTCTGATTTCTTTTGAGCAGTCACCATTTTTGTCAATTCTGGAGCCGAGATATTCAAAATGTGTGACCTGATCTATTTCCTCACCACCCACTGTAAATTTATGCTGACATTGTGTTTTATCGATGGTCATTATCTTTGTTTTGTTTATGTTTATGAACAGATTTTGATCTTTACTATGTCCATTTTTCTACTCAATCTCAAATGTATTGGCTTTTGTTGCTACAGATCTGTGTTTGTTATTGTCTCTGGTCATCCAAAACAATTATGCAAGGGAGACATCTGTTAATGAAGGTCTGTAGTCCGGATGTCATACACCGAGTAACGAGCCATAAATCTGAGACATACTGTAAAACAACTTTACACTTGCACGAATAGTCTAATCAGATGGACTTTTCTGAGATAATGCTGCTAAGCTCCATAATGGGCAAAGAGATTTAAAAGCAAATCTGGCTTTATAATTCCTGGCTTTATCATCTTGTTTTGTTCCTCCATCTTTGTCAGTGATACTTCTCAGATTGATAAAACTTTGCACTTCTTCAATTATCTGAGCATTAACCTTTATGGGATACTTTTCTTTGCAGTTTATTCTCATTTCTGTTATTTTGCTCACATTAACTGCTGTTCCATAATGTGTTTCTTCATTGTTAATTTGTTTAACTTTCCCTATATTGTAAAACTTGGTCAGGATCAAAAATAAAACTTGGTCAGGACCAAATATAAATCTTGGTCAGGACCAAAAATAAAACTTGGTCTGTTCCAAAAATACATCAGGACCTAAAATAAAACTTGGTCAGGACCAAATATAAATCTTGGTCAGGACCTAAAATAAAACTTGGTCAGTACTAAAAATACATCAGGACCAAAAATAACACTTGGCCAGGACCAACAATTAAATACAGTCAGAAGCAGAAATTAAACTTTGTTAGCTTGAAACAACTCGATATAGTCTGGTGGAGGCTGATCTTGGGTTGGTAGCAATGTAGAGTTGTTGACGTGGAAATGTGGATTCACTTCAGAAGATGCTGTGGGCAAAGGGGCAGGAAGACCTGTGCTCCCAAAGGTGTTTCCATTGATGTTATTGTTTCTGTTATGTTGGTTGCTATTGTTGACAAATCCACTGGGAGCAGAAGGCAACATCATGTCATTCCTCAATGCCTAAATAACAAGCAAAATAATTACGTATATGACAGAAAAAGCAGACAATTTATAAGTTTCTACGTTCTGATTTAATTAACAAACCTGCATGTTGTTGAGAGAGAAGTTTGAGGTAATAAATGCAACGAATGAGCTTACTTGTCGTGTCCAGCAACCTCCCAGATTGTTTGACCAGATACCTGCCACCAAGGATGCTTTGTTATTTGCCACCATCAGATCTTCCATTGCACAGGATTCGTGTATTCTGGGCCAGTTAAGCAGGTGTGCTGGTTCTTGGGTGGCCCCACAAGCAGGTGTGCTGGGTCTTGGGTGGCCTCACAGGCAGGTGTGCTGGGTCTTGGGTGGCCTCACAGGCAGGTGTGCTGGGTCTTGGGTGGCCTCACAGGCAGGTGTGCTGGGTCTTAGGTGGCCTCACAGGCAGGTGTGCTGGGTCTTGGGTGGCCCCCACATTCACAGGCATTGTCATCCGCACATCCCTACTTTGTTAGATCAGACTTACCGGGGACGGCCTGGCCTAGTGGTTAAGTGACACGGCTCACAACCAGAAGGTGCTGGGTTCGATCCCCATCACAGCACCGGCCGTTACCCCGGGGAAGCAAACGCTTAGAAAAATGCAGGAGGAAGCAGACCCTTACATAAAATGCATGCTGAAGTCGGATGCACTGAATAAAAACCACAGTGCAACGCACATCGTCTTGGGGATTAGACAAATAAGGTGAGCGACAAAAACAAAAAAAAAAAAAAAAAGATCAGACTTACCCATGAGACACTCCCCTTCGTAACGTGTGTAGAGCTCTCCATCTAGTCTATAATATATTATGCTCTGTGGCATGTTCTTCTTATATCTCCACCCCTTCTGCACCACACATTTGTCGCCACTTTTCGGTGCGATTTCTCTCATTGCTCTGTTCCAAGGGCTGTACAATTTACAGAGTTTCCTTAATTTCAGTTATCCTCTTTCTGGTTTATATACAAAAACAGGATGTTTCTACACAACTTCTCTTCTAATGTCCAGTGGCGTAATACCAGTGATTGAGTAAACCTTTCTCTTTGAAGCCGGCTTAAGGCACCCCGTCACAATATGGCACATCTCATTTACTGCAACATTGATGTGTTTTGTGTATGAATGAGCTGACATCAGCCAGAGATTCATAGCTGGCTCTTTGCATCAGAGTCAGCAAATCAATGTGTTGGGCTGAAACGTGCAGATATTGCACCATCTTTGTAAACTATGACACTACATAACAAAATGTATATTTCAGAATGAACATAGAAGAAGAATAGGAAAAAAAAGAAAAAGAAGAAGAAGAAAAGGGCATTTACAGAACATAATGGTAGTCCCAGAGCAGACATTGCAATTGAAGGTGAAGTATTATAATTGTAACAGATCTGAGATGTTTTTGACGTTTGGGTGACCAATTTTCTTTGTTGCCACATTGTCTTTCCTGTCCGTAAGTCAAGTATCTATTTAATGCTTGGTTGACAACTGTGTATGCTAGACTGGGGATTGAACCAAGACCCTTTCTTGTGACATCTATTTGGCTCAAAAAGTCAGTTACCATCTCTTACTGTTCTCACATAAAACAGATTGGTAACCTTGTTTGTAAATCAGCCTTTATTATTACAATTAAAAGTCTTTTCTGACTATGAAGATGGCAGATGTGCAGCTAATATTGGACATGGGTATGTATTACCATCTACAACTTAAAATGGAGAAGTTACTATTAGCACTGACAAGTTGTTTATCCATTAAAGCCTAAATTACATTTCTTTATTTACTTTATAAAACAAGTTTGATAGTTTTAAGTATGAGAGGTCACTAGAGTTGAGAGGTAAGCCTGGTCTCTCAAAAACAAGTTTCATAGTCAAGTAGGGTGGGGCTGGGGGTCGCTAGAGTTGAGAGCTAAGCCTGGTCTCTCAAAAACAAGTTTCATAGTCAAGTAGGGTGGGGCTGGGGGTCACTAGAGTTGAGAGGTAAGCCTGGTCTCTCAAAAACAAGTTTCATAGTCAAGTAGGGTGGGGCTGGGGGTCGCTAGAGTTGAGAGCTAAGCCTGGTCTCTCAAAAACAAGTTTCATAGTCAAGTAGGGTGGGGCTGGGGGTCGCTAGAGTTGAGAGCTAAGCCTGGTCTCTCAAAAACAAGTTTCATAGTCAAGTAGGGTGGGGCTGGGGGTCGCTAGAGTTGAGAGCTAAGCCTGGTCTCTCAAAAACAAGTTTCATAGTCAAGTAGGGTGGGGCTGGGGGTCGCTAGAGTTGAGAGCTAAGCCTGGTCTCTCAAAAACAAGTTTCATAGTCAAGTAGGGTGGGGCTGGGGGTCGCTAGAGTTGAGAGGTAAGGCTGAAGTCTCTAAAAAAACAAAAAAACAAACAAAAGTGTTTATATCATACAAGTTTCAGACATCCCCTGGACTCAAGGAGTGTGAGATTGGTGCCCAGAGATAGATAATAAACTTTAACAGCTGTACAAGAAGAACCCATGGCAGTTGAAAAATTAAAAGAGCAGTCTGTCATCTGCTGTCTAGGTAAAAATGATAAAGGTAATGACATTCCTACCAAATAGTAGCCTGCTTGAAGGCTAAAAGGAGGGAACCCATCCACCATGTAGAGACACAACAGATCAATCACCTGTTTGGCAGCACACTCAATTGCAAGTTTATACAATAAAGTATCTCTACACTCCTAGGGGTAGAAGTGGAGTGACTAAGTGATAGAGAGTGATTAAGTATATGACTTCCCAAAAAAGGATTACCATAACAAGCAAATAAACTTGTTTTCTGTAGTTTTGTAATCCATTACATTTTTAAGGAACAACTGAAAAGCGGCAAATGGGATCAAGATGCTGAGCAATGCATGAGCTGCAGCTGCCAGCGACCCAAAGGTGACTGCTAACATCAAGGCCAGTGAACCAGAGCTGTCAAGACCCTTCTACACCTCCATGCTACGATCCTGGATAACAGGCTGCAACAGAGCAGACTGACTAAGGAGAAGGGATTGAAGAGGGAAGGCTAACCCTGTACCCAAAAATGCCTGAAGTCAGGTGTGTCGGACTGAAAAGTGTACATATCGCAGTCAAGCCGTAAACTACAACACAACACATTCCGTTCTCCAGACAACATCCTGCTACTTGCAAAACCTTTTTCAGGGCTTGGTAGCGGGAGATTGAGAACGAACAAAGAAGAAGAAGAAGAAGAAAAGTGGCTAACAAAACCTTTTTCAGGGCTTGGTAGCGGGAGATTGAGAACGAACAAAGAAGAAGAAAGGTGGCTAACAAGGACTGGTATTCTTCCATCTAACAATTGGTAGTGCTGACTGCAAACCTGTGAGTAACTTGCAGGTGGAATGTCACTAGGTCTTGAAATGTTCTGGCCCAGAGAACTGTATACATGGATGCTGTTAGTGCTAGCGACCTGTCCACCTGTCTTAGATGTGATAAACAGCTCCAAGTTTGGTCCGGGCCCTGTAAACACGACTCCCGTATTAATGATGTAGGGGTTGCTTGTTCCAGTGGCAGCATCATGATCGTCTACTAGTGCAGCAACCTGTAAAGTATCCACAGGTGCATGTAGTAACAGTCTAGCAAAATAGCCCACATTTTGCTATATATATATACTCGCTAATAATGACAGACAATTTTATTCTCGTCAATCAAAACAAGATAAAGAAAATAAAATGGTTTTTATCATATCAAGAAATGAATTGATCAAAACTGCAGAGGTACCAATGGTAAAAAAAACAACACATATAGGTATTAGTTCACTGACCTCACCAGGACATAAACAAAAAGATCACTACATTATAGCCATAAGGCCTTTATTAGAGACAAATAACGAATGAAACCAATTATACTTGGATTCATTGCATCATAAGGCATGTGCCTATGTTTGCTAGCTTTCCATGGGAGCTAACAATGAAACAATAAATTTTGCGTGTGTTGCTTATATTATTTCCCTTGTCAATTAATTTTTGGCACAAAATCCTACATTTGATTTCTGTTTTAGTTCGTTGGCTGATAAAAGATATTAAGGGTTTTTTAGTAGTGTATCCTGCCATAGACGGATGTGTTGGACCGAAAGATGCAAATATTGCAGTCAAGCTGTGAACTAGAGACACAACACATTCTGTTCTCCGGACTACATCCTGCTACTTGCAGTTTAGGGCTTGGTAGCGGAAGATTGAGAACGAATGCAGAAGAAGAAGAAGTAGTGTATGGACTCGATATTGGCTCTGATTCAAAAATATTTAGACAAACATTCTTTGAGAATTTTCATGTTGGATACAGAGGCAGTCAAGAGACATAACACAGGATGGACAAAGTCATTGATTACTTGCTTAATAGGTCATAGTCTTGTTTAATATTGTAATTAACCTGACAAATCACTACATTCACTAAGAACAGCCTGTCACTCTAGCGTTAATTTTCAGGGCTTGTTGATTTAACAGCTGAGCTGTTACACACTCCTTAACTAGCCACTTAAGATAAAGTCTTTGAATGTAACTATGTCTGTTGTTTCAGTATAAAAAATAACTAACCATCGGTATTTGAGATTCCTCAAACAACTCTTTTCCCAGCAACCACTTGGATAACATGGTCGATGTTAATGATGATTTACCTAGAGATCCCTCAAACAACTCTTTTCCCAGCAACCACTTGGGTAACATGGTCGATGTTAATGATGTTAAACTCTCGTGCCAAGTGAAGAACGGAACCACCAGTGCAGTTAGCCCCTTTACAGAAATCATACATCCAAGCATTTGCAAATCAATAATCTTACATGAAGAGGTTGCTGGTATCACGGACAAACTTCTTTAATAAAATTTTAAAACACATTTGGAAGATGACGATGGTCCTACTCTATTTTCTTCAACCAGGGTACGGCTTGAGTGAAACAATATACCCCAAATTTCTTCTATTCTAAGATGTCATTGATTGTAATAAAAACATAAAAGCTGCCATTCTAAGATGCATCCACTACCATGACCAAATTTAGGCCTGCAATAGGTAATGAAAAACCCACCCGGAGAGCAGTCTAATAATAATAATAGCCATCCATCACAAGCAATGATGATAGCTGTAGCCACACATGTTGTGTTGCACCTCACGGGTGAGTCCGGAGGTGGCTGTGTAGCCCGATTCTGGCAAAGAAACCCCTTCCACATATGCAGCATTTAAGGTCATGGTTGGAATTGTGAGTATCAGTTGTTTTGTCTTTTTACACAGTCCTTTTTCTCCGCGCCTCGGATATCCTGCGCTCCTAAGCAATGGAGGTGTCTCTCATGGTGGTTCTATGCCATGCATGGTGGTCCTGTACTAGGCTCTCCTTTTTTTGAAAATTTTTTTTTTTCGTTCGTCTTATTTCTCGAAATCTCCAAGGCGGTGTGCGTTGAATTATGTTTTTATTTTTGTGCCTGTTGGCCCAGTGCATCCTACTTCGGCATACATTTTATGTAAGGGTCTGCTTCCTCCTGCATTTTCTATGGGTTTCCTTCCCCGGGTAACGGTGATGGGGAGCGAACCAAACATCTTCAGGTTGTTAGCCGTGTCACTTAACCCCCAGCCCACACCATCCCCTAGGCTCTCCTATGAAATTACACTGATGGTGAAGAAGTGTCATCTACATGATGCCTGATAACCTTCTTTTGACGACAATTCTTAGACGCCATCAATTGTAAAGACACATCCCGAGCTTAGAGGTTTCCAAATACGGAAAAAGTGTCTTAGAATCAAAGAAATATGGTAGTTAACAGAAAATGATCAACATGGAATGCCTACAACTTAAATGATATAATATTTTACCAAATACATTAACCATTAGCTACTATTTGTTGCAATAATCTCAGTTTTATTGTATGGAGTAGAAATCTGGACTCTGACCTAGAAAATGGAGAATGATATTGACGACTTTGTGGGTAATCAGAAGAATTGGACTAGTTTCTTGGAAAGATAAGACAACAAATAGTGAGGTTCTGGAACAACTCAAGGTAGTGTTGATACACAACAAATAGTGAGGTTCTGGAACAACTCAAGGTAGTGTTGATACACAACAAATAGTGAGGTTCTGGAACAACTCAAGGTAGTGTTGATACACAACAAATAGTGAGGTTCTGGAACAACTCAAGGTAGTGTTGATACACAACAAATAGTGAGGTTCTGGAACAACTCAAGGTAGTGTTGATACACAACAAATAGTGAGGTTCTGGAACAACTCAAGGTAGTGTTGATACACAACAAATAGTGAGGTTCTGGAACAACTCAAGGTAGTGTTGATACACAACAAATAGTGAGGTTCTGGAACAACTCAAGGTAGTGTTGATACACAACAAATAGTGAGGTTCTGGAACAACTCAAGGTAGTGTTGATACACAACAAATAGTGAGGTTCTGGAACAACTCAAGGTAGTGTTGATACACAACAAATAGTGAGGTTCTGGAACAACTCAAGGTAGTGTTGATACACAACAAATAGTGAGGTTCTGGAACAACTCAAGGTAGTGTTGATACACAACAAATAGTGAGGTTCTGGAACAACTCAAGGTAGTGTTGATACACAACAAATAGTGAGGTTCTGGAACAACTCAAGGTAGTGTTGATACACAACAAATAGTGAGGTTCTGGAACAACTCAAGGTAGTGTTGATACACAACAAATAGTGAGGTTCTGGAACAACTCAAGGTAGTGTTGATACACAACAAATAGTGAGGTTCTGGAACAACTCAAGGTAGTGTTGATACACAACAAATAGTGAGGTTCTGGAACAACTCAAGGTAGTGTTGATACACAACAAATAGTGAGGTTCTGGAACAACTCAAGGTAGTGTTGATACACAACAAATAGTGAGGTTCTGGAACAACTCAAGGTAGTGTTGATACACAACAAATAGTGAGGTTCTGGAACAACTCAAGGTAGTGTTGATACACAACAAATAGTGAGGTTCTGGAACAACTCAAGGTAGTGTTGATACACAACAAATAGTGAGGTTCTGGAACAACTCAAGGTAGTGTTGATACACAACAAATAGTGAGGTTCTGGAACAACTCAAGGTAGTGTTGATACACAACAAATAGTGAGGTTCTGGAACAACTCAAGGTAGTGTTGATACACAACAAATAGTGAGGTTCTGGAACAACTCAAGGTAGTGTTGATACACAACAAATAGTGAGGTTCTGGAACAACTCAAGGTAGTGTTGATACACAACAAATAGTGAGGTTCTGGAACAACTCAAGGTAGTGTTGATACACAACAAATAGTGAGGTTCTGGAACAACTCAAGGTAGTGTTGATACACAACAAATAGTGAGGTTCTGGAACAACTCAAGGTAGTGTTGATACACAACAAATAGTGAGGTTCTGGAACAACTCAAGGTAGTGTTGATACACAACAAATAGTGAGGTTCTGGAACAACTCAAGGTAGTGTTGATACACAACAAATAGTGAGGTTCTGGAACAACTCAAGGTAGTGTTGATACACAACAAATAGTGAGGTTCTGGAACAACTCAAGGTAGTGTTGATACACAACAAATAGTGAGGTTCTGGAACAACTCAAGGTAGTGTTGATACACAACAAATAGTGAGGTTCTGGAACAACTCAAGGTAGTGTTGATACACAACAAATAGTGAGGTTCTGGAACAACTCAAGGTAGTGTTGATACACAACAAATAGTGAGGTTCTGGAACAACTCAAGGTAGTGTTGATACACAACAAATAGTGAGGTTCTGGAACAACTCAAGGTAGTGTTGATACACAACAAATAGTGAGGTTCTGGAACAACTCAAGGTAGTGTTGATACACAACAAATAGTGAGGTTCTGGAACAACTCAAGGTAGTGTTGATACACAACAAATAGTGAGGTTCTGGAACAACTCAAGGTAGTGTTGATACACAACAAATAGTGAGGTTCTGGAACAACTCAAGGTAGTGTTGATACACAACAAATAGTGAGGTTCTGGAACAACTCAAGGTAGTGTTGATACACAACAAATAGTGAGGTTCTGGAACAACTCAAGGTAGTGTTGATACACAACAAATAGTGAGGTTCTGGAACAACTCAAGGTAGTGTTGATACACAACAAATAGTGAGGTTCTGGAACAACTCAAGGTAGTGTTGATACACAACAAATAGTGAGGTTCTGGAACAACTCAAGGTAGTGTTGATACACAACAAATAGTGAGGTTCTGGAACAACTCAAGGTAGTGTTGATACACAACAAATAGTGAGGTTCTGGAACAACTCAAGGTAGTGTTGATACACAACAAATAGTGAGGTTCTGGAACAACTCAAGGTAGTGTTGATACACAACAAATAGTGAGGTTCTGGAACAACTCAAGGTAGTGTTGATACACAACAAATAGTGAGGTTCTGGAACAACTCAAGGTAGTGTTGATACACAACAAATAGTGAGGTTCTGGAACAACTCAAGGTAGTGTTGATACACAACAAATAGTGAGGTTCTGGAACAACTCAAGGTAGTGTTGATACACAACAAATAGTGAGGTTCTGGAACAACTCAAGGTAGTGTTGATACACAACAAATAGTGAGGTTCTGGAACAACTCAAGGTAGTGTTGATACACAACAAATAGTGAGGTTCTGGAACAACTCAAGGTAGTGTTGATACACAACAAATAGTGAGGTTCTGGAACAACTCAAGGTAGTGTTGATACACAACAAATAGTGAGGTTCTGGAACAACTCAAGGTAGTGTTGATACACAACAAATAGTGAGGTTCTGGAACAACTCAAGGTAGTGTTGATACACAACAAATAGTGAGGTTCTGGAACAACTCAAGGTAGTGTTGATACACAACAAATAGTGAGGTTCTGGAACAACTCAAGGTAGTGTTGATACACAACAAATAGTGAGGTTCTGGAACAACTCAAGGTAGTGTTGATACACAACAAATAGTGAGGTTCTGGAACAACTCAAGGTAGTGTTGATACACAACAAATAGTGAGGTTCTGGAACAACTCAAGGTAGTGTTGATACACAACAAATAGTGAGGTTCTGGAACAACTCAAGGTAGTGTTGATACACAACAAATAGTGAGGTTCTGGAACAACTCAAGGTAGTGTTGATACACAACAAATAGTGAGGTTCTGGAACAACTCAAGGTAGTGTTGATACTTCTGAAGGAAATCAAAAGCAGAACAAAGAATATTGTGGTCCTGTCATGCGGCATGACAGTCTGCTGAAAGTTATTTTGGAGGAAAGAGTGGAGGACAAGAGAGTCGGATGGCGGCAGAGGTACAGATGGGCAGACAACATTAAGATGTGATCGGCACACAGTTTAACTGAGTGTACCAGCCTGGCATGGGACAGAGACAGTTGTAAATCCATTCCTGTCAACCTCCAATGCTGAGACAATACTTGATGTTGATGATGTTACTTGGAATCCTGGTATTCAAATAGGCATGTTAATGTCTGTTGCCAGATAACCAAAGGCTTTGGCTATGCGCGGTAGTTATTTTAGAACTTCCTGCTGCTTACTTGGTCTGGGGAAAGGAACAAATAATTTGGGCAGATTTTTAACTTGAATTTTTGTCCAGGCTGCGGCTGTTAAGTCTACTCTTTTCGATCCCTAACTGCCAAGAGATTTTTAACGTGCTCAACACTGAACATGGGAGTTCGATCTCACTACCCAGAGATCAAGGGAATTTTTACCAGAAAATCCACATGAAAAAATCCCGTCCTCCACCATGGTTCGAACCCGTGACCTCCAGCACCCGAGGCGGACACCTTACCTTGAGAGATATAAAACTCAGTGCCAGTGATGGGCAAGAGAATTTTACATTATTAGTCACTGAGATCAGTGTGATCAAAGAGAAGCCGATGAAAGGAACACTCACCTGTGATGTGCGGACATGGTAAGGGAAGTTTGAGTTGGCAGCGCTAGGCCTGGTCAATGCCTGGTTGTGACAAACAAAAGAGTATACATGATTTTAATAAAAGCATCATTTCTGAATGAGAGGAGACTGTGGCTGAGAGTTATCATGTGTCTCTTGACCAAGGTGATGGGGGTTCAAAACCCAAGAGGGGGCTGCATAGTATAGTGGTTAGTAAACATAGCCCACAACCCAAACATGTATGTGTACAGATCCAGTAAGGTGGTCCCCATATGGGAAGTTGTTAGTGACACGGCCCACAACCCAAACATGTATGTGTACAGATCCAGCAAGGTAGTGCCCCCTATGGGAAGTGGTTAGTGATGCTGCCCACAACCCAAAGATGTATGTGTTCAGATTCAGCAAGGTAGTGCTTGTATAGGAAGTGGTTAGTGACATAGCCCCCCAACCCAAAAATGTATGTGTTCAGATCCAGTAAGGTGGTTCCCTACAGAAGTGGTTAGTGACATGGCCCCCAACACAACATGTATATGTTCAGATCCAGCAAGGTAGTGCCCCCCCCCCTCTATGGGAAGTAAACCGAATTACAAGTAAATAATGCATGCTGAAGTGTTTGGATGCTTTGGGCCATAAGGTACAACACACTCTGTTTAAAAAACCAGTCAAGGGAGGAGAGGGGGTTGAAGTTGGGGGAGGGTGAGGGAAGGGGAGGGAGGCAACATTACAGGCAGGTAAATGTCCAAGTTTTTAAAAATTAAGTAAAAGCCTAGCATGTAATCTGTGTGGTAACTTCAGGAGCAAGTGGCCTTTATTCCTGAACCCTATAATCCTCCCATCTGACCATAGCAATGAGATGAAATGCTGCAGCTATGGTTTGTATTATATCTGAATGAATTTATGGCTTTGTGTTCTGACCACATATTATCTGAATATCACAAGAATGAGGTTTGTATTGAATGTTTGATTATAATGATTTAAGAGCAGTACTCTGTCAACTATGCCAGCAGTCCGCACCAAAAAGAGTAGTCGTACAGTGGGTTCCATCCTACTGTACCATCCAAGGCAACGAGGAGGCAGACAGACTGGCAAAAGAAGGTGCAAGACTACCACAACCAGATCCTAGTGTGACATATGAAGAGTCAAAACGGCTTATTAGAGCCAGATACATGACCAAATGGGAAACAGAACATACTGGCTACACAAAAAACGATGCCTATTACCAGTTGAACAGAAGAGAGCAGGTCGTGGTCTTTAGACTTCGCACTGGCCACAACAGACTGAGGTACCACCTATTCAATAAATTGAAGATAGGTGGCACTGATGAATGCACGTGCGGTACCGGGAAAATGACCGCTGAACATCTGCTGCAAAACTGCCCGACATACGAGGACCAGAGAAAGCAGATGTGGCCATCACGAGTGGAAACACTAGACAAGCTCTATGGCAGTGTCGACAGCCTCAGGATGACCACTGCTTTTTTCGAAAAAATACAGGTTGACGTCTGACAGCGTATGAAGAAGAAGAAGAAGAAGAAGAAGAAGAAGAAGAATGTCTGATTAATCATAACTAAAGAGCTGCCTCGAGGTCATTCAATTGATACTCTTCCGTACTTTCCCAATAAGTTACTAAACTACGCACATATAGACAAAATTCTAAAAGCAAGAGGAGCTGTCAATACATTGGAAAAACATCTGAAAAATTTACGTTCAACACAACTTCTTCTTCTTCTGCGTTCACTCTCAATCTTCTGCAACTAAAGTCCTGAACAGGGCTTTGCAAGTAGCAGGATACAGTCAGGAGAACAGAATATGTTGCGTCACTAGTTTACAGTTTGACTGCGATATTTGCACCTTTTGTTTCGACACATGCGTCTTCAACAGGTTCAACACAACAATAACTTTAGTGTATAGTCCCCTGCCGAAGACGGATGTGTCGGACCGAAAGGTGCAAATATCGCAGTCAAACTGTAAACTAGTGACACAACACAATCCGTTCTCCAGACTACATCCTGCTACTTGCAAAGCCCTGTTCGGGCCTTTGTAGCAGGAAATTGAGAACGAACGCAGAAGAAGAAGACAACAAACCCTTTCACTTTGGTAGCGGGAGATTGAGAACGAACGCAGAAGAAGAAGACAACAAACCCTTTCACTTTGGTAGCGGGAGATTGAGAACGAACGCGGAAGAAGAAGAAGAGTGTATTGTATTGTATGGCTCTGGAACATGGAGAACAAATGGAAAAAAATAAAAAAAGGTTCAGACTTTCACAAATTGGAGAAATTGAGATGGCATGATACGATCGCTAACGTAGAATTGTTGGAAAGAACTGCTGCTTGAGCAAATAATTGCTCAGATTTGACACAGAAATCCATCTACAGTGCTGACCTTATGCTCCATTTCGAACAAACAAGAAAAGATGCCAGTTTAAAAATGTTTCGCCACATTTAGTGACTAGTGGTGAGCCTATGTTCCTTCACAAGTACAAGAAGGGAAAATGAAGAAAAAGAAGACATTTAGCAAAATAAATCAGTAGCCAGTCGCAAGCTATGATGGTGACAGTGTCGGGGTAGAGAGATTTGTGCAGTCGTCTAAGGTCTGACAATGTGACTTGTGCTTAAATTTGATTTGAGTGAGGAAGATTTGTGATATCATCAACCACACAATTTTGTCCTGAGCTACCTTGGCCCAGTGGCATGACGTCTTAGTCGAGATGGATGCCAATAGCACATGCTGCAGAATATCATATTTTTTTGGGTTGCACCTGGACAAGCAACTTGTGTTAGAATTTAATTAATTTTAAAATGATTTTGTCTGAACATTGGTTAATAGCCTGATTTATTTTATTTTCAACTATCAAGTGTACATTTACATGCACAGCATGCTCACATGACTTCAAAATGTGTCATTCATCTCCGATAGGACTATGCACATGATCTCACTTCCATTGAGATCAGAGGCTTTTTGCAACTTGTGGAATTTGAACATCTACTGGTTCGTTCCTTCGTTGGTTCATTTCTTGAGAGGTTAGGTTATTGATTCAGCGACCTGTGGGCTCCTGTCCTTTGGCCCGGTGCCATAAAATGATATCTGCAAGTGTTTATCAGCTGTTGTTTAGTTCCGTACAAAGTGTTCCACTTGTCTGGCCTCGGAGGAAAAAGCTCTTTCCTCACACCCGCAAGGGCCGGACATTCAAAAAGATGATGTTCAACAGTTTCATAGGGATGTTTGCACAGCCGGCACTCTGGAGAATGTTCTGGATGGATTCTGTTCAAGTGGCTCTTAAGTTGTATGTGTTGAGTGCGAAGTCAGAAAATGGTGCTTTGGTCTCTCCTTTTCAGGAGGTTGATGTTGTCTTTGAAATTTGGGATGGCCAAATGTTTGTAGATTTCTCTCCCAGTATTTCCCATTGCCCATCTATTCAGCCAGGCCTCTTTGTTCGCAGTCTTCAGTAGTTGTTTGACTGTCTGTAGGGTTGTTGGTGTGTATTGTTGTTCTTGACTTGATCCCTTCTTAGCCTGTCTGTCTGCCTTGTCATTGCCAGGTGTATTTGAATGACCAGGGATCATTAGTATAACTATTCTGACTTCATGGGATGTGAGAAGTTAGTTGGCATCTTGGGATATTTGGGTAAGTTCAGGCCTACAGTGACCACCATCTTCCAGAGCTTGAAGAGCAGAAAATGAGTCTGTAAAGATTACGATGGGCTTTTGATGGGAAAGCATCAAATACAGTTCTCAAGTGGTAGAGCTACTTCCAATGCTGTTATTTCTGCCTCATAATTTGAACATATCTCCCCACAGGCATCAAAAAACTGATCAGATGTTTTGTCTGGATACTCTAGACTCCATATTGTGCTTTAATGGTGGTATTAAAAGCAGATCCATCAGTAAAGATATGTATCCATTCTTCTGGGTAGGTGTCAATTGTTCTCTGTGATGCTCTCATAATTTCTTGAGAGCTGAGTGCCTTACTATAGTGGCCCACAAGTGGACATGACTAGACAGACAAGATAGTTTTAATTCACAAAATAATATAATATATCTAACAGTTTTTGCTAAAGCTGAATGCTGCCAACTTACTAAAAATACAATGTGGCCAAGGAAGGAAACAAACTGCTCTACACCATTGACTGTCTTCTGCCTACTCCATTTGGCCATAGCAAACATTGCAACTAATGTGACCACTGGGCTAGCCAAGAACCTAGAGGTGAATTAAAAAGAAAAAGATCACATTCTTTTAAGCTGTATTCTGTCAATGATGTGTACAGAAACTCACATTACTTGGCACAATGTGTAACATATTCTTTTCATTTTTAGCATACATCTCGTTAATTACAAAACTCTAAGCAGCGGACTGACTAGAGAGATTATCCTTCAAGGGTTCAATCCTTGTCCTCAACATCCTCCGATCTACACTGCTGTAAGTGGAGAGGAAATTAACATCCAGTAAGACAGAAAATACTGATCAGACTACATTAGTCAGGTAGGATGAGGTAAAATATACTGATCAAGACCCCACCTCACTTCAAGACAGTCTGGATAAGAGGTGGGGATAAGAACTATGATCCTGTATTGATGAGCTGATTAAGGAGCCACACATTGCACTACAGCCAGACGAACCCTGGTCCACCTTCTCATGTTACGCCTCAGAAGAGTACCGATGCCTAGCACAAGTACAAGTGGCATTAGCTAAAACAGCAAAAAACCCAGCTGTAAATGAGGAACTGAATAACAGATAAATGAAGGCAAGGCAGCAAAGAAGGGAACTGGTGACTCCCTCATCTCAAAACAAGCTGAAGGGAACGGCGTGGCCTAGTGGTTAAGTGACACAGCTCACAACCGGAAGGTGCTGGGTTCGATCCCCATCACAGCACCAGTCGTTACCCCAGGGAAGCAAACCCTTAGTAAATGCAGGAGGAAGCAGACCTTTACATAAAATGCATGCTGAAGTCGGATGCACTGGGCCGACAGGCGCAAAATAAAAACCACAGTGCAACGCACACCGCCTTGGGGATTAGAGAGATCAGTCAAACGAAAAAAAAAAGAAAAAAAGCTGAGATCTAGTACAGAAAATCCTCTAACACATTATCTCTGATGGCAGTGTCTGCTATGAGACTGCCTTTACCTCCTCCTTATTATCATATCCACGTCAGTCTGAGCAGTGCATGAGCTGCAGCGGTCAATGACCCATATCTGACTGCTAGCCTCAGGGCCAGCGAACTAGAGCTGTCAAGATCCTTCTACACCTCCACTCAGGGCCCCTGGATAACAGGCTGCAACAGGCAGACTGCCTAAGAAGAAGGGATCAAAGAGGGAAGGCTAACCTGGTACTCAAAAATGCCTGCTGAAGTCGGATGTGTCAGACCGTAAGGTGTAATTAGGACTTGGTAGCAGGAGATTGAGAACAAATGAAGACGATACCTATTTCCGTCGAGTGATGCCTGGGATGAAAAGAATAGGGTCAATCGTACCTTCCTAGCATGTGGTTAAAGATGACTAAAGAGGGTTGTGCTTTGAGCTAGCAACTTCATTATTTAAAAAAAAATATTGTCACTATAACAGTCCAAACCTGCCTACAGTGTGGTAGACTGCTTTTCTTAGCTCCTGACAGTTCAAACCTGCCTACAGTGTGGTAGACTGTGTTTTCTGTTGGTTGCTCCTTTTAAATATGCATAGGACACCCATTAAGAAAACCAGTTGCTAGCATTACAACACAGTCTCTATTCTGGTGTCACCTGGTTAAGAGAGATAGAGAGTATTCAAGAAACTAATGCAGAAGAGAGTTTGTGACAGATGTAAAAGTGAAAAGAAAGATATTGAGAGATGGTACAGAACAGGTGGAGTTGGGATTAAAGACCTGTGCTCCCCATGGAGCTTAACGATTTTGACTGATTAAAGTATTTTAAATATGAGCAGTAAGAAAGGTAACGGCAGTTCCATATCAGATGCTGCTGTTGGAGATGAAGTGTTAGAAGCTTCATTGTATGTGATTAGATCTTGAGAATCATGTGTACGTAATCAGGTGTCAGCTTTTTGAGGCTGTCCAACTAGTTCCTTTACTTGCTGCCTTGCTTCCCCAAGTTACAGCTGGGTAGACTGGATCACCCTGATTCCATTGTCCTGACAGACAAGCACACTACCCGCTCCGTTTCTCACTATCTATGACTAAAATGGACACAAAAGATATTCAACTTAATGTAACTTGTCAAACACTCACCACAACGTGTAAAATCCAAAAAATGGAATATAAAATGTGACTTTGGTTTTTGAATTTTTCATTGTAAAAGCAGTGGAATAAAGAAACCAAAACCATGCAATGAAGTGTATTGCCGTCATCCCGTAACCTGGAGGACTCTCATAGTAATAAAGAACTTTGCCTGGATCGAAAAACTGAAAATGGCAAAGAAAATCTGTATTAGAAAAGTGATAATTATTCTCTGTATGCTTCTTCTTAGAACCTCGGTCAATGGCTGACAAAGTGATCAATGACAACCACACATCTTTAAGGGCAGCAACAAACTCCCTCCACTTCTTAGACCCTCGGTCAATGGCTGACAAAGTGATCAATGACCATCACACACCTTAAAAGGCAGCAACAAACTCTACCGCTACCCCCCACATGTTTCATCCTTGGTCAGTGACCATCATATCTGCTACTCTCCAGCACACAGCCCTTTACAGAAGCACAAACAGTATTTGTGTCGTGCTGTCAACTTACTTACTTAGTCGCTCCTCTTCTACCGTGAGGTGTAGATGTTGTGCTGTGAAGACTTCCAAATGCTTGTTTTTCTTTGTGCTATCCTTTACATACAGTTTTAACATATGCCAACTTTAGCAGACAAAAATCTGTACTCCAGACAAACCAAAAACTCTTCAAGAAGAAACAGAAAGCTACATGAAATAAATTGTAACCTGTACGTTGGGAGAAGGCATTGGGTGCCTGTGAAACAATGGGCAGAAATGTCTAGATCTGATCAGGAAGATATAATTGTAACTATTTGACTTGCACATTTCTTCAAAAATCAGCATTTCAGGTGGATTTTGCTTTCTGGAATAGATTCTGTTTGCAACAGAGATGTTGAAAGAACCACTGCCACACCCACAGCAAGGTATAAGAAGCGATGAACAGACAAGTCTAACCTTCCATCGGAACAGAAAACTTTCCAATGTATAGCATCGTACACTCCATCCTTTACACATGATGAGAGCCTGCTCAGTATGGAATAGGCTTCTGGATTTGAAGGAAAGCTCTAGAAACATTAGCCCCATAACATTCAGACTATATCAAGCAGTGAAACTAGTCCCATAACATTCAGACTATATCAAGCAGTGAAACTAGTCCCATAACATTCAGACTATATCAAGCAGTGAAACTAGTCCCATAACATTCAGACTATATCAAGCAGTGAAACTAGTCCCATAACATTCAGACTATATCAAGCAGTGAAACTAGTCCCATAACATTCAGACTATATCAAGCAGTGAAACTAGTCCCATAACATTCAGACTATATCAAGCAGTGGCCCTAGGAACAGGCTGCACTAGTGTAGTCTGGCTAAGAAACTTGGGATCGAAGTAGGAAGGCAAACCAAGAAAACTCTAACCCAGCTGAAATCCGATGTGATGGACTAAAAGGTGCATATATCACAGTCTCACTGTAAACTATGACACAACATCACAATGTTTTTTTCAGGATGAATGCAGAAGAAGAAGACTGCACAGTGGGGCAGAATCAGTGATCAACTTTTCATCTGTCAACCAAATTAAATTTACCATGTGTGCTGAAAATCTGTTTAACTGCAGTCTTGTCGCATTGTTAGTTCAGTTGCTCTCCATTTAAAAAAAATTCCAGTTTCAGATGTGTCTTGATAATATCTTCTGAACGATGACTGTGAAATTATAAAATCCCACGAATGTGGGTAATTCATAAGAAAGGGAACGACTACTACTGTAGGAATTGTCAGTACAACCAGTAACCATTTTATGATGAATTTGTTTTAGCTCCTTTTTGTTATTCTACTCACCCGGTTCAGACATACACAAGGGATCACGATGCTGAGCAGTGCATGAGCTGCAGCTGTCAGTGAATCAAAGCTGACTGCTAGCGTCAGGGTCAGCAAACCAGAGCTGCCAATACCCTTTTACATCTTCACTGGATAACAGGCTGCAACAAAGCAGACTGGCTAAAGAGAAGGGATTGAAAAGAAAAGGCTAATTCCTGCTGAAGTCGGATGTGTAGGACCAAAAGGTGAAATATCGCAATCAAGCTGCAAACTACGACAATGCGCATTCCTTTCTCCGGACGACATCTTGCTACTTACAAAGCTCTTTTTTTCAGGGCTTGACAGCGAGAGTTTGAGAACAAACGACAAAGAAAAAAAAGATAAACATAATGGCATATGTGTACCTACTTACCAGCCCTTCCCACACAAACAGCACAACGATGGTCACAATGTACAGGGTAAAGAACACAGTAATCTTGATGACACTTGCATGCGTCAGCTGACCTCTGGTGATTGTGTAACCTTTAGCCATCAGAATCAACATGAGGATAAATATGGCTGTGCTGGCTGCTTGCAGGACTCTTCCTGTATGTTCAAACATAGAACCTTCTTTACAAGTTCTCAACTGACCATCAGGATCAACTTTAACTTAACTCAACTCCAGACAACATAACTTAACTTAACTTCTTTATTCTGGTTAGAAGACTACAGAATCTGTATACAACCAGTTTCTTGGAGGGTGGTTTAACCGTTGTGCAAGTCCATCTTAATAGAGCTAAGAAGGCCTGCAGCCAGGGACGCGCCATCTATAGGAGCTCTTAACAAACCACCTAGGGGAAGATTTTAATAACTTGGGTAGATTTTTAACTTGAATTTTGCCAGGGCAACGGCCGTTAAGCCTACTCTTTTCAATTTCCACCTGCCAAGGGAATTTTTACCTTTTTCGACACTGAACACAGGAGTCCGATCTCACTGCCCAGAGATCAAGGGAATTTTTATCAGTAGATCCACGTGCAAAAAACCCCAGTCTCCACCGAGATTCAAACACACGACCTCCGGCACCTGAGGCGGACATCTGGCCTCGAGACCACTGAATCTCCCTCATCCGTCTTATCACAGAGGTATCCTTACAATCATTTTCAAGCATCATGGAACATCAGCATCCAATTATTATACATATAGCTCATGATACTATCATTTATCTATTTGGGTCCAACAATTGAAACATCAGGAGATGCAGATGTAAGACCAGAATTGAATAGGCATGAATGGTATTCTTAAACAACACATGGAGATTCAGAGAAATCAAGATTCATGCCAAAGTTAGAGTATTCGAGAATGGTCTGTAATCTGGCAAATGGAGTTTAATGTAGATAAATGTACAGTCATCCACATGGGTAGATCCAATATGGAACATAATTACAGAATGGGAGAGAACAATATTAGAAAGATAGATAAAGAAAGGGACTTAGGGGTTATAATAGATCATACATGTAAGGTGAGGGAGCAAGTTCAGGTAGCAGTAAAAAAGGCAAATGCAATGTTAGGGATGATAAAAAGAAATATTAAACATAGGAGCAAGGAAGTGATAGTCAAACTGTATAAAGCATTAGTTAGACCTAGATTGGAGTACTGTGTACAGGTGTGGAGTCCTTATCAGAGAGGGGATATAGACATGCTGGAGAGAATACAAAAAAGAGCGACAAAGCTGATAGTGGGATTCCAGAATTACAGTTATGAAGAAAGATTAAAAAGAACTGGCCTTCAGTGTCTAGAAGAGAGAAGAATTCGTGGTGACTTAATACAGGTGTATAAGATGATCAGAGGAATGGATAAAGTAGACTATAACAAGTTTTTTAAAGTACAACCACCAACAAGGACAAGAGGGCACAGCTACAATTTGACTAAGGAGAGGTCCAGATTAGATATTAGGAAGTATTTCTTTAGCCAGAGAGTTGTGAATGCTTGGAATGCATTGCCAAGTGAGGTGGTGGAGGCAGGGACGGTCAATGCATTTAAGAACAGATTGGATGCGTACAGCTTCTAGAGGAAGGTGATGTAAATGGAACTGGTTGTATACAGACTCTGCAGAGTCTTCTAAACCAGTATAAAGACGTTAAGTTAAGTTAGTGACAAGTCGGTGCTGCTGTATGGAGCCAAAACATGGAGCACTAGCATTAAATGGTTACACATTTGGGCAGAAAGAGTAGACCACATATGCTGGCGAGATGTAGTCAATGGCTTATGCACCAAGAGGAGTGATGGAATTTGATTGATTGATTGTTCATGGTACTATTGTATAATCAGTAAGCTCTAAATGTAATCTGTAACACTGGTATTCAGTCAGGCATATCAAGTACCCGATGCCAGGTAGCTAAATGTTCTATGAACTCATTTCAGTCTTTTACTTCAGAGCTCCTCGTGGAATGAGGGTTTTGCTCAGCCCATCTCTTATCTCATTGGTTGACGTCTGAGGGGAAGCTTAAAGTTGTAGGGCCAGTACGACATCCCTTTTTGTGTCCATATGTTGTCTGCTATATGCACCACATGCCCGGCTAATCTGAATGTCCTTAAACAACGCAGTATCTATGACGATATTGAAAGTGGTCTAGCCCCTGATTTGTGTGTTGTGAATACACATTTTAGGTCCAGTGAAATCTTCTTCTCCTTCTGCGTTTGTCCTGAAAAGGATAATGTAGTTTACAGCAAGGCTGTGATATCTGTGCCTTTCGGCCAAACACTTCTGGTTTCGGCACAACATTTTAGGGACCAGGTTTGCCTTCACCTGCAATGCCTATTTTCTTAGCCAGGCTACACGAGTGCAGCCTGTTTCTAGTTTCTAGGGTCACCACTTGGAGACAGAATAGGGTCATGGTCAGCCATTGTGCCTTGACCATGACGCAAGTCGCCACCTATGAGTTGCTGGCTACTGTCAGCTCATTCACTGCTGCATCTTTGGTCCCAGTCCATTGGAATAAAGCAGGAGACAGCAAACAAATAGACCAACAGCAAAACCTCAGAAGAAGCTGCATTAAAGACCTGTATTCCTTTTTGTATATCACACCTACTATTAAATGTTACAATTAAGGAGGAGGCATTACATGTTGAAGTCTATCAATGACGACCGCCTGCTAAATGATGACATCACATTGGTAGATCCAATATGGAACATAGTTACTGAGTAGGAGAGAACAATATTAGAAAGATAGAGAGGGAAAGGGACCTAGAAGTGATAATAGATTATACAGGTAAGGTGAGTGAGCAAGTCCAGGTAGCAGTGAAAAAGGCAAATGCAATGTTAGGTATGATCAAATAAAAATATTAAACATAGTTAGCAAGGAAGTGATAGTCAAACTGTATAAAGCATTAGTTAGACCTAGATTGAGTTCTGTGTACAAGTGTGGAGTCCGTATCATAGAGGAAATATAAACATTAAGGAAAGGATACAAAAAAGAGCAACAAAACTAATAGTGGGATTCCAGAATTATAGTTATGAGGAAAGATTCAGGTCACCGGCCGACAGTGTTTAGAAAAGAGAAGAATTCATGGTGATTTCATGTTTATAAGATAATCACAGGAAATGATTAATTTAGACTTTGACAAGTTTTTCAAAATACATCGGCCAACAAGAACTAGAGGGCATAGCTACAAATTAACTAAAGAAAGGTCCATATTAGATGCCAGGAAATATTGTTTTAATCAGAGAGTGGTGAATGCTTGTAATGCATTCCCAAGGGAGAAGAAATGAAGGCAGATTTGATGCTCATAGCTTTAAGAGCAGAGTAATGCAAATGTAACAGGTTGTATAACTCTTCTAAACCAGTATAAAAACGTTAAGTCAAAGTTAAGTCCCTTCTGGATGTTGTTGTTTAACGACCACAATGAGAAGGATTGCTCTTTTGTGCCCCCTGAAAAGGGCGTTAAGTGGCGGGTTGTTGTAGCTTCCATCACATCCCAAGTGTGCTGATGAAGGTGGACCGGGGTCCTCCAAGAGGTTGTGCTTTGCTTGACTTCATCTATGTATCGCTCATCACTATGGGAATCACATCGATCCCTCATCTTGTTAGCCAGGCTGCCATGACAACAGCCCATTTCCAGGGAGGGATGTCAGCAACCCCATCCTGTAGGGTACAAAAACTTCAAATGTTTGATGACTTGGTTTGTATTTGTTGAAGACCTATGCTTCACAGGGAGCTTAAAAAAGTATTAATTGATTTATTTATTGATTGGCTGATTGATTGAGACTTAATTAGATAAAGAGGTCCTAGAATTTGCACTCAGGATAATACTAAATCTCATAAATTTAGACAACGTGAAGTGACCTTGACCTACCAGTTGCCTCTAAAGGCCCTTGCTCCAAGCCAGTATTGCCATAGTAGCCCCAGGCTATCACCTTCAGCAGCAAGTGGAAAGTCCAAATGAAAAGTGCAGCCAGGTAGAGCTTGTATGTGGTGTGGAAGAGATTTTTTCTACGCAGGACAGCTGGAAAACAAGATCAGTGAAGTGATTAATAGAGCAGGGCTGAGGAATAAAGGCATTTGCCTCTGCAGTCACCACACAGTTTGTAGGCTAGATTTTTATTGTATCTCAGAAAAACAACCTAAGCCTTGCCCAGGTTTTGAACACATATCCCTTAGCCAAGAGCCGGATATCGTTAACTCCTCAAAGCTGAAATAGTAGGATGCCAGCCTGAACTCGTTAAAGAAGACCAGAACGTAGTGTGCAATTACTGCGTCTTTTGACTTGTCTTCTAGCTGGGATGTAAGGGTTATCATATCAGCTGTCTTCTAGCTGGGATGTAAGGGTTTTCATATCAGCTGTCTTCTAGCTGGGATGTAAGGGTTTTCATATCAGCTGTCTTCTAGCCTGGGGTGTAAGGGTTATCATATCAGTTGTCTTCTAGCTGGGATGTAAGGGTTATCATATCAGCTGTCTTCTAGCC
This sequence comes from Ariolimax columbianus, assembly GCA_036924085.1. Taxonomy (NCBI): domain Eukaryota; kingdom Metazoa; phylum Mollusca; class Gastropoda; order Stylommatophora; family Arionidae; genus Ariolimax; species Ariolimax columbianus. The sequence continues at coordinate 58,285,299 of JAVGWX010000019.1, forward strand.
TGGGATGTAAGGGTTATCATATCGGCTGTCTTCTATCCTGTGCTATAAGGGTTATCATATCAGCTGTCTTCTAGTCTGGGATGTAAGGGTTATCATATCAGCTGTCTTCTACCTTGGGATGTAAGGGTTATCATACCAGCTGTCTTCTATCTTGGGATGTAAGGGTTATCATATCAGCTGTCTTCTATCTTGGGATGTAAGGGTTATCATACCAGCTGTCTTCTATCTTGTGATGTAAAGGTTATCGAACCAGCTGTCTTCTATCTTGGGATGTAAGGGTTATCATATTAGCTGTCTTCTATCTTGGGATGTAAGGGTTATCATATCAGCTGTCTTTTATCTTGGGATGTAAGGGTTATCATATCAGCTGTCTTCTATCTTGGGATGTAAGGGTTATCATATCAGCTGTCTTCTATCTTGGGATGTAAGGGTTATCATATCAGGTCTTCCAGCTGGAATGTAAGGGTTATCATATCAGCTGTCTTCTAGCCTGGGATGTAAGGTTTATCATATCAGCTGTCTTCTAGTCTGGGATGTAAGGGTTTTCATATCAGCTGTCTTCTATCTTAGGATGTAAGGGTTATCATATCAGCTGTCTTCTAGCTGGGATGTAAGGGTTATCATATCAGGTCTTCTAGCTGGAATGTAAGGGTTATCATATCAGCTGTCTTCTAGCCTGGGATGTAAGGTTTATCATATCAGCTGTCTTCTAGTCTGGGATGTTTACCAGAGAGAACATCTATAAATGCTATTCAGTTATGCTAGTCTTCTAGCCTGGGATGTTTACCAGAGAGAACATCTATCAATGCTATTCAGTTATGCTAGTCTTCAATCCTACAGAGATTCTCTACTGTTGTCCTCTCAATAAACTTTGGCTCATCCTTGAAGTCTTGAGGGTTCCTGTTTCCTTGTGTCCCATGCTTACTATAGTGCCTGCATTCTGCAATGAATGTCAACTGGTCGACATCCTTCAGCTGTTAGAAACCGATCAACTCTGGACGGATTCTGTATCACCCCTGCCATGTTTTCAACAGTTTGCTGAGGAAACTAGGAGTCGGAGGATAATGACATTTTGCAAATTTGATGGTTGGTATGTGCTGTGTACATCAGAAGTGATGTCATCATGCACATCGTACATATGTTCACTTGGTGCAGTTAGGTCCAGTTTAATTTGAACACGCCTCGTAATTCACACTTTTAAAACATAACTGATCAGCCCGTTGTCTGATTAATAGGGAAAAGAGGGAAATTACTCTTAAAAAAAACAACTACATTCTCTGTGGCAATACTCTATGCTCTGATCTAGAGGGGAGTCTTCGTCTTTTCCCACACAGGTTAGAGTATAGGGCCCTTACTGTAGTCAGCCTTCTTTACTAAGTCTGGACCGAGAACTTTACATGTTTTTGCAGTGGTGATTTTTGCTGCAATTTGATTTACACAATAAGATTGCTAGACCCATGCACAGCTCTCTTTGGTCACCATTTATGACATGCATGAAGGTACAGTGGGCCTATTCTTTCCTCCTGAGTAAGGAACCCTAGGAGACACTCTGGTAGGAGCAAAGTTCTGTCAAATAATCATTTGGTTACAGATGATGTTCCTTCTAGTTACTCAAACTAACTTCCAGAACTAATCTTACCTGCACACACAAAGGACAACAGAGCCATGACCAAGTAGACAATAAAGAAACTTATGTCCACTGGAAGAATATCTGAAAGTAAAACAATGATCGGGTGTCCTTTATCTGATAAATTGTGCTCTAGTTTCTGGCAGCCTACATCTTTGCTCTACTTTCATCTTGATGCTCCGTCACATTCTATGGGTGGACTATGATATCTGAGCCTTTTGTCCTAGCTTGTCCACTTTCATCAAGTCAATTGTATTGAGGATCACTCTCCAAGCAGTGTCTTACAGTAAAGTAATACCTAAGGTTGCCAGAAAATGTGGCTGATTTTGTTGAGTAAAGTTGAAGTTTCTTTTAGTGAAGTCAAGCCACTTTCAACAACAGTCTTTTTGGTTATGTTGGGGCACACAGTACTTAATAAAAGTTAACCCTGTTGGTAAGCACTATTATCACTTTTCTGGAAGAGAGCACCTGTATTTTCAAGGAACTCAAAAGTGGAACAAAGGTAGCTACACTGCAACCTGTTAAGCATGTCATAAGAGGGTCTTCTTGGCTTCTCTGTAGTCGAGAGGTAAGGCACTTGCCTCTCAAATTATGAACAGAAATAATGGATGATTGAATCCCTAAAGTTTTCAAGTGACCCCTGGTCTCAAGACAGATAGAAACAGAGTGCCTGCATCCTGAGTTATCTCTAGTCGTCTTGGTTTATGTCTTGCCACTATCCCAAGGTAGCTTGGGACCACAGAGTGAGGTTCATGACCAGCGCAGCTTCTTCCTCACTATAATCCAAGTACAGTGCAAGTTACATTGTCAAGACAAGGACTGTCTGATGATGTCGCCTTCATCGCTTGCGATTGGCCACTAACTAACCAATTAACTAAGAGAGACAATTAAGGAGGGTATGGGTGATGGTTGGGCATCTTATCATGTAAAAACTGTCAACCACAAGAAAAGTCAAGAAGGTCTTTTCACTCCAGAGTACAAGGTATGCATCACCGTACTGGGCCTTCATTGATGGTTGGGCATCTTATCATGTAAAAACTGTCAACCACAAGAAAAAGTCAAGAAGGTCTTTTCACTCCAGAATACAAGGTATGCATCACCGTACTGGGCCTTCATTGATTAGATTAGATGCGCATAGCTTTCAGAGCAAGGAAAATAGAAATGAAACTGGTTGTATACAGACTCTGAAGAGTCTTCTAAACCAGTATAAAGATGTTAAGTTAAGTTAGGTTATTCCAGATCTACAAGTGTAGAAAACAATCTCCAACTTATTCCTTTTGGGGTGCCTATATTGATGCCACATCATATAAACAATGAGAGCTAGCAAGAGAAGCAGCAGCCTCATCATGTCAAACAAATTACTACAGAAACAATTCACTGCAAGAATGTTCAAAGTAATCTGGCACAGACCGCCTCATATGGAGCCAAGCACAGACAAGAAAACAAATTGTAGTCGTCAGATCTAAGACCTTCCATCTTTAATTCAATCATTAACTTGTATTTTATTATTTGATAATAGTCAATTTACAAGAGATTACCTACAGAATTCATCTGCGGAATACTCTCTGTGCAACAGATCTTCCCCATTTGTCATATGTATTTTGTACTGTAAGTACAGACCACCAACCTGCAGGAAAGAAAGATGTACAAGATTACATAGCAAAGTTGTATGTCATAATGTCATATGTATAATTGCATCATCAGATGTCATGGGAAAGTACAATTTTCTTATGTGTACCATCTGTATGGTTGTTTTTATTTTCTATCCATAATTCTAGTATTTCTTTAACACCATCAGTCCATCTTTTCTTGGTTGTCAGTGAAGAGTCCTATGGAGACCTGGGAACCAAACTTAAATTTGTAAATGATCATTTGTTTGTTTACTTTTTCTCTTGATATAAAAAAGTATTTCACACCTAGGTTTTGAGGACGACATTGTGGTCTTTAGCCATAACATTGCAGAAACTGAACAAAGCCTAAACGAGATGAATGAAGCAGGCGAGGCGGTCGGCCTGAACATAAAAAGGAAGAAGACTCAATTTCTACTGAACTCTTTCTGCCCTACGGGGACACTGCAATTGGAAGATCAGCTCATCGCTATGTCTACCTAGGCCAGGAAATCAACAACAACCCAAACATTGATAAGGAGATCTCATGCAGGAGAGCGGCTGATTGGCTCAGCTTCAATCGTATTAAACCAATATTCCGGGGGACGGCATGGCCTAGTGGTTTAGTGGCACGGCTCACAACCAGAAGGTGCTGGGTTCGATCCCCATCACAGCACCGGCCATTACCTCGGGGAAGCAAACCCTTAGAAAATGCAGGAGGAAGCAGACCCTTACATAAAATGCATGCTGAAGTCGGATGCACTGGGCCGACAGGCGCAAAATAAAAACCACAGTGTAACGCACACACGCCTTGGGAAATAGATAAATAAGGCGAACGCAAAAAAAACAAAAAAAAACAATATTCCAACAGATGATGGACGTCAAAGCCAGTGCTCACAAATTCACTAACACGGTTATCCCATCAATGGTGTGAGGTTTGAAGTCTGCGCAAATCTGACGCATAGAAGCTTCAAATTACCAAAAGAGCAATGGAGTGAAGTGCATTAAATATCTTCCTAAGAGACCATATTCTAAATACAGAGATTCACGACTAAAGAGAGTTCCAGGATGTCATTGACTCTGCATCAATGCAAATGTACAATGTACAGATGGGTCGGCCATGTGGTACGCGTGACGGATGTTAGATGAACGAGGGGGATGTATTTCTGGTGGCCATACAACTACAATGCCTGCGTGGCCGCTACCAACAAGTTGGAGAGATGATCTGCACCACGACCTTGGACCATCATGATACTCCAAGGTGAAGGACAGATTCAATCAGCTTTTGGCTATCTGGCTTCAGGCAACCTTGCGTGATTGAATATCAGGATTCAAGTATTCAAGTAATTAAGTAAGTATACATATATAAAATTTTCTAAATGACTGAGTCAGACAATGATCTCAGTTCTTGCGCGTATTGAAAATAAATATAAAAACTGACAATCTAAAGCCAGACCTACGACTGGAATTATTCTCTTTTGATCTTATCATTCATGTACTGATCACCACAAAACACCACAAAACATAACATCACAAAACACCACATCAAGTGAATGTTAACTTCATTATACAACAGAATCCTGAAAACACCCCATCTTTAAAACAGAGTAATTGTTTTGTTTTTTTCATTTCAATGAAAGCAGTTACATGTTAATGATGAGTGGCTTTTTAGCTCCAGGTGAAGCATAAAGCTGGCCCTACAGTTGACCACTTTACAAGAGTAGAAGGATTGAAATGGTATGATACGATGACTAATGTGAAACTTTTGGCAAGTACCAGACAGATATCAGTGGAATATGACATGAGGAAATGATGGTGGCATTGGATAGGACACACATTAAGGAAACCAGCTAATTGCATTGTAAGATAATCTCTCATCTGGAATCCCTGAACAACAGAGAGGTTGGCTTGACTTGGCTTCGTTCATTCTCAATCTCCCACTACCAAACCCTAAAAGGGCTTAAGTAGCAGAATGTAGTCCAGAGAATGGAATGCATTGTGTCGTAGTTTACAGCTTGACTGCGATATTTGCACCTTTCGGTCCAACATATCCAACTTCAGCAAGCCATTTTTGAGTACCGGGTTAGCATTCAATCTTCGATACCTTCTCCTTAGCCAGTCTGCCCTGCTGCAGCCTGTTATCCAAGATCACTGCAAGGATGTGTTGAAGGGTCTTGGCAGCTTTGGTTCGCTGGCCCTGACACTAGCAGTCAGCTATGAGTCGCTGACCACTGCAGCTCATGCGCTACTCAGCATCTTGATCCAGAACAAGAGAGGTTAAATGAGAGCAAAACACAGATGGGGAAGTGAGCTCGAGATGAATATAAAGAAAATGGAGAAGATGTAGACACAGTTGTAAATAATGGCTCAGGACTTGGCATGTATTAGTTGAAGACCTGTGCTTCATAGAGAGCTGAAAATGTTTTTATGACTGATGATGATACACCTACTTGATCCTTTGATTCTCCGCAGCGGGCTATGGCTATGTACCACCATCTTTCCCGCGATGATCTGAAGCTTCTCTGGCCCTTACAGTGGTACCATGGACTTCCATGTTGAAGAATCAGCTGGCAGCCAGAGAATCTGAAGGAAAGAAATGAATAATTATTAATATAAACATTATGGATCAGCTTCACAGAGGTACAGATGAATAGAGATCTAGTGATATCAGAGAGGTGTGGAGGATATGGTGGCTTATAGAGGTGTGGAGGATATGGTGGGTTATAGAGGTGTGGAGGATATGGTAGCTTATAGAAGTGTGGATGATATGGTAGGTTATAGAAGTGTGGATGATGTGGTGGGTTATAGAGGTGTGGAGGATATGGTGGGTTATAGAGGTGTGGAGGATATGGTGGTTCTAGAGGTGTGGAGGATATGGTGGCTTATAGAGGTGAGGAGGATATGGTGGCTTATAGAGGTGTGGATGATACGGTCTCCGTTTTTTCCTGACATATCATGACAAGGGAAGGTTTCGCATTGGGCTGGCAGCCTCACCATGTAAAAACCATTGCTACTGAAACAACACTGCAAACAAATGGATTCAGGATTAAAGCTGGATAGAGTAAATGAAAGGCAGCGTTGGACCTACTCTGCCACTTGGAGTGACAGGAAAATGATACAAAAAAATGGAAGTTGCAGGGATCTCACCAACAGAATATGCACACCCACAAACCAATCAGTACTCATTTACACATACTCTAAGACCAGGGTTTCTCAATCAGTGTTACACACAACTCTAGAATTTATCAATATATTTCCAGAGGTTCCGTAACAGATACTGGATAAATAAAATAAAATAAATTATTTATTTTAAAGCAAAGCAGTTGGTCTAAAATTAAATAGACTAAAGACACATTGCACGCTGAACAGTTTCTGTCCCTGTGAGGAAATGCGGTTTGGAACTGATTTCGTCAAAAACATGTATTCATACATTCTACTTGGGACAATAAATTACGAACTTCCATGAGATGTATATAAGAGATCGCACAGCTAGGTGGTTCAGTTTCAACCGCATCAAGACAGTACATCAACAGATGAAAAATAACAAAGCGAGAGCTCACATTTTTAACAGCTTTGTCATTCCAGCCATGGTATATGACTGTGAGCTGTGTAACCTACGAAAAAGTGACAAGACGTGGCTCCAAGCTACTCAACAAGTGATAGAGCATAGAACACTGTTACTTTCACTACAAGACCACATCTGTAACACTGCCATAAGGAGTAAAATCTGCTTCACTAAAGTCGTAGCTACGGCGTTGCTAATAAAGTACATTTGGGCAGGTTACATAGTACGCATGCCTGACAATAGATGGACACATAAAGTGACGTTATAGTGAACCTATACTTATAACCATCTACCTAGACGTCACCAATGTGGTGGCGAGATGGCCTACGATAAAACCTTGGTTCGACATGGTACTTAAAGGCAAAAGACAGATGAGTTTAGACGACATTTGGCTACCTGGCATAGAGTATGTAATGGGCCTGAATAAATACCAGGATAACAATATTACAGTAAATAATTTTAAAATATTGAGCTGCCAGTTCTCGACAGAGGCAATCCAACCCAACATGTTTGCTATGTGCAATTAATAGGTTGCATTTGATTTATAATATTTAGTTGATTTATAATGTTGATGATGTATATAGAAATCAATAACATCAATTCAAAGAGCATGGACAATTATTGAATAACTAGTTACAAGTCACTGATCACATTCATTTACATTAATCTACAGCTATAACAAGTAGTAGACTAGGTTTCTTGAAGCCTTTAAAATACTTTTAATGGTAGTCCCGGATACAAAAAATGTTGAGAAAAGATGCTTTAGACAAATTTGTCTAACTTACAGTGATGTCTCAGAGTCGCTTGTGTTCAGAGCAATGATCTGGTTGCTGGCAACGCTGAGAACTGACAGTCTCTCTGAGCATGTCTGCAAACAAATACAATCAAAGTTAGTCAACATTTAAACCAAACAAAATACAGCCAAAGTTAGTCAACATTTAAATCAAACAAATACAGCCAGAGTTTGTCAACATTTAAACCAAACAAACTCAGCCAGAGATAGTCAACATTTAAACCAAACAAAATACAGCCAAAGTTAGTCAACAATTAAACTAATCAAAATACAGCCAAAGTTAGTCAACATTTAAACCAAACAATATACAGCCAAAGTTAGTCAACATTTAAACCAAACAAATACTGTCAGAGTTAGTCAACATTTAAATCAAACAAACTCAGCCAGAGATAGTCAACATTTAAACTAAACAAAATTGGTGGGTTGCATGGTGCCATAGTTGCTGGAGTGTTCCCTTGACGAGTGCTTCTGTCTTCAACATCTGTTCTATTGTGGGTTGGTTGGGGAAAACTGTACACAAAAGTTGACATGTATGTTGATATGAGTTTGAAAGGCTGCAAGCAAATGTCTGGCTCTGATAGAGCATCAGTGTCTCCACCAAGGCAAAAGTGTATTATGCTGTATGTTAACCTCCCTACTGCATGCCTGTAAAACATGGACAGTGTATAGCAGACTTGCCAGAGTGCTAAATCATTTTCACTTGAGTTGTCTGCGAAGGATTGAGGACCGAGGACAAAGTATCTAACTGACATTCTTAGCAAGTCAAACCGTGTTGAGCATCCATACGCTTGTGCAAAAAGCCCAGATAAGATGGAGGAGACATGTTGTTCACATGTCAGATGTACTGTTATATATTGGGCTCATAACAGGGACAGACGACGGCATTATCAGGGGGACAGAAGAAACACGATAGACAATCCATGAAAGTGAAAAGCTTCAACAGTGATGTCACCTCCTGGGAGTTGCCTGCACAGAACCATTCCACCTGGCACACCAGCATCAGCAAAAGTGCTCAGATCGTATAGTGAAACTCCATTACATAGGCCCAGAGAAAGCATGCCATCTGAAAAAGAAGAGCAGATGATGACTTCGCAGCCAACTCCTCATATATGTATCTCCAGGTGCGGCAGAGTCTGTCTTTATAGCCATATGAGAACAGATCTCACAGAACGTCTGATTCTGTCGCCATCTTCCCTTGTGATTGACAACTATTAGTATTTCATATTACCCTAACCAACCTTTCCAGACTTGTATACAAAGTTCCACTGTCCAGGTTCATCGTAATACAGTAAGACTTCTTGTGTTCCATAAGCCTTAAAATAATGATAAACATAAATTTATTATTTTAAGAGCATCACATTACACAAATAATTATTGTCACAAGCAACTGAAAGATCAAATAAATAAAGTTGATCTAATTACATTCAAAACAAGTTGATCAATTATTGATTCTTGCACTCTTCAGATATTTGGCTTTCTTTGGCAATTTAAAGGTATCCCTCTTTCTTTTCTGTTGATAATTACCTTCTCGTCCTGTAATTTCTTGAAGAACTGGTGTAGCATCACTGTGGACAGTGAACCAGCTGACAGCAGTCAGTGACTTATAGCTAGGCTGCTTGCATCAGGGTCAGCGAACCACAGCTGGGACTAAGACCATATTCAGCCGCCAGGTAGCAGCCCTGGAAACAGACTGCACTAATTTAGTTTGGTTAAGAGAATAGGGATCACAGTGGGAAGATAATCCTGATACCCAAAAAAGCCAGCGGACATCAGATGTCTCAGGCCAAAAGGTGGAGATATCACTGCTTCACTGTAAACTACAACACTATATACCAACGCTCTTTTTAGGATGAATGTCGAGAAAGAACAAGAAGTATCACTGTAGTGGATGGGATATCTGACTTTGTGGCTACTGGAGTACGTTACATCTGGTTGTTTAGCTATGTTCTTCACTATGTTTATGATCTATTGATTTGTTGGTAGATGTTCTGGTCTCTTCTGAACGTTGGGTGGCATCAGTTCCTGTCCATCATTTGTTGATGGATTTTCTGGTCCTCTCTGAACTTTGGATGGTACCAGTTCATGTCAATAATTTTACATTTTTGCTCATCTTCTTTAGTTCCACTAAAAACACTCCAGTTGCTTTGGCTTGTTCTTCCAGTATTCTTCCTCAGGAGTTCTTAGGCCTCTTTATTATTTGTTTCATCTGTGAATTTCAATTGAGGACATACAGTGGGATCACTTGAGTTGGTGTCACACAGTGTGGTAACCATAGTGTCATCTCAATGGACCCCCTCTTGTACCAGACCATACATAAATCTTAGCAACGTTTTTCCCCTGTTTCTTGTAGTGAATGAGAAGAACACAAAACATTCATCACCATGGCTACAAATGTGCACACTGTGACTTACAACTGGGTATTTAAACTCATAGTCCAGGGCTCCATTCTGTGTCAAGAAACAAAACCTTGTCAGAAATTCCCAGTTCTGAAATGAACAAATCATAAATGAATGATTTAATTAATATTAGAACTGAACACAGTACTCCAAGTTAGGTCTCACCAATTGTTTATATAGTTTGTGATGACGAGTGTTCCTAGTTGTGGTTGCCCTTAGTAATAGTATATTTAGTCGATGCAGTACTTCTACGTTAGTAACAAAATTGATATCATTATCATTAACAAATTTACCAGCAAGTAGTCAAGCTGGGCTTTAGTTTCCCAATTTGGACGGTGAGTATCACTATCACTCAGGTATCTGGAGTATCCCAGCAGGTTTCTTGAGTTGAAGAAGCACTGTTCATAATACTAGTTTAAGTTAAGTAAGTTAAATTAATTATTGCTCAAATTAATATTTAGGGATTAATGAGTATTTAAAAGTCTTACGTATGTAGATTCAAGGGTTCCTTTAATCCATTTCGAATAAGCACCGCGATGATCCACAATTATAAATGCCAGTAGTATCACCACATTCATAATTTACAGTTTTGTTTTCTCTTAAAGACGGTTTACATTCTCCAACTGAGACTATCATCCAAACGACCGTTACTTCGCCATATTTAAACGCTCCAGGTCATGTGATCGTTCCCATGACAACAAAGAGTGCCGTGATGGAGAAATCCATTAACTAATGTCAATATTTGCATTCAACTTGCTTTTTAGATTTGCAATACTGCATTGGAAGGGTGCGATAAGCATTGAAGATTACAAGAGGAAAGTCTGCAGGCCTTAAAAAAAAAACGATTATTGAATGCTGCCACAGTGTCGGGCACACGTAATCCTTGCAGCCTCTATTTGAAGGTACACAGATGTCAATTACACACTGAGTTTCACTTTCAGTCTGAACACAAGTTAAAAGGGCTGCGAGCGTAGAGGCTTCAAACCTTGGGGGTTTGTAGTGATATGTTGTCCGGGTCATGCTGGGGTTTAAAGTAATGAAAGAGATTATACCATGGCCTCCAAAGTACCGACAATGTGGACAATGAATATGGATAGGGTTTGATTTTGAAATAAGATACCGCATCGATGTGACCACAATCCAGGTTTAACAATTTTGAAATCAACCATCAGTTCAGCAGGTAGGGGAGCCTGCGAAGACAGATCAGCAGTCTGAATAGGAAACAGTATACCACAATTTACCGCTTCAGAATAGGTCATTGCAGACTAAATGCACACATGTACAAAATGAAAGCGGCACAGACTGCACAGTGCACATGTCAGGTAGGACCCCAGACTCCAGAACACATCCTGCAAATATGTTCACTGCACCAAATCTCCCGTGATAAGATCTAGCCCGAGGAAAGAAACATACAAGATAAACTATGGGGAACCGTTTGAGGACTTGCGACTGACGTGTCACTTCATGGAGGTGGCATAAAACGAACATACGAAATCAAACGCAAAGAAGAAGATCAGGAGTGTGTAGAAACAGTGAGCTTATCGTAGAGGCGATATAAACACGCTGGAAAGAATACAAAAAAGAGCGACAAAGCTGATAGTGGGATTCCAGTTATGAGGAAAGACTCAGAAAAAACCGGCCTACAGTGTCTAGAAGAGAGAAGAACTCGTGGTGACTTAATACAGGTTTATAAGATGATCAGAGGAATCGATAAATTAGATTATAACAAGCTTTTTAAAAAATTCAGCCACTCACAAGAACAAGAGGGCACAGCTACAAGTTGATTAAAGAGAGGTCCAGATTAAATATTAGGAAATATCTTTTTAGTCAGAGAGTGGTCAATGCTTGGAATACATTGCCACGGGAGGAAGTGGAGGCAGGAGCAGTTTAAGCATTTAAGAATAAATTGGATGCGCATAGCTTTTAGAGCAAGGTGATGTAAATGAAACTGGTTGTATACATACTCTGCAGAGTCTTCTAAACCAGTATAAAAACGTTAAATTAAGTTAAGACACATCAATATCCCCGACTTTCACCAATTGCTGAAAGAGATTGGGCACCTATGATCCAAGGTCTGTCGGGAATGCAGTGCCATTAAATCTTTAGAAGGAAACAACACTTTCAAAAAGGATATAGCTTAGTGTATACTTTGTATCAGATGGTCAGAAGTGTTCACAAGCATTGCCCTGTGAGAAAGAAGTAGGCTCACTGCGGCCATCCAAGCATTTCGTAAGTAGCCCCTCTGAGTCGTGATTGGAGTAGTGGTAACTCTCTAGTTTTTTTGTGTACCTTGTCTTTATGGCGTTGTCTCTTCACTTCTCCGTGTAGCTGGGACCTTTTCACTGCGTTGTCTCTTCACTTCTCCGTGTAGCTGGGGCCTTTTCACGGCGTTGTCTCTTCACTTCTCCGTGTAGCTGGGGCCTTTTCACGGTGTTGTCTCTTCACTTCTCCGTGTAGCAGGGACCTTTTCACGGCGTTGTCTCTTCACTTCACCCTGTAGCAGGAATCACTTTACGACGTTGTCTCTACACTTCACTTCACTGTGCAGCAGGAACCTCGTTATGGAGTTGTCTCTTCACTTCCCCTCTCTGTGCAGCAGAACCTCATATGAAGTTGTCTCTTCACTTCACTTCCCCTCTCTGTGCAGCAGAACCTCGTTATGGAGTTCTCTTCTCTTCACTTAACTTCACTTCCCCTCTCTGTGTAGCAGGAACCTCGTTATGGAGTTGTCTCTTCACTTCACTTCACCTTTCTGTACAGCAGGAACCTCGTTATGGAGTTGTCTCTTCACTTCATTTCATTTCCCCTCTCTGTGTAGCAGGAACCTCGTTATGGAGTTGTCTCTTCACTTCACTTCACCTTTCTGTACAGCAGGAACCTCGTTATGGAGTTGTCTCTTCACTTCACTTCACCTTTCTGTACAGCAGGAACCTCGTTATGGAGTTGTCTCTTCACTTCATTTCATTTCCCCTCTCTGTGTAGCAGGAACCTCGTTATGGAGTTGTCTCTTCCCTTCACTTCCCCTCTCTGTGTAGCAGGAACCTCGTTATGGAGTTGTCTCTACACTTCACTTCACCTTTCTGTACAGCAGGAACCTCGTTATGGAGTTGTCTCTTCACTTCATTTCCCCTCTCTGAGTGGCAGGAACCTCGTTATGGAGTCTCTTCACTTCACTTCACTCCACTTCCCCTCTCTGAGTGGCAGGAACCTCTTTACGGCATTGTCTCTTCACTTCACTTCCCAGTGTAGCAGGGACCTTTTCACGGCGTTGTCTCTTTACTTCACCCTGTAGCAGGAATCACTTTACGACGTTGTCTCTTCACTTCACCCTGTAGCAGGAATCACTTTACGACGTTGTCTCTTCACTTCACTGTGCAGCAGGAACCTCGTTATGGAGTTGTCTCTTCACTTCCCCTCTCTGTGCAGCAGAACCTCATAATGGAGTTGTCTCTTCACTTCACTTCCTCTCTCTGTGCAGCAGAACCTCATTATGGAGTTGTCTCTTCACTTCACTTCCCCTCTCTGTGTAGCATGAACCTCTTTATAGCATTGTCTCTTCACTTCACTTCCCAGTGTAGCAGGAACCTCTTTATGGCATTGTCTCTTCACTTCACTAAACTTCCCTGTGTAGCATGAACCTCTTTATAGCATTGTCTCTTCACTTCACTTCACTTCCACTCTCTGTGTAGCAGGAACTTCTTTACAATGTGTGTGCATGCATGTGTGTGTGTATGTGTGTGTGTATGTGTGTGTATGTGTGTGTGTATGTGTGTGTGTATGTGTGTGTGTATGTAGGTGTATGTGTGTGTGTATGTGTGTGTGTATGTGTGTGTGTATGTGTGTGTGTGTGTGTATGTGTGTGTGTATGTGTGTGTATGTGTGTGTGTATGTGTGTGTGTATGTGTGTGTATGTGTGTGTGTATGTGTGTGTGTATGTGTGTGTATGTGTGTGTGTATGTGTGTGTGTATGTATGTGTGTTTGTATGTGTGTGTGTGTTCCAATAGAGCTGGGTTCAGGATGCAGCCTTGCCTTGCAAAGACGAGAAGTTTCGGAAGCTCTCTATCAGGGACCTATTTGCTGATGGTGCTACAATTGTGCAAAGATGGATGTCACACCAACCATCAACATCATCATGTTGCTTGCCCTTTGCAGAACGACTTTCTCATGACAGCCGATCTGCAAGACACTTGATCCCTGCCCCGTTCTCCGACCTCTGCCTCTGTCAACCTCAGAGCCTCAACAATGTTCCTTGTCCCTCTTCTCTTTGGTCTGCCTCTGCCTCATTTAGTCTGCCTCTGCCTCATTTGGTCTGCCTCTGCCTCATTTGGTCTGCCTCTGCCTCATTTGGTCTGCCTCTGCTTCATTTGGTCTGCCTCTGCCTCATTTGGTCTGCCTCTGCCTCATTTGGTCTGCCTCTGCCTCATTTGCCAGGTATCATACCCTCCGGTATCGTTCTGTCAAGGTCAATGTAATGTAAGAAATTCATCAAAGATACCTAAGTAACACATATATATATTGTAGGACACAAACATACACAAGAACACACCCTGTAAACAAACCTCATACAAAATTCAGATAAAGGTCTTTAGAAAAATACTGATATACTTTGTGCATTTAATAACATGTAGTACTCCCCAAATAATATTCAGATTGAGGTCATAAATTGTTATATTTTGTCATCAAGCCCAAATTTTACATGAGGACACATTTCACATGAGGACACATTTCACATGAGGACACATTTAACGTGAGGACACATTTCACACGAGGACACATTTAACGTGAGGACACATTTCACACGAGGACACATTTCACATGAGGACACATTTCACGTGAGGACACATTTCACACGAGGACACATTTAACGTGAGGACACATTTCCCACGAGGACACATTTAACGTGAGGACACATTTCACACGAGGACACATTTCACACGAGGACACATTTCACGTGAGGACACATTTCACACGAGGACACATTTAACGTGAGGACACATTTCACACGAGGACACATTTCACACGAGGACACATTTCACGTGAGTACACATTTCACGTGAGTACACATTTCACACGAGGACACATTTCACGTGAGGACACATTTCACATGAGGACACATTTCACATGAGAACATATTTCAAGACACAAAACTAAATTATATTTCCTTTACACAGAAACATGCAGACATGTTGTTTCTCACTGAACAAACAATGACATCCTGGTATGTTGTTTCTCACTGAACAATGACAGCCTGGCATGTTGTTTCTCACTGAACAATGACAGCCTGGTATGTTGTTTCTCACTGAACAATGACATCCTGGTATGTTGTTTCTCACTGAACAATGACATCCTGGTATGATGTTTCTCACTGAACAATGACATCCTGGCATGTTGTTTCTCATTGAACAAACAATGACATCCTGGTATGTTGTTTCTCACTGAACAATGACAGCCTGGCATGTTGTTTCTCACTGAACAATGACAGCCTGGTATGTTGTTTCTCACTGAACAATGACATCCTGGTATGTTGTTTCTCACTGAACAATGACAGCCTGGCATGTTTATTTCGCAGTGAACAATGACAGCCTGGCATGTTTATTTCGCAGTGAACAAACAATAATAGTGATTCGATTTTAAACATAGATAACACTACATCACATACATTGATAAAAACAGCACAACATGATCAAAAGATCTTATCTATATACAATTATCTGCAAAAGTAATTGAGAACAAAATTCCTGATAAGATTAAAGGCTTCATTGGTGGAATGTTATTAATAAAGATTATAAATTATACATATATATGTAACAAAGACTATGATAACAGACAAGCAACACAACCAAATGCACATAATGATGAATGGATAACTAATCAAACACATATAGAAGTTCATATATTAGAGGAAAACCATCACAGAAGATGCCAACAATGAGACAGAAAATAGGACAAAGATTACATAGGTAGAAGAGGCCTTCAGAGCAAAACAGAAATCGCTAACCTCAAATAATATCAAGATTGAACTGAGAAAAGAATAATCAATACTCGTGTATGGCCAACTGCAGTGCAAGCACAAATTAGAGATTTCAGATATTGCCATAGCTAGGATTTATATTTAGAATGAGCTATCAAATCTACGAGGGGAGTTAAAATAAAACCGGAACTTTTTTGTTCTAGTTCTACCTGAATGGGTTATAGCATGCTGGAACTACTATCATTAGTTAGGGACACTTGTGTCCTATTGCTGCTAGGGGGCCCACTTGCCATTGGCTAGTCACATGACAGATAAATAAAAATGGCGGGCGACACTGTTAGTGCTTGCATGAAACAGCGTGTTGTGATGAAGTTTCTTGTGAAAGAATGGATGAAATCTGCGGAAATTATACGAAGACTCCAATCACAATACAGTGATGAGACACTCAGCTGCAGTAAGACATTTGAATGGTGTAAATGTTTTAGAGAAGGCCGTACATCCATGAGTGATGATCCCAGCAGTTGTGGCACTCAACCCACCAGTCATTCCTGTGAATATCCAGATTGTGGAACGTCTTATACTGGAAAATCGACACATAACCTGTTATGAAATTGCACAAGAAGCAAGTCTGTCTCTGGGTATGGTGAACACTATTATTCATGAACATTTGCATTTTCTGAAGGGTAGCATGCGTTGGGTTTGATGTAAAGAGCATCCTGCTCTTGCAAAGATAATGCTCGACCACATATGGCTCCCTGCACTTTGTGCCATCTGCAGCAACTCAACTGAGAGGTAATGCCACATCTACCTTACAGTCCAGACCTCGCTCCAAGTGATTTCCACCTGTTTGGACCCCTACAAGAATTCCTTTGAGGTCAGCATTTCAGCACTGATGACAAAGTGAAACAGGTTGTCCTTGATTGGTTCAGATATACTGGACAAATCTTTTTACGCTGAAGCTTTTCAAGCATTACTTAAGCACTGGGATAAATGCATAAACGTTGCGGGAGATTATATAGAAAAATAAATGGCATTTTGACTACTTGAAACATTTGTTTTGTTTCCTTACAAATAAAGTCACAGTTGAGTTGAATGCCACTCGTAATGAAATGTTCACAAGGCATTCACAAGATGTAGTCTTTGATAGAAACAGTCCAGCTTCTAGCAGTCTTGGCTTGACTTGGATTCGTTCATTCTCAATCTCCCGCTACCAAACCGTAAAAGGGCTTAAGTAGTAGAATGTAGTCCAAAGAATGGAATGCGTTTTGTCGTAGTTTACAGCTTCACTGCGATATTTGCACCTTTCGGTCCAACACATCCAACTGCAACAAACATTTTTTGAGTTCCGGGTTAGCATTCCCTCTTCAATCTCTTCTCCTTAGCCAGTCTGCCCTATTGCAGCTTGTTATCCAGGATCACCGCGTGGAGGTGTAGAAGGGTCTTGGCAGCTCTGGTTCGCTGGCCCTGACGCTAGCAGTCAGCTATGGGTCGCTGACCACTGCAGCTCATGCACTCTTCTAGCAGTCTCATGGCTCGACTCGTCCGAGTAACAGGAGTAACAGCCAAGTATGGGTATCTTAGGCCATAAAACGAGAATGCTCTCGATAGATTACATCTGTAGACCAGAGGTAGTTATTCATCAAGGAGAAGATAACTCTTAACTGCAAACGAGCTGCTGCCTTGCAGTAATCTTGTGGCAGTCAAAGACTTTAAGAAAGTGGATATGTAAGACCAAAAGATGCAGACATCCAACCCAACTGTAAAATGTGGCACAAAACATCTTAAGCTAAACAAAAGATGCAGACATCCTACACAACAGTAAAATGTGACATAAAACATCTTAAGCTAAACAAAAGATGCAGACATCCTACCCAACAGTAAAATGTGACATAAAACATCTTAAGCTAAACAAAAGATGCAGACATCCTACACAACAGTAAAATGTGACATAAAACATCTTAAGCTAAACAAAAGATGCAGACATCCTACCCAACAGTAAAATGTGACATAAAACATCTTAAGCTAAACAAAAGATGCAGACATCCTACACAACAGTAAAATGTGACATAAAACATCTTAAGCTAAACAAAAGATGCAGACATCCTACCTAACAGTAAAATGTGACATAAAACATCTTAAGCTAAACAAAAGATGCAGACATCCTACACAACAGTAAAATGTGACATAAAACATCTTAAGCTAAACAAAAGATGCAGACATCCTACCCAACAGTAAAATGTGACATAAAACATCTTAAGCTAAACAAAAGATGCAGACATCCTACACAACAGTAAAATGTGACATAAAACATCTTAAGCTAAACAAAAGAGCGAGGCAAGACAAAAACAATGGGAGTGAGATAACGACAATATAAAAAGAAATGACAATTCGTTGAATGCAATATCAGAAATAAATGTTGAAGATAAATTGTCAGCAGTCATAAATCACAAGGAAGCATGAATTGATCAATAATAAAAAAATTCTTCACAGCAAAATAAGAAAATATTGGAAACCAATTATAGCCAACTTATCAGAACATGATCTGTAACACTTAAATCTTTTTCTTAAAGCATTGAAAATAATTGAAACTCTTATACTTGAATACTTACATTGAAACTCTTATACTTGAATACTTACATTGAAACTCTTATACTTGAATACTTGCATTGAAACTCTTATACTTGAATACTTGCATTGAAACTCATATGCTAGAATTAATGCTTCTATATTACTTTCAAATTCATTAAAAAAATTGTCTTCAGCAACCTCATTATGCAATAGATACTACAACAACAGAATAAATGAACTTATAGAACACATGAATTGCTCTGGCAAATGCTTACTGTAAGGGAGTGAAATGTGCTTGCCAAAAATGACAAGGAAGGAGATATTCAGGAAATGAAAAGACAAGATAATCAGATAGGACTGATTTTAATAGATGAGGAACACCAAACAAGTGTAAGCTAACAGAAAGATGAATGCTCTGCCAAAGACGGATGTGTTGGGCCGAAAGGTTCAAATATCACAGTTAAGCTGTAAACTAGTGACACAACGCAATCTGTTCTCCGGACTACATTCTGCTACTTGCAAAGCTCTGTTCAGGGCTTGGTAGTGGGAGATTGAGAACGAATGAAGAAGAAGAGAAGAAGAAAGATGAGCAAGGGGCATGTCAAACAAAATTAAAGTACAAGACCAATCGGACAGCCAAGAAGTAATAGACGTACATCATAGAAGACACGAACTTGGATTGGATAGGAAATAAACTGACAGATGAGCATTTCAAGCAAAATAAGACTATAAGACCAACAGAACATCCCAGAATAGACAGACTTCAAAGACATAGGTCTGGAGCAGAGAGCAGTTAATCAGTCCAGAGACCAGTGTTGGTTCCATGTCTCGCACTATGAGAAAATTCATAAATTTTTATGAGATTAGTCATTCCCATACCAGTGTTGAAGTTCATGTTTTGTCTCTTCTTCTTCTTCTTCTGCGTTCGTTCTCAGTCTCTCGATACCAAGTCCTAAACAGGGCTTTGCAAGTAGCAGGATGTATGCTGGAGAACGGAATGCGTTATGTCGCTAGTTTACAGCTTGACCGCGATATTTGCACCTTTCGATCCGACACATCCGTCTTCGGCAGGTCATATTTTGTATTATGGCCATGCCAAGACAATCTACATTTTAAACAATATTTTGCATTGGTTGTCTTCAGTTCAGTTCAATTCAAGTGCGATCTCCGCATCAAAGATTGTCTATGTGCCCCTATATCTTTAAACACTTGCTCGTTTTGCCCTTTTTTCTGTCTAGATTAATCTTTGCATCCTGCGATAGCACCACATCTCAAAAGCTTACACGGTCTTTTCATAATTTTTGTTCAGAGTCCATATTTCTGAGCTTATATTTCAGAGCCATATAACGTTACGGACCAGATATGTGTTATAATTATTCTTTTCAGTAGCTCGTTATTGATGTTATAAATTTTTGTTTCTACGGAATGACTGTATCTGCTACTCAAGCTTACTTCCGATTGAAATTTCACAATGGACATCCTCTATAATAATTTGGTCCAAATATGAAAACCTCTACAGGAAATTATCAGGGAAATAATAGAAATATATGCATCCCTCTTACAAAATACTTGTACAAACAAGAATTATTTTTAAAGAAAAGTTTAACCTCCTTTTAGCAAATGTGAGCTTCTATCAACCCCAGAGATTGGGTA
This sequence comes from Ariolimax columbianus, assembly GCA_036924085.1. Taxonomy (NCBI): domain Eukaryota; kingdom Metazoa; phylum Mollusca; class Gastropoda; order Stylommatophora; family Arionidae; genus Ariolimax; species Ariolimax columbianus. The sequence goes on from JAVGWX010000019.1 coordinate 58,305,480, forward strand.
ACATCAGCACAGTGGACATATATGCTTGTGAGACATGGACAATTACAGCTGACCTGCAGGGGAGAATACAGGCCTTGGAGATGAGATGTTTCTGAAGACTTCTAAACGTCACGTACAAAGGACAAGTTACTTAACTCAACTTAACTTAACGTCTTTATACTGGTTTAGAAGACCCTGCAGAGTCTGTATACAACCAGTTACTTCTACATCACCTTGCTCTAAAAGCTATGCGCATCCAGTTTATTCTTAAATGCATTAACTGTCCCTGCCTCCACTACCTCCCCTGGCAATGCATTCCAAGCAGACACCACTCTCTGACTAAAACAATATTTCCTAATATCTAACCTGGACCTCTTTAGTCAGCTTGTAGCTATGCCGTCGTGTTATTGTAGGTGGCTGTATTTTAAAAAACGTGTTATAGTCTAATTTATCGATTCCTCTGATCATCTTATAAACCTGTATTGTCACCACGAATTCTTCTCTCTTCGAGACACTGTATGCCGGTTTTTCTGAGTCGTTCCTCATAACTGTAATTCTGGAATCCCACTATCATCTTTGTCGCTCTTTTTTGTATTCTTTCTAGCATGTTTATGTCCCCTCTATGATAAGGACTCCACACCTGTACACAGTACTCCAATCTAGGTCTAACTAAAGCTTTATACAGTTTGACGATCACTTCCTTGCTCCTATGTTTAAATATTTCTTTTTATCATACCTAACATTGCATTTGCCTTTTTCACTGCTACCTTAACTTGCTCACTCACCTTTCCTGTATGATCTATTATAACCCCTAGGTCCCTTTCCTTATCTATCTTTCTAATATTGTTTTCTCCCATTCTGTAATTATGTTCCATATTGGATCTACCCATGTGGAGGACTGTACATTTATCTACATTAAACTCCATTTGCCAGCTTACAGACTATTCTCGAATTTTATCTAAATCCGACATCAATATATCCACTTCCGCTTTAGATGAGACACTACAAATTTTGCAATCATGGATCTCATATCAATATCCAAATCATTTATATATATCAAGAACAAAATTGGTCCCAAAACCGAGCCCTGTGGCACACCACTTTTCACTTCACTCCACTCAGAGTACTCCTTATTTATGCCCACCCTCTGCCTTCTTCCCGTTAACCAATTTTCAATCCATTTGGCAACTTCCCCACCTATTCTATGTGATTTTAACTTTCAAAATAATCTTTGATGAGGTACTCTATCAAAGGCCTTTGCAAAGTCTAGATAAATAACGTCGACTGGCTCCCCTTTATCTATGATTTTAGAAACCTCCTCCGTGAATTCTAATAGATTTGTTAAGCATGATCTCCCTCTAGTAAACCCATGCTGACTATTTCTAATTAGATTAAATTTGTCTAAATGCATTACAATGTTTTCTTTGATTATTGACTCTAATAATTTACAGACTATGCTCGTTAAACTCACCGGTCTATAATTTGCTGGATCTGATTTTTTGCCTTTTTTGAATAAGGGGATCACTCCTGCATCTTTCCAATCCCGTGGAACAATCCCTTTTGTAAGTGATTGAGAACATAATATAGCCAATGGTTTTGCTAGTTGGTCTCTAATTTCATACAGCAATTTTGGATGAATACCATCTTGACCTTACAAATGAGGAAATATGAGAAATGCTTACAACAGCAATTGGACCTTCTGAAGACCTCTTGGAAATTGTTAAAAAATGAAAACTTGCTTGGTACGGGCACATATTGAGATCAAATGGTCTTGTAAATACAATCCTGCACAGCGAGGTGCAAGGTGCAAGAGGTTGTCCCAAAAAGAGGTGGGAGGACAACATAAAAGAATGAACCAATCTTCAACCAGAGGGGCGCAGGCAGCGACCGCTGACAGAGAGAGATGCGTGGGGTTGTGAGGATGTCTTCATGTGTGTTTCAATGACTTTACTGGTTTGGGATGACCTGACCTGAGTGGATATATGAAACAAATGTGGCCTAAACTCTTGCACAGCGCTGAAAAGCACTTTGTCCTAAAAAGGGCTGCATTCTAATCCAACTACAGGAATCAAGCAAAGGAACAGTAGCCACGAAACATTTCCTTATAACTTTTAAAACAACATTTTTCAACCAGGTGGGAAACAATGAAACGAAAATGCAAAGGCTGGTGTAGGGGTCATGTACAACTTTGTCACCAAGACCCCCACTCTAGGTCCATGCCTTGTACATGGAAAAATGCAGCGTTACAGCAGCCTAGTTAACAAAGTGGGGATTGACACTGTTATCTATGTAGTATTAAGTCTACTAAGAAGCCTTGCATTGCACTACAGCCAGCAGGATCCAAGCCCTTATTCTTCAGTACGTCACACGATATAAAATGAGCCATTACAAATTGCTACCAGAGAAACATCGTAAAAAGTGAAGCACTTAGCACGGATAACTTAAAAAACAAAAACAAGTACAATGAAATTAACAAGTACAAGAAACTGAAGATGACATGTGCTGCCCTCTAGTTGTCTACTCTGAACAAATTTATGTTATGAGAGGTGGGTTCTTTGCCATCTTCATTAGCAACTGATGGAGGAGATGGAATTATGGGTGGCAGTCCTGTACCCCGTAATGGTGGAAGGATTATCTCTTCTCTTCTGTTATCACTGCCATTCAAAGCTCGTTGTAGAGGAGAAAGGTAGTTGTTTCCTTGACCAGCAGCATCTCCATCATTTTTGCTGAGTTGATTGGTAGTGTGGCTGAAATTATTAACTCCGTTGCTGCTAATACGTTTTTCACCTTCGTTGGGTTTGTTACCGACAGGAGGAAGCGTTGCCTAGCAATGAAAACATAATAGTAGTAGTGAATCATCAGACATTTTGAAATTGCTGTACAGAATCATGTTCATTCACTTGAGTAATACCCACGTAAACAATTCAAAACATTGTCAGCTTCCTGTGGAGCATAAGTTCTTCAACAAAAACTTGCCAAGTCATCAAATGTTGATATGCTTATATCTATTAAAGTGACTTAAAGTTTCTGCATGATGAATGCTTGGAATGCATTGCCAAGTGAGGTGGTGGAGGCTGGGACGGTCAATGCATTTAAGAATAGATTGGATGCGTACAGCTTCTAGAGCAAGGTGATGTAATTGGAACTGGTTGTATACAGACTGCAGAGTCTTCTAAACCAGTATAAAGACGTTAAGTTAAGTTAAGTTAAGTTATGTTAAGTTATGAAGTAGCCAAGCCTATGCCCAACTCCCCATAGCCGTCTCTTATGATATGCATGTTAGGAGGTTACAGTGTTACTATTCAATTGCTCTCGTTTTGGGACCCGGTAACACTCGGGTGAGCACCCCTGAATATGATAACTGAAACCTTTCAATGGTTTCTTCTTCTTCTGCGTTCGTTCTCAATCTCCCGCTACTAAACCCTGAACAGGGCTTTGCAAATAGCAGGATATAGTCTGGAGAACGGAATGCGTTATGTCGCTAGTTTACAGCTTGACTGCGATATTTGCACCTTTCGGTCAGACACATCCGTCTTCGGCAGACTCATGGTATCATTAGAGATACCTAAAGAGGGTTGTGCATGGAGAGGTCAGAAATCCCCATTGTAAGAGCACACATATGTCCTTTCATACAGGATTCCTAAAACAACACAAAGATGAAGATCTCGAGCAATGTATGTTCTCCCTGACACAGCTCTCAGCAGAACACCTAAGGTTGATCATACAGTGGATCCCATCCCACTCAACATTGAAGGCAATGAAGCTACAGACAAACTAGCAAAGAGTGGAGGAGCATCCCCACAAACAGACCTGAGTATCACATATAATGAGGCCAAGACCATAATTAAAGCCGACTTCAGGGTAAAATGGGTTGATCAATACCTCGACTTCCGAAAAGAAGAGTTACTTTAACTTAACTAGAGAAGAGCAAGTCATCATCTTCAGACTGAGAACTGGGCATAACAGACTCAAGGGTCATCTTTACACAAAATGAGGATTGAGACAGATGACAGGTGCCCATGTGGGGAGCATATCATGACCGTGGAACACATCCTGCAAAGATGCACACTCACGCAGGAAAAGAGAGAACAATACTGGCCTCGTGAGGCAGATATGAGATAAAAGCTGTATGGAGATGAAACAGCCTTACAAACAACGGTGTCCTTTGTAAGAGAAACCGGCACCTTGATCTGAGGATGAACGAAGAAGAAGAAGATACAGGATTCCTTTAATGAGGACCTCTGATGTAGTCTCTCTATGCTTCCCAGGGAACACAAACAAAACAAGAATCATTCTCAATATTTAATGACTATGCCACTCTGTTGTTTCCTCTCCTCTTCTCAAACAAATTCTTAAATATATCATGTTACTTGCAGCATCACCTGACAGCAGTACCAACCCACAGTGGATTCCAGGCCACAACGGCATCCGAGGCAATGAAAATGCTGATAAACTGACAAAAACTGGAGCAAATATGCAACTACCCAACATCCCAAACAATCAAAGAACTACTAAAAGCATGAAAGAGCTGATAAACTGGAGCAAATATGCCACTAGCCAACATCCCAACCAATCAAAGAACTACTAAAAGCATGAAAGAGCTGATAAACTGGAGCAAATATGCCACTAGCCAACATCCCAACCAATCAAAGAACTACTAAAAGCATGAAAGAGCTGATAAACTGTCAAAAACTGGAGCAAATATGCCACTACCCAACATCCCAACCAATCAAAGAACTACTAAAAGCATGAAAGAGCTGATAAACTGTCAAAAACTGGAGCAAATATGCCACTACCCAACATCCCAACCAATGAAAGAACTACTAAAAGCATGAACACGAGAACTGCAGACAACAATTAATGGACTACATATGTGACTACAAGAGCTCTGTATGTGGATATGTCTCAACCCAATCACAAATATAGCAAACGCAATTTGAGCCAAAGAGTACAATTGTCAGTTTGTGAATAAAAGATAATGGGAGGCATGGTGTCTGGGAGGAGGAAAAGAGGTCAACCTTGACGAAGATTGCATGACGACATTATTGACAGTCTGGGGTTGTCTTTATATGATGTGGGCTGACTCGTCCTAAACCGTGATGCATACAGAATTGTAGTGACGGACACTATCTTCTGGAAAGAATATGGCCTATGATGATCATAAATAAGATAAGTGACTGAGCTGCAGTAATCAGCAACCCATAGCTGACTGCTAGCGTCAGGGCCAGCAACCCATAGCTCACTGCTTGGGTCAGGGCCAGCGACCCATAGCTCACTGCTGGCGTCAGGGCCAGCGACCCATAGCTCACTGCTGGCGTCAGGGCCAGCGACCCATAGCTGACTGCTGGCGTCAGGGCCAGGGACCCATAGCTGACTGCTAGCGTCAGGGCCAGCGACCCATAGCTGACTGCTAGTGTCAGGGCCAGCGACCCATAGCTGACTGCTTGGGTCAGGGCCAGCGACCCATAGCTGACTGCTAGCGTCAGGGCCAGCGACCCATAGCTGACTGCTAGTGTCAGGGCCAGCGACCCATAGCTGACTGCTTGGGTCAGGGCCAGCGACCCATATCTCACTGCTGGCGTCAGGGCCAGCGACCCATAGCTGACTGCTGGCGTCAGGGCCAGCGACCCATAGCTCACTGCTGGCGTCAGGGCCAGCAACCCATAGCTGACTGCTAGTGTCAGGGCCAGCAGACCAGAGCTATCAAGACCCTTCTGCACCTCCACGCAGCGACCCTGGATAACAGGCTGCAACAGAGCAGACTAAGCAGAAGGAATCAAAGATGGACAGCTAACCCGTCACTCAAAAATGACTGCTGAAGTTGGATATGTTGGACCAAAAGGTATCTGGGGTAGTTGTCTCGCCGCAGCGACTCAAATTCAACCAGTGTTCGTAAAGCGATCTCAGTCCCGCCAGGCGGAGCGATAGCGCGGGCTTGCGGAAAACGCTCGCCTGCCTTTCCCCGTAGAGCGAATTGGGTGCGGTTTGTTGTAGCGGCTCCTCCACCGAGGTGCGCTCGTCTGGTCCGTATCAGGAAACGTGGTCCGTCCGTGGTGATTTATCTAAGGCTTATAGCAGAGGTCGACAGTACGTCTCGCTGGTGGTCCGACTCTTGCAAAGAGCTTGTGACCGGCAAATGGAAAGCAGGAATCGTTGCCTCGAGGCCCTGCGTTCTCCTACGGAGAAGGGCAGGCCGGCAGGCCAAATTGTCTCTAGTCCCAGTGAAATTCATCGCCGAGGTCGTTGGGATCCGTTCTGCACAGTGCGCTGCCATCCCTCCTCGAGTGAGCCCGGTCGGTCGGTCGTCTGGTGCGTGTGGGAGGCCCCTGTCAGGCGGTCCTAGGTCGACGGAGTGAGGGACGGGTGGAACAACCGTCCGTCCGTCCCGTCAGTCGGTCCCTGCGGCCGTTCCAGTGAGGCTTTTTACACACCCTTCCTCCGCCGACCGGTGTGTGCTGTACGTACGTCTCCGACAGATATCTGGTTGATCTTGCCAGTAGTCATATGCTTGTCTCAAAGATTAAGCCATGCATGTCTAAGTTCACACTGTCTCACGGTGAAACCGCGAATGGCTCATTAAATCAGTCGATGTTCCTTAGATGACACGATCCTACTTGGATAACTGTGGCAATTCTAGAGCTAATACATGCTTACCAAGCTCCGACCCTCGCGGAAAGAGCGCTTTTATTAGTTCAAAACCAATCGTCGTTTCCCCTCGTGGGGTTGCGGCGTCCTCACCGGTGACTCTGGATAACTTTGTGCTGATCGCATGGCCTCATGTGCCGGCGACGCATCTTTCAAATGTAACGGGTAACGGGGAATCAGGGTTCGATTCCGGAGAGGGAGCATGAGAAACGGCTACCACATCCAAGGAAGGCAGCAGGCGCGCAACTTACCCACTCCCGGCACGGGGAGGTAGTGACGAAAAATAACAATACGGGACTCTTTCGAGACCCCGTAATTGGAATGAGTACACTTTAAACCCTTTAACGAGGATCTATTGGAGGGCAAGTCTGGTGCCAGCAGCCGCGGTAATTCCAGCTCCAATAGCGTATATTAAAGTTGTTGCAGTTAAAAAGCTCGTAGTTGGATCTCAGGCGCAGGCGGGCGGTACGGCTCGCGCCGGTTCACTGCCCGTTGTCTCCTGCCCTACCGTCTGCCGGCTCTCTCCCACGGGTGCTCTTCGCTGAGCGTCCTGGGTGGCCGGCGCGTTTACTTTGAAAAAATTAGAGTGTTCAAAGCAGGCCTCGGCTGCCTGAATAATGGTGCATGGAATAATGGAATAGGACCTCGGTTCTATTTTGTTGGTTTTCGGAACTGGAGGTAATGATTAACAGGGACAAACGGGGGCATTCGTATTGCGGCGTTAGAGGTGAAATTCTTGGATCGCCGCAAGACGAGCTACTGCGAAAGCATTTGTCAAGAATGTTTTCATTAATCAAGAACGAAAGTCAGAGGCGCGAAGACGATCAGATACCGTCGTAGTTCTGACCATAAACGATGCCGACTAGCGATCCGCAGGAGTTGCTTCGATGACTCTGCGGGCAGCTTCCGGGAAACCAAAGTGTTTGGGTTCCGGGGGAAGTGTGGTTGCAAAGCTGAAACTTAAAGGAATTGACAGAAGGGCACCACCAGGAGTGGAGCCTGCGGCTTAATTTGACTCAATACGCCAACACTGAAATGATTGACAGGCCGAGAGCACTTCTGTTGGGTCTAATAGGGAACGTGTGCTGGAATTAGACTCTCGGAAATCTGGGGCTAGTCTCTCGGTGGCTCGATCGGCTCGCATCCAGTGTTCGTTATAGGAATTGACGGAAGGGCATCAGCAGGAGTAGAGCCTGTTGACTCAACACGCCAACAGTGAAACGACTGACAGGATGAGAGCATTTTCGTTTGGTCTAATCGGGAACGTGTGCTGGAATTAGACCCTCGGAAGACAGGCCAATTTTACCCTACAAATGACAGGGCGTTGCTACGGTAATCCTGCTCAATCCGAGAGGAATCGCAGATCTCCGACACTTGGTACACGTGCCTGGCTGATAAGCTAATGGTGCGAGGCTACCATCTGAGGGATTATGGCCAAAAGCCTCTAAGCCGGAATCCCGTCTCGAACCTCAGCACCACTGCGACAGGAGGCAACGATATGGTTGGGACCTGGGTCTCTGCCGTCCCATCGATATTCACCCCATACGGCGTTGAGGTGTGAAACCACTAGTAGAAGATTTAGTTCTCGGTCGGGGTGTCGTAAGCAGTAGAGCAGCCACCTCATTGCGAACTGTTGAAACTCAACCCTTGATCATGAGATATGTCCGCACACCAGGCGAACAACATCTCCATGCCATGACCAGGCTTATCCCCTAGTTAAATGCACTCCTGCCTCGCTCTTTACCTCTGTCTGCTATCAGTCATCCCAATGGACGCAGAAGAGATGCAGACCAGCGGACATTGCACCTCTGCCCTATTGTGACAACCTCCCGGGTGGCGGGGAATGCCAGGCGTACAATCACTGCAGAGAAGCTGAGAAAATAAAGGGAGCAAAGAGGTACCCCACTCACATGCATATGCTACGTTTCTGGCAGGACGTGACGATCCTGGGACACAGACACACTGGACTGCCTCTCTTCCGGGACAGTACAAACTAGTACACAGTCCATCATATCATATCATCACCACACCCTATAGACACGAGTGGTGACGACTCGATAGTCCTGCAAGACAACTTCCCTAAGAGAGACAACTCTGACCACAAACAACTGCTGCCTTGCAGATAGGCTGGGGACAGCCAAAGGCTAAGGAGGGCATCCATACAGAAACGCCTGTTGAAATCGGATGCACTGTGCCACAGGCTTAACAAAACAGTGCAACGTATATCGCTGTATGATGATGGTACAACCTAACAGAAAAAAACCAGGATGGCCGCTGCTTTTTTCGAAAAAATACAGGTTGACGTCTGACAGCGTACGAAGAAGAAGAAGAAGACAACGGCCCTCGCTGATTCAGACAACCACGGCCGCTCGCTGATTCAGACAGCGGTCAGCAGTTGGACATGGTAGTGTTCAATCGACGCAACGGGCCTTTGACGCCTATGCAAACATTATTATTGTTTAATGACCAAACACATCAGTTTTAAATCATTTTTTCGAAAACAAAAACCAACTCAATGACGACTATGACTCCCTTGACAGCAGGGACAGATCACCATTCTTCATGTCAGGACAGAGCACACGTACAAATTTTAACTATCTGGTTCACCACTATACACGTGTGGATCAAGCAAACTGCTAAGCATCTATTTCAGGACTGACCCCTGTATGGCCAGTTTGAACACTAAACTCAAAATTGTACAGAGCTAAAAATGGCATACAAACAGTTGAGATCACCACGGGAACTCGTCTGACAGGGTAAACATCAAAGATTGATCCCAAGAGGAAGTAGCAACCATCATCTACAACACGCTTGGAAGGTTACAGTGGTGGTATTCTGTCATGTTTGGGTGCCACTTAGGTAACAAACAAAGTCCGCACAAAACAATCAAACAAAATAACCCAACCAGCAGCATACATAAAGAACAGCAGAAATCAACCTCTCACCAGTTGAAAGCTTGAAGGGATCCCGTTACGAAGTCCAACAGAACTTGGTTCTAGGGGGGTATACATCCTATTGCCATTACTGTCGTCATCTGACCTTGAACTTTTAGACGTAATAAATATGTCTAGATCTGGGCCCACCCCTGTGATGGAATCAACGGAACTGCTGGTGTACATGTCCGTCTGCGTGTAGTCATTCCCATCATCCATAGCTGCAATCTAGGAAGTAAAAATATCAGCCAATGAATCAGATGATACCAGAGTTGATCAAATGTTATCAGCTTATATGTTAGTTAGTTAGTTTTCTATCCACTTTTGCCATTAAGTGTCAGTTGATATGTTAGTTAGTTAGTTTTCTATCCACTTTTGCCATTAAGTGTCTGTTGATATGTTAGTTAGTTAGTTTTCTATCCACTTTTGCCATTAAGTGTCTGTTGATATGTTAGTTAGTTAGTTTTCTTTCCACTTATGCCATTAAGTGTCAGTTTATATGTTAGTTAGTTAGTTTTCTTTCCACTTATGCCATTAAGTGCCAGTTTATATGTTAGTTAGTTAGTTTTCTTTCCACGTATGCCATTAAGTGCCAGTTTATATGTTAGTTAGTTAGTTTTCTTTCCACTTATGCCATTAAGTGTCAGTTTATATGTTAGTTAGTTAGTTTTCTTTCCACGTATGCCATTAAGTGTCAGTTGATATGTTAGTTAGTTAGTTTTCTTTCCACTTATGCCATTAAGTGTCAGTTTATGTTAGTTAGTGTTCTTTCCACTTATGCCATTAAGTGTCAGTTTATATGTTAGTTAATTAGTTTTCTTTCCACTTATGCCATTAAGTGTCAGTTTATGTTAGTTCGTTTTCTTTCCACTTATGCCATTAAGTGTCAGTTTATATGTTAGTTAGTTAGTTTTCTTTCCACTTATGCCATTAAGTGCCAGTTTATATGTTAGTTAGTTTTCTATCCACTTTTGCCATTAAGTGTCAGTTGATATGTTAGTTAGTTTTCTATCCACTTTTACCATTAAGTGTCAGTTGATATGTTAGTTAGTTAGTTTTCTATCCACTTTTGCCATTAAGTGTCTGTTGATATGTTAGTTAGTTAGTTTTCTTTCCACTTATGCCATTAAGTGTCAGTTTATGTTAGTTAGTTTTCTTTCCACTTATGCCATTAAGTGTCAGTTTATATGTTAGTTAGTTAGTTTTCTTTCCACTTATGCCATTAAGTGTCAGTTTATGTTAGTTAGTTTTCTTTCCACTTATGCCATTAAGTGTCAGTTTATATGTTAGTTAGTTAGTTTTCTTTCCACGTCTGCCATTAAGTGCCAGTTTATATGTTAGTTAGTTTTCTTTCCACTTATGCCATTAAGTGTCAGTTGATATGTTAGTCAGTTAGTTTTCTTTCCACTTATGCCATTAAGTGTCAGTTTATATGTTAGTTAGTTAGTTTTCTTTCCACTTATGCCATTAAGTGTCTGTTTATGTTAGTTAGTTAGTTTTCTTTCCACTTATGCCATTAAGTGTCAGTTTATGCTAGTTAGTTTTCTTTCCACTTATGCCATTAAGTGTCAGTTTATATGTTAGTTAGTTAGTTTTCTTTCCACTTATGCCATTAAGTGTCAGTTTATGTTAGTTAGTTTTCTTTCCACTTATGCCATTAAGTGTCAGTTTATATGTTAGTTAGTTAGTTTTCTTTCCACTTATGCCATTAAGTGTCAGTTTATGTTAGTTAGTTTTCTATCCACTTTTGCCATTAAGTGTCAGTTGATATGTTAGTTAGTTTTCTATCCACTTTTACCATTAAGTGTCTGTTGATATGTTAGTTAGTTAGTTTTCTATCCACTTTTGCCATTAAGTGTCTGTTGATATGTTAGTTAGTTAGTTTTCTTTCCACTTATGCCATTAAGTGCCAGTTTATATGTTAGTTAGTTAGTTTTCTTTCCACGTCTGCCATTAAGTGCCAGTTTATATGTTAGTTAGTTTTCTTTCCACTTATGCCATTAAGTGTCAGTTGATATGTTAGTTAGTTAGTTTTCTTTCCACTTATGCCATTAAGTGTCAGTTTATATGTTAGTTAGTTAGTTTTCTTTCCACTTATGCCATTAAGTGTCAGTTTATATGTTAGTTAGTTAGTTTTCTTTCCACTTATGCCATTAAGTGTCAGTTTATGTTAGTTAGTTTTCTTTCCACTTATGCCATTAAGTGTCAGTTTATGTTAGTTAGTTTTCTTTCCACTTATGCCATTAAGTGTCAGTTTATGTTATTTAGTTTTCTTTCCACTTATGCCATTAAGTGTCAGTTTATGTTATTTAGTTTTCTTTCCACTTATGCCATTAAGTGTCAGTTTATGTTAGTTAGTTTTCTTTCCACTTATGCCATTAAGTATCAGTTTATATGTGCTCACACAAAACATGTTCACTTGAGTGGTACCAGGGTGGTCAATAACAGAACCACTATAACATGCTAAGCACGTTGGCAAAGGTGACTTTAGAAGGTTGTGCATGGGATTAACAAACTCATCATATTATTGACGTTGGATGCAAATAAGACTGAGTTATTTTAATTCTTGATGACGTTTCTTTGAAAATTGGTTACAGTAGCTCTTTTTACATCCCAAAGAGTACTTGAGAAGATGGACTGGAGTCCTTCTGGCTGTAGTGCAATGTGAAGTTCCCCACTTTGCATAGGCCACACACTGCAAAAGCGCCAAGCCATCATCAAACAAACTCTGTTTTGGAAACTTCAGGGATATGCGGAAAAGAAATGGAGAAAATTATACAGGTCTGGACTGTTTAGAGAGGATTGGTTGATAGACTATATCCACCCTCTTCTTAGTAAACTCACTACTACGGGGATTCCAGGGACAATCACCACTTTGCTAGCCGGAGGCTCGAACCTATCCAACCTGTTTTTAGGGCACACCAGGGATGTGAGTTGGGGTCTTAGTCAGTATTTTGCGCCTGTCCCGGCCATTAGCGACTTTGCATCTCAAGTACGTGGATAATTAGTTCTTCTTCTTCCTCCTTCTTCTCATTCATTCTCTTTCATCCTCCTCCTTCTTCTTCTTCTTCTTGAACAATGAGGACATGTATTCAAATCCTTGGAGGGGAGGGTGATAGGGGGGGGGTGGGGGAGGGTAGACATAGAAAGATCCAGCAGTGAATGCGCTGACAGCAGCCAGTTAATCATATCTGCTTGCTTGCATCAGTGTCAGTGACCCATATCTGGTTACTTGCATCAGGGTCAGTGACCCATATCTGGTTGCTTGCATCAGGGTCAGTGACCCATATCTGGTTGCTTGCATCAGGGTCAGTGACCCATAACATGCAGACTGGCTAAGAAATTAGCAATTAAAGGAAAGCCAAACCTGGTCTCTAAAATGTGGTGTTAAAATCGGACATGTTGGGACAAACAGCACAGATATCGCAGCCTAGCTGTAAACTTTGACAGAGTCCCAAACATTTTTTCAAGACAAATGCAAAAGAAGAAGAAGAAGAAGTCCTTGGCAAGGCATAGTTTGTCTTTTCTATTGGAGATAAAAACAAAAACCTAGTCTGCACAGTGGATGGTACCTGTAGTGACAAGTGGTCTGTGGTCATCAGCAATAAGGGATATACACTGGTGCGGTAGTGGTTAGATATACATGGTAGTGGTTAGTTTCAAGAGCAGTGAATGACCTGACAGCAGCGGCAGTGACTCACAGCTAGTTGTTTGAATCGAGATCAGCAAACCATAGCTGATCAAGACCATTTTCCATAAGCAAGTAGCAGCCCTGGAAACAGACTGCACCCATACAGCATGGCTGAGAGAACAGGAATCAAATAGAAAAGATAGAGACAGTGTGGGCTAGTGGTTAAATGACAAAGCTCACAACCTGAAGGTGCTGGGTTCGATCCCAATCACAGCACCGGCCGTTACGCAGAGGAAGCAAACCCTTAGAAAATGCAGGAGGAAGCAGACCATTACATAAAAATGCATGCTGAAGTCGGATGTAATAGGCCAACAGGCACAAAATAAAAACTACAGTGCAGCGCACACTACCTTGGGGATTAGAGAAATAAGGTGAACACAAAAGACAAAACCCAGTCCTAGAAATTATGTGCTGAAATCAGATGTGCCGAGATGAAAGACATAGACATCACATCCTCGCTGTAAACTGCAACACAACATAACAAAAACCTTTTAAGGATGAGCAAGGAAGCAGAACAAAAAGATAATAGCCAGAAGGCTACTCCACGCTCGGTAGCCTTTCAGCCAGTGTGAATTGCAAGAGTGCAAAAATAATATAAGTTGGAGAGTTTTCCTTGTACTTATCACCACTACTAGTCACATCCTTTGAGATACTCTCAGCATGGCAGTAGTCTTCTTCTTATCTTTTTCATACAAATATTTAACAGAAAAGAGAGATAAAAAAATGTAGTCTGTGAGTTAGTCTGGCTGCACTTTAAGTCTGTTTATCATGTGTATGCTCCAAGCTCATCTACAAATTCTTATTGATTGTTACATCTACGCCCCTTACTTGAGTAGTTCTGATGTGGTAGGGGAAGTTGTCATCGACTTTATAAGGTAGTGTCAAAATCTGGGGAATAAAAACAGTGGACTATAAGATTTCTCAAATATAACTGTAATGGGTTCCTATGATCATATGACATCTAATAACATAAATATTTAAACACATTTTAACAGGTACCTGTGATCATATGACATCTAATAAGACAAATATTTTAACACATTTTAACAGGTCGCTGTAATCATATGATATCTGGGATCAAAATGCTGAGCAGCGCATGAGCTGCAGTGGTCAGCGACTCGTAGCTGACTGCTGGCATCAGAGCCAGCGAACCAAAGCTGCCAAGACCCTTCTACACCTCCACGTGGTGATCCTGGATAACAGGCTGCAGCAGGGCAGACTGGCTAAGGAGAAGGGATCGAAAAGGGAATGCTAACCTGGTACTCAAAAAATGCTTGCTGAAGTCGGATGTGTTTGTTGGACCAAAAGGTGCAAATATCGCAGTCAAGCTGTAAACTACGACACAACACATTCCGTTCTCTGGACTACATTCTGCTACTTAAGCCCTTTCAGTGTTTGGTAGTGGGAGATTGAGAATGAACGAAGCCAAGCCAAGCCAAGCCATATGACATCTAATGACACAAATATTATAACACATTTTAGTAGGTCCCCATGATATTATGACATCTAATAACATAAATATTTATACACATTTTAACAGGTACCTGTGATCATATGACATCTAATAACATAAATATTGAAATACATTTTAACAATTAAATTGGTTGTTAACAGACTTTGCAAACTCTTCTAAACCAGTTTAAAGAAGTTATGTTAAGATCCCTGTAGACATTTTACATTTGATAACAAATCTCAGTTATCAGTGTCAGACATGGATCCTGACCAACTACCAGTTATCAATGTCAGACATGGACCTTGACCAACGCTCAGTTACCAATGTCAGACATGGACCCTGATCAACTATCAGTTATCAGTGTCAGACATGGACCCTGACCAACTCCCAGTTATCAATGTCAGACATGGACCCTGACCAACTCCCAGTTATCAAAGTCAGACATGGACCCTGACCAACTCCCAGTTATCAATGTCAGACATGGACCCTGACCAACTCCCAGTTATCAATGTCAGACATGGACCCTGACCAACTCCCAGTTATCAAAGTCAGACATGGACCCTGACCAACTCCCAGTTATCAATGTCAGACATGGACCCTGACCAACTCCCAGTTATCAATGTCAGACATGGACCCTGACCAACTCCCAGTTATCAATGTCAGACATGGACCCTGACCAACTCCCAGTTATCAATGTCAGACATGGACCCTGACCAACTCCCAGTTACCAATGTCAGACATGGACCCTGATCAACTATCAGTTATCAGTGTCAGACATGGACCCTGACCAACTCCCAGTTATCAATGTCAGACATGGATTCTGACCAACTCCCAGTTATCGATGTCAGACATGGACCCTGACCAACTCCCAGTTATCAAAGTCAGACATGGATTCTGACCAACTCCCATTTATCAATTTCAGACATGGATCCTGACCAACTCCCAGTTACCAATGTCAGACATGGACCCTGATCAACTATCAGTTATCAGTGTCAGACATGGACCCTGACCAACTCCCAGTTATCAATGTCAGACATGGACCCTGACCAACTCCCAGTTATCAATGTCAGACATGGACCCTCACCAACTCCCAGTTATCAATGTCAGACATGGACCCTGACCAACTCCCAGTTATCAATGTCAGACATGGACCCTAATCAACTATCAGTTATCAGTGTCATACATGGACCCTGAGCAATACCCACGAACAAAAGAGTACAAAATGTAAAAGGAGATCGACACAAGTAGATGGATGAGATAACACATCTGAAACAAGACATACCAGAAAGATGAAATGACCAAGGAATCCGATGAACTGTTGGACCCCATTCACACTCTTCTCTCTTGTCCACTTGGCCATTGCAAACATAGCAATCAAAACAACAAACGGACTTGCCCAGAACCTGAAATAACATCCCTTTTAAATTAAACTTAGTTATAACAATATAGGCTTAGCTAGGTGTGTGCTTGGTTTTAAGGATTTAAGACGAAGAAGACGATGGGAAGAAACTGCTGCTTAATTTATACATTTATTTCGATGTGATTAAAAGGAATGGAGGCAAAGATGCAGCACAGTGAACGAGTTGACACCAGCCAGCGATTCATAACAGGCTGCTTGCATCAGGGTTATATATAAAATAATCAGTTTAAATATTGGTGTAATATTGGTATATCCAAATATCAGTTTAAATTTCGAGATAAAGCCAGAAAGTCATGTGCAGGATTTGTTTGGTTCATGTACTAGTGATAGAAAATTTTATGTAAATAAATTACATTTAACTCGACCATAGTGATCTGGTAATGCATGGTGAGTGGTGCAGCACAATATCTGGTCACCTTTGAGGCATCTTAGTGTTGTCAGGATATGTCTCTGATCCTGAAAGGTCCAACGTCACCTCTTGGTAATTTCAATTGTCCAAGAACTATTTGAATGTTTTCCATGATTGTCTTTTTTTTAGGAGGGCGTGGCTGAATGGTTTTGAGGCCTACCTGCTGACAAGGAGGGCAGCGACTTGAATCCTGGTATGACATATGTTGTTTTTCTGTTGAGGGTGAAATAAACAAACATAGCCAGAACACGACGTGGCAACAGCAGAGGCAAAGTGGCCTGTGGTTCTCAGCCTAAAAAACCCCTTGACTACCCCAGCAATGGGAAAAAGTGGTATTTATATTTTTTAATGTTTTTTTAAAATCTTTTTTTTGGTATTCTATATAAGTAATTGATTGATTTTCTGGGATCAAGATGCTGAGCAGCACATGAGCTGCAGTGGTTAGTGACCCATAGCTGACTGCTAGCGTCAGGGCCAGCGAACCAGAGCTGCCAAGACCCTTCTACACTGCCACGCGGTGATCCTGGATAACAGGCTGCAGCAGGGCAGACTGGCTAAGGAGAAGGGATTGAAGAGGGAATGCTAATCCGGTGCTAAAAAAATGCTTGCTGAAGTCGGGTGTGTTGGACCGAAAGGTGCAAATATCGCAGCCAAACTGAACTACGACACAACGCATTCCGTTTTCTGGACTACATTCTACTACTTAAGCCCTTTCATGGTTTGGTAGCGGGAGATTGAGAACAAACGAAGAAGAAGAAGAAGATTGATTTTGTGTACAGCTTTCAAGCAGTAAAATTGACATGTACAATGATTAACAGTTTTGCTGATATAAAAAGTACTGGCAATGGATCCTCAAAGCCTCAACAACAACTCGATACTCACCAGATAGTATAAAAAGAATAGAAGGCAATGTAAAACACTGTTTTTGATGAGTAATGCTTTAAGGTAAACACAGCAGCCTTTGTAAACCACAGCCAACCAATCAGAATAATTGTGACCATTCCATAGCCTGGAGGACTCTCGTAATAGTACAGCACCAAGCCAGGGTCAAACAGCTGTGAGAAGAAAGTGTCTAAATATAGCAACACATTTACATATGAGAACATTCTGGTTAACAATTTACTTTTATGATGTCCTGACACATTCATGTTTTTTCATTTGGTGACTAATATTGTATTCTTTGTTCAAAGATATCAAATCACAGTCCATAGTCTTTGTTTAAAAAACAAAACACAAAGATGTCAAATTGAAGCCTAGTCTTTGTTTTAAACAAACAAAAATGTCAAATCACAGCCCAGACTCCGTTTTAATCAAAGATATCAAATCATTGCCCAGCCATTTATTTTAAACAAACAAAGATATCAAATCATTGCCCAGCCATTTATTTTAAACAAACAAAGATATCAAATCATTGCCTAGCCATTTATTTTAAACAAACAAAGATATCAAATCATTGCCCAGCCATTTATTTTAAACAAACAAAGATATCAAATCATTGCCCAGCCATTTATTTTAAACAAACAAAGATATCAAATCATTGCCCAGCCATTTATTTTAAACAAACAAAGATATCAAATCATTGCCCAGCCATTTTGTTTAAACAAACAAAGATATCAAATCATTGCCCAGCCATTTTGTTTAAACAAACAAAGATATCAATCAGTTCCCAGCCATTATGTTTAATCAAGCAAAGATATCAAATCAGTGCCCAGCCATTTATTTTAAACAAACAAAGATATCAAATCAGTGTCCAGTCTTTTTTTTCCCCTTAATGTTCATAATGTTTCTGTTGAGGGAGCAAAGAATTGTTACCCTATCTAGCATGCCATTAGAGGAGGCTAAAGAAGGGCTTAGTCATGTGGTCAGCTTCCCATATCCTGTAGAAACTATAGTTAGAAACCACTTCTAGCTTTGTGATTACTGTAGGTAGCAGATGCTGGGTGTCGCAAGCATGTGAGCTGTTAAGATTAACAAATGGTGTCCGTGCTCACAGAGTGTGTAATCACAGAACAGCCTGCTGTTGTGTGTTTATTGGGGCAAAAGGATTTCTGCAAAGGATGTTCATAACGAAATGCTTCTTGTTTACAGTGTGAAGTGTTTGCCGAGTAATGCAGTGCATAACTGGGTCGATTAATTTTCTCAACAATATTTTAAAAAATGCTTATGAAGTCCGACCTGGTCGTCCTGTTCAAATTGCAACAGAAGCATCAGTGTGGCAGGTGGGAGGTGTGATTTGAGCTGACAGGCGAGCAACGATAGACAATGTAGCAACTGCAATAGTGTGTTCACATGGTTTAGCCCACATCATAATGAATGATTGATTAAGTTTCTTAAGAAGTGTGCTTATGGTGGGTACCCAGACAACTGACTGATAAACACAAAATGAACCAAATGTTTATGTCCTTGGACCGATGAAGCAATGGGATAAGTATATCAATGTTGGTAGAAAATCTGTTCAGAAATTAGGGATGATGTATGTGCAATAGTAAATGGTTTTCGTGTTCGTATTTCATTTCATTTTTATTAAATAGCCGTTTGAAACCTATTTACTGACATGGCCTCATACATGGTAAAACTAAGGCTACCAAATAGGTATGTATGCCAGTTTGTACTTACTACGCCTTCCCAGATAAACATCACAACCATTGCTACAATGTACAGGTTGATAAATGCTGTAATCTTGAGTACTGCCTTGGTGGTGAGGCGGCCTCGGACAATTGTGTAACCTTTAGCCAGTAGAATTAACATCAGGATAAAAATGATGTTGCTGCTTGTTTGGAAAATACGACCTGGTGCAGACAAGAAAGACAATGAATATTTCATGATGACACTAAGTTGATGCATCTGAGTGGATGAGTGATTAGAGCAATGTTTTCTCATATCAAACGGATCTAGTTCGTTCCCTAGTCAAGGCATGATGACCTCACAATCAACTCCCTACATTTGTGTTCCAAGTGTGGCAGAGTATGCTATGCCAGGATTAGACTTTACAGCTATATGTGATCCCATCTCACAGCACAAGTCTGGTGCTGTCTCCCTTCTTGCTTGGGACTGATTGCTTGTACTTACTTATTTTCCGTGTCCGGCAACCTCACGTAATCTTCATCCAAAAATTAGCCACCGTCAGTGCTCTTTCATTTTCCACAATCAGGTCCTCCCTTTTACAAGATTCCTGCATCCTAGGACATGTAATCAGGTGTTCCGGGTCCTGGACGGGTTTCTCTTTGGGTTCTGTTCTGAGGGCTGTACAGTTTACAGAAAACTAATCCTCGATTTCAGTCATATTCTTTCTGCTGTATGTCCAAAGAGAGGGTGTCTCTGGTCACATGACTGCTTTGTCTCTCAACTTTAGATGCAACATGTTTTATAATATCCGGAGGTGCGATACCAGCGATTGCTAAAACCTTTTCCATTGGTGTCGGTTTAAGCAACCTTGTTACAATTTGGCATGTCTCATTTACTGACACATCGACCTGTTTCGTGTGTGTAGATGCGTTCCATGCTGGCATACTCTGCCGCTGAAAGTGCAAAGGCTGATGTATGGAGCCCTGTTGGGGTTGCTCCCCAAGCAGTGTTTGCCAGCTTGTCAATTATATTATTATACATTATATTGTTATATTGTGCTTGCTTGTGGGCAGCCATTATTATTTTTCCATTTCCATTTGTAAATGAATACCTGACTTGGTAGTGACTTTCATCATAACAGCATTGAAGGGAGATGGCTATGGGTACCTGACTTGGTAGTGGGTTTCATCATAACAGCATTGAAGGGAGATGGCTATGGGTACCTGACTTGGTAGTGGGTTTCATCATAACAGCATTGAAGGGAGATGGCTATGGGTACCTGACTTGGTAGTGGGTTTCATCATAACAGCATTGAAGGGAGATGGCTATGGGTACCTGACTTGGTAGTGGGTTTCATCATAACAGCATTGAAGGGAGATGGCTATGGGTACCTGACTTGGTAGTGGGTTTCATCATAACAGCATTGAAGGGAGATGGCTATGGGTACCTGACTTGGTAGTGGGTTTCATCATGACAGCACTGAAGGGAGATGGCTATGGGTACCTGACTTGGTAGTGGGTTTCATCATAACAACATTGAAGGGAGATGGCTATGGGTACCTGACTTGGTAGTGGGTTTCATCACGACAGCATTGAAGGGAGATGGCTATGGGTACCTGACTTGGTAGTGGGTTTCATCATGACAGCACTGAAGGGATGTGGCTATGGGTACCTGACTTGATAGTGACTTTCATCATGACAGCATTAAAGGGAGATGGCTTGAATACCTCTCAAAGTCTGAGACCTTGTCAGATGAAGTATCTAACACATTATCTCTGATGACAGTCCCTGCCTTTACATCAGGTTGAGATGAGTATAAGGTAGTTCAATTGTATTCTTCTTTTTCTCAGCTTGTTGCCATCTTGAGGATAGGTCATATCTTGACCACACATGTAGTTCATATTCTATCATTGGTGGCGTGTACGTCTCAGTTTCATGTTGTCATGGTGATTGTGAAATGGTTGTGCTGAAAATGGGTGGAAGGTAACATTGTGGGCATGGTGAAATTATTAAATGATGATTATATGGTGGTGATGTTGAGGTGGAGGTGAAGAGGAGGAAGAAGAATGTAAAGAAGTACCAACCAGTGACCTCAAGTGGTCTAATCTCCCAACCAGTGGTACCGTAGTATCCCCAAGCAATGACCATAAACAACAGGTGTATGGTCCAGATTGACAAGGCCCCAAGGTACATCTTGTATGTGGTGTGGAACAGCTGCCGTTTCTTGAGAACCGCTGTGGGGATAAAGATGGAATATGGCAGTAATATTATGTGTATTATCTGTTTTTCGGTGGGGAGTACAACTCCCCCTCATTATCAACGTCTATTTAAACAATTTTTTAAACTGGTAATCTGTCTCAGACTTCTTTGTGGTGTAAATGGGTAACGAGAAGGCAGATAGGATTGCAATAAAGGGGAAGAGAGTGTCAGCAAGAAGACATTTAAATTCCATACCTCAAGAAAAAGGCTGTCAGAAAAGAAAAGAATCAACCCAATGATGACTACCACACCCTCGATCTGGCAGGGATCACCATTCTCCGTTTCATACATTGTACATAAACTGAATAAAAACATGAACAAACTATGACTGTAGTAAAGAGGTAAAGGTAGTTCCATAGCAGACACTGCCATTGAGGATCAAGTGTTGGAGATTCCATTGCACTAAGCCACAGCTTTATGAGGTGGAGTGGCTAGTTCCCTTCCTCGTTGCCTTTTTCCTCCCCTACCCATCAGCCAGGTATCCATTTACAGCTGGGTTGACTGAAGCTGCCTGTAGCATGATTTGAACCCCTGCACCTTTGCCAAGAAAAGCGAGTGCTAAACTGTGATCAAATGTGGACTAAACAAACTGCCGAGCATGTATTACAGTTAAGGAAGATTCACTGACCCAAGGAAATAACACTAGACTCAAAGCTTTACCGAGCTCAAGAGGAATTCCAGACTCTATCTATCTTCAGTCGACTTATGTCTTTATACGTCGTATGGAGGTGTGACCTCCTTTGTTTTATATTTTTTTGGCAAGTGAAAATCTGTTGGTGACTTGCCAGGTCAATCCCAGTATCCTTTACAAACCATTAGGTTGGTAGCCCCTGGAATATACGATCACTTATTCTTGGGACTGGTGGTGGTAGACGAGTAAATTAGAGCAAGATAGACCTGTAGCCTGTCAGGCGCCCATCTATGCAGCTCTGCTAACCACGTAACCAAGATAGCCACACAATCCCCTTTTTTGTAACATATGCAAGAATCCCTAGAATAATTTGAGTAGATTTTTAACTTGAATTTTGCCCGAGCAGCGAAAATGTGATGTTGATAAGCATTCCTTATTTTGGCTTTTATGTCAAACACAGTGGCAACAACTGCGGAAACACACTGGCAACAACTGCGGAAACAAATATCCATGTGAAGAAACATGCTCCGGTTGCAAAACATAGTACAGTTTGGGAACTGAGTCGATACGACATCACACACCTCCTCTCTCCCCCCCCCCCCCCCCCCCCACATAGTTTCACATTCCCCACATAAAGTAACATTAAAATAACAACCACCACAGAGATTCTCTCGAACATAAAAACAACACGATGACCTTGAAGTAATAGTATGATCAAAGATGAGCCATCTACATACCAGCACATATTAAAGCCACTGTCAGAAGAATCACGTATATGAGGAAGAACACAATGTCTACAACTAGGATATCTGGGGAGGAAAACAAGAAGTTTATTCAGTTTATATCTTAACATCATTTCACTGGTTTAGAAGACTCTGCAGAGTCTGTATACAACCAGTTTCTTTTACATTCATTTGATTTTAAAATATCTATGCGCATCCAATCTATTCTTAAATGCATTAACTGACCATTCCTCCACTATGTCCTGTGGCAATGTATTCCAAACATTCACCACTGTCTGACTAAAAAAATATTTTCTGTCATCTAATCTGGACTTATCTATAATTTCTTGTAGGTGGCTGTATTTTGCAAAATTGTGTATAGTCTAATTTATCCTTGCCATTGATCATCTTATATACCTTTATTAAGTCAACTCAAATTCTTCTCTTTTCTAGAAACTGTAGGCAGATTTTTTTGAGTTTTTCCTCATAACTATAATTCAGGAATCCCTCTATCAGCTTTGTCGCTCTTCTTTGTATCCTTTCCAGCATGTTTATGTCCCCTCTACGATAAGGACTACACACCTGTACACAGTACTCCAATCTAGGTCTAACTAAAGCTTTATACAGTTTGACTATCACTTCCTTGATCCTATGTTTAACATTTCTTTTTATCATACCTAACATTGCATATTTTGTTAATTATATCAAACTGTTAAAAAGCAGTTTTAGAAAAGAACAGAAATATTGCAAACTTTGTTGTGGTTAGGAAATGTAAACATAATGGACTAATATATTACCTGGGAGAGATTGGGACTTGCAAGACGCCCAAGGCACATCACTTACACGCTGAATGATGCCCCTATGACCTCTTGGGGTTACAGGAAAGACAAGACCAGACAACAAGTAAAAGAAACTGGTTTTATACAGACTGTAGAGTCTTCTAAACCAGTATAAGGGTGTTAAGTTGATTAGCAGCATTGGTTTCTTGAGCACCGGCTTTCAATAGGTTATGTTACTCTCTCCATCTCCATATCCATTAATGTTAATTAATATCATTGTTTTGTGTATGCATCTTGTCCTTATGAAAGCGTAGAACCAATGTATTGCATCATTGCTCTACTGCTCATGTAAAAATCTATATGGATTTGTATTTTAGAGAGCTCTCTTATTGTACAAAAATAGTTTGCTTAGCTTACAGAATTCATCGGCAGAAAATTCTTTATGAAGCAAGTCATCTCCATTGGTCATGTGTAATTTATATTTCAAATACATTCCTTTTATCTGAAACAAAGAAAGAAATTAAATACTATTAATATAAATGAGTAAGAGTTTGATGCAACACCAAACAAATTCACAAGACAATAGATTAATTCACATGATAATGGGTTTAATTCATTCATATCATTTTTTGATTCAACATGTTGGGATCAAGATGTTGAGCAGCACATGAGCTGCAGTGGTCAGCGACCCATAGCTAACCACTAGCGTCAGAGCCAGCGAACCAAAGCTGACTGCTAGCGTCAGGGTCAGTGAGCCAAAGCTGCCAAGACCCTTCTACACCTCCAAGCGGTGATCCTGGATAACAGCCTGCAGCAGGGCAGACTGGCTATGGAGAAGGGATTGAAGAGGGAATGCTAACTCGGTACTCAAAAAATGCTTGCTGAAGTTGGATGTGTTGGACCGAATGGTGCAAATATTGCAGCCAAGCTGTAAACTACGACACAACGCATTCCGTTATCTGAACTACATTCTGCTACTTAAGCCCTTTCAGGGTTTGGTAGTGGGAGATTGAGAACGAACGAAGAAGAAGAAGAAGATTCAACATATTGAAGGAACCACCAGAGGCAAAAACACACTAGACGTAGCATTTACTACAGAGGAAAATATGATTGAAAATATTACTGCTAAAGAACTGCTTGGCTCAAGTGACCATCATATCATCCATTTGGATTTTATAGCAAAGAAGGAAGAAAACATAAGTATAAGAGCATTCGACTACTCTAAGACAGATGTTAAAAAAATGAAAGTAGCAGCAAGTCCCATAATCTGGAAAGATATTGTCAGTAGAAAAAATGTTAAAGAAGAGTGGCAGAGTTTCAAAACAATTCTAAAGAACCTAAAAAAGGAATTTGTTCCGAGTAGGAAGGGAAAAAATTGGATAACTAAATATGAAGTTAAATGTAAAAGAGCTAAACAAAAAGCATGGCAAAAATATATAAAGGCAGGAAAATATAAAGAAACATTTGAAATATTTGGACAAGCGAAACAGAGCTCTTTATGTTTATAACAGTAAAAATTTACTGTGAAATAAAACTTGCTCAATCTAGGGGATTGGAAACATGCAGGAATGATGTTGATCCCTTTACTCAAACAGTGCAAAAAAATCAGATCCATCAAATTATAGACTGGTGAGTAAAATTACAGTCAATAATCAAAGAAAACATTGCAATGCATTTGGACATATTTAAATGATTTGGACAATGATATTAGACCCATGATTGCAAAATTTGCGGAAGACACAAAACTATGCAGAGGTAGATATGTTGAGGTCAGATTGAGATAAAATTCAAGAATGGTCTGAGACCTGGCAGATGGAGTTTAATGTAGATAAATGTACAGTTATCCAAATGGGTAAATCCAATATGGAATATAATTCCCGGATGTGAGAAAATAATATTAGTAAGATAAAAATGAAAGGGAACTAGGGGTTATAATTGATCATAACAGGAAAGGTGAGTGAGCAAGTCCAAGCAACAGCGAAAAAGACAATTTCAATATTAGGTAAAATAAACAGAAATATTAAACATAGGGGCAAGAAAGTGATAGTCAAACTGTATAAACCATTAGTTAGACCTAGACTGGAGTACTGTGTTCGGGTGTGGAGTCCTTATCATAGAGGGGATATAAACATGCTGGAAAGGATACAAAGAAGAGCAAAAAAACTGATAGAGGGATTCCAGAATTATAGTTAAGAGGGAAGACTAGGAAAAACCTGCCCACAGTGTCAAGAAAAGAATTCGGAGTGACTAAATAAAGATTCATAAGATAATCAACGGAAAGGATAACTTAGATTGGAACATGTTTTTCAACGTATAACCACCTACAAGGACAAGAGGGCACAGCTACAAAATAATTAAAGATTTAGTCAAAGTACATACTTTTGGGTTGGCTGGGGCATCACATCTGGTAAGGACTACGAACCACCATCTCTCCCGAGCTGTACTGAAGTCCATGTTCCCATAACACACATACCAGTCCTGATCTTTCCTTTTATCAATGGTACATCTAAAACAAATTACAATACCTATAGAGACAATAATGACAACAGCAACAACAATGACAACAACAACAATGACAACAACAATAACAATGACAACAACAACAATGACAACAACAACAATGACAACAACAACAATGACAACAACAACAATGACAACAACAATGACAACAACAACAACAATGACAACAACAACAATGACAACAACAATGACAACAACAACAACAATGACAACAACAACAACGACAACAACAACAATGACAACAACAACAATGACAACAACAACAACAATGACAACAACAACAATGACAACAACAACAATGACAACAACAACAATGACAACAGCAACAACAATGACAACAACAACAACGACAACAACAACAATGATAACAACAACAATGACAACAGCAACAACAATGACAACAACAACAATGACAACAACAACAATTACAACAACAACAATGACAACAACAACAATGACAACAACAACAATGACAACAACAACAATGACAACAGCAACAACAATGACAACAACAACAACAATGACAACAGCAACAACAATGACAACAACAACAATGACAGCAACAACAATGACAACAGCAACAACAATGACAATGACAACAATGACAACAACAACAACAATGACAACAACAACAATGACAACAACAACAACAATGACAACAGCAACAATGACAACAGCAACAATGACAACAGCAACAATGACAACAACAACAATGACAACAGCAACAATGACAACAACAACAATGACAACAACAACAACGACAACAACAACAATGACAACAACAACAACGACAACAACAACAATGACAACAACAACAATGACAACAACAACAACAACGACAACAACAACAATGACAACAACGACAACAACAACAATGACAACAACAACAATGACAACAACAACAATGACAACAACAATGACAACAACAACAACAATGACAACAACAACAATGACAACAACAATGACAACAACAACAACAATGACAACAACAACAACGACAACAACAACAATGACAACAACAACAATGACAACAACAACAACAATGACAACAACAACAATGACAACAACAACAATGACAACAACAACAATGACAACAACAACAATGACAACAACAACAACAATGACAACAACAACAATGACAACAACAACAATGACAACAACAACAACAATGACAACAACAACAATGACAACAGCAACAACAATGACAACAGCAACAACAATGACAACAACAACAACGACAACAACAACAATGACAACAACAACAATGACAACAACAACAATGACAACAACAACAATGACAACAGCAACAACAATGATAACAACAACAATGACAACAACAACAATGACAACAACAACAATGAC
Source organism: Ariolimax columbianus (assembly GCA_036924085.1). NCBI lineage: Eukaryota > Metazoa > Mollusca > Gastropoda > Stylommatophora > Arionidae > Ariolimax > Ariolimax columbianus. The sequence continues at coordinate 58,332,847 of JAVGWX010000019.1, forward strand.
AACAACAACAATGACAACAACAACAACAATGACAACAACAACAACAATGACAACAACAACAATGACAACAACAACAACAATGACAACAACAACAACAATGACAACAGCAACAACAATGACAATGACAACAATGACAACAACAACAATGACAACAACAATGACGACAACAGCAACAATGACAACAAAAACAATGACAACAGCAACAATGACAACAAAAACAATGACAACAGCAACAATGACAACAAAAACAATGACAACAGCAACAATGACAACAAAAACAATGACAACAGCAACAACAATGACAACAGCAACAACAATGACAACAACAAAAATGACAACAACAACAATGACAACAGCAACAACAATGACAACAACAAAAATGACAACAACAACAATGACAACAACAACAATGACAACAGCAACAACAATGACAACAACAAAAATGACAACAACAACAATGACAACAACAACAATGACAACAGCAACAACAATGATAACAACAATGACAACATCAACAACAATGACAACAGCAACAACAATGACAACAACAACAACAATGACAACAGCAACAACAATGACAACAACAACAATGACAACAACAACAATGACAACAGCAACAACAACGACAATAGCAACAACAATGACAACAGCAACAACAATGATAAAAACACTGATAACAGCAGTAAAGTTATAACAACAATAAAGATAACAAAAACAACACTGATAACAACAACAACAATTATAACAACAATAACGGCAAGAACAACAACGACAAAAAACATTGAGTTCAACATGAAAGCGCTGCTTACTGGGAACCAGTGTTTGTAAGTGGAAACTGGTTTCTTCCTTGGAGGACTTGAACCTTCTGCTGACAGGTCTGAGGAGGATTGAAGAACAAAACATGGATGGTATAACCTCAACAAATTCATATTTTGGTTTGTTATATTTTTTGTACCTCTGTCTGGGGCTGAAGATACAGCACAGTGAATGAGCTGACGGCAGACAGCGACTCAAAGATGGCTGCTTGCATCAGGGCCAGGGAACCAGAGCTGACCAAGACCCTATTTTGCCTGAAAGCAGCGGCCCTGAAAACAGGCTGCACTAGTGTAGCCTAGCTAAGAGGATAGGCATCGTAGTAGGAAGCCAAACCCAGTACAGAATAAAGTCCTCTAAAGCCAGATGTTTTGGACTGATAGGCCCAAATGTTGAAGCATCGCTGTAAACTACGACGCAGCGTTCTTTTCAGGACCAATGCAGGAGAAGTATCTCTACCGTTTGATATTCTGTAACTCCGCACTTGAGTTAAAAACAATAAGACCACTGTAACATTCCAAGCATGCAGCAAAATGTGCCTAATTTGTGACATTTGGCTAGCAATCTCAACGTGTAAAACCATTGCTTATGAAACCACCACAGCAAATGCTTGGACACAGGCTTCCTGAAAGGAGGCCAGCTATAGCGAGGAACATATTCTTCACTTGGGAACATAAAGGCAAATTAGTCAATCAATGAGGCTCTATTTGCACAGAACCAAAAGGGACCTCATGTCTTCTTTTCCCCAAATTTGTTGTCTGTTTGACCCCATGAATGAGTACAGGGGCAAAAAAAAGGGGGGGGGGGGCGGCGGCGGGGGGGGGGGGGGGTGTTTTATTATGGCAGAAAAGAAATCATGTCACCATTATTTTGGATAAAGATCTACAGAAAAATATTTTCTTTGTTACAATTGTAGAAAAGAAAGTTATGTGTGGAATATTTCATATAAAAACTAGACACAAAAAATGTTTTTGTGGCTGAAATATACAAATATGTAAATGTTAATGCATGTTTAAAGAGGATCTGAGTAGCAGTTTTCACTGCATACGTAAAGCGTTTGATCTCGTTTTTGAAATGCTTCAGTTAACCCAGTTGTAAATAATTACCTGGCTTAATGTTAGGGAATGAATGACATCAAGAAAGGTGACAGGCCAGCTCACCTCATAAAATGCTGAGGTCTAATACAATTAAGATTCTCTAAAACTACTTCATCCCCAACAGCAATGTCTGCTTTGGTACTGCCTTTAATAACAATAAAAGTTGCCCATTGCAAGCAAAGATGGCGGCAGGGTTGGTAAGACATGTGTATTGAGATGTGACAGCATGTGGCTGTACAGTCAAATCTGAGAACGACAAACTCTGCTGCATGGGGTGCACACATAGTAACGTGAGCCGTCTTATGTTCTGTCCTTTCGTGCACCTCACTTTTTCATGCAACAGGGATGATTCTCTTCTTGGTGATGTGAGCATCCTGTGTAGCAGCAGTGTGCCAGACCGAGTAGTTCAGTGCAACCAGCTTCCAGGAGGCAAATTCAATGAGACAACTGTCCAGAGACATTTTCAGAGAGCCTTTTTTATCACTTCTTCTGTCCTCCCAACGAGCGCATGCCATTGATGAGCTCACCATACAACATGTGCTTAGGGAAGTGCTATCTGGCATGCAAACAATGTGCCTAGTCTGTCTGATCTCTGCAGCGAAGTATAGTTGTCCAAGAGCCCGGCCCTGTTACGGACTTCAGAGCTGGTTCAATCCTGACAGCTGATCCTGAGCAATCTTCAGGGATATTGTTGAGTTTTCTGACATGTCTGCTATAGACTGTCCATGTTACACATGCATACAGAAAGGTGGTGAGTACCACAGTATGATATACTGCGGCCTTGGTAGCAGCACTGATACCTTGCCAAACCGAACTTGAGACATGGGTGTTATGGCTTGTTTGCTGATGGTGGATGGACAGTTTGGGATTGAACTGAAGTGCTCAAAAGATACCTCACTCACATGCATATGCTAAGTTTCTGGCAGGACGTGATGATCCTGAGACACAGTCACACTGGACTGCCTCTCTTCTGGGATAGTATAAACTAGTACATAGTCCATCATATCATATCATTGCCAAACCCTATAGACACGAGTAGGGAAGACTCGATAGTCCTGCAAGACAACTTCCCAAAGAGAGACAACTCTGGCCAAAAACAACTGCTGCCTTGCAGTTAGGCTGGGGACAGCCAAAGGCTAAGGAGGGCATCCCTACAGAAACGCCTGTTGAAATCGGATGCACTGAGCCACAGGCTTAACAAAATAAAACAGTGCAACGTATATCGCTGTAAACAGCGTACGATGAAGAAGAAGAAGAAGAACTGAAGTGCTCTGTCCAGTGCTTCAGAATATTTACTTTATCAGTGAGCAGGTTCATGCATCAGCATAAAGGACATGAGATGTACGAAGAAACTGAAGTATCAGTCCACATTGTGAACACCTTCCAATACTTCAGTTTCTTGCTAACCACCATTTGAACGGTCCCTAGCAACACAACAAATTCCTCTGCTAGCAAACATAAGCTCCGGCGACGGTCCACCTGAATTGCTGCATCAATTTTGGCGATGGCATCTTCTGATGCAATAATATGCGCCTGACCTGGTCTCGAAAGATCTTTCGTTAACTCATGTCCTTCTCTAAACATTGTTGTCCAGTTCTTCACTGTTGTCTTCTACACACTTTTGTCACCATACACTGCCTGCATTCTGCGATGAATGTCAACTGGTCGACATACTTAAGCTGTTAGAAACCGAATCATCACTAGCTGATCAACTCTGTATGGATTCCGTATCACACCCGCCATGTTTTCAACGGTCTGCTGAGGAAACTATGAGTCGGATGATAATGAAATTTTGCAAAATTGACGGTTGATATATGCTGTTTACACCTGAAGTAGGTGACATCATCATGCACATCATACATATGTTCACTTGTTGCAGTTTCATCCGGTTTCATTTGAACACGCCTCGTCTAATAGGTCCAAGGACTGCTTTCAGGGCATCGTAAAATTGTAAGTCCTTTGTGTCTGCATATTGCTGGATTTCATCTGCCTTGTTGTTAAGTCAGTCCTTCTGCATAGCCCTGAGCTTGTCAATATTGGTGAAGGATGACATTTTGGAAGAGGAAGTGGTATCATCAAGACAGAGTCCAAAACAGGTGAGGTTTATCATCCAGCAGTCTGATCATTTGTAGTGGTGGTTTCAGTAACAATGGTTTTGCATGATGTTGACTTGGTTGGTAGGTTCAGAGTTGCTGTATTCTTTCCAATCTGGCAAAGATGGCGCCATAACTGGCTGCGAGTCTACATTTCTCTACTGTTTTGGATCATTATGGATGCCGCCAGACCACGCATTTGCCTGGAATTCACACTAGTCGACGACTTACACTTGTGTTCACGGAAACGTGGTGTTGTTTTGCGTCTGGACTTGTTATTTCGTTCTTTTTTTGTGATATCTTCCATCCGTTTATTGTGGTCTGGACGCCGGCTAAATGGCACTACGCTTATACCTGTGTCGTATTTCACGGGTTAGTTCTGCCGGTTCACCTTCACGAATTTGGGGTGTGGGAATTTTAGATGCTACTATGATGAGCTGAATACAGCTGGGGAGAGATGCCAGACTCACTCACATGCTGAGTGTTGTCCATACAACCTCTTGTGGTTATCGAAAAGGCACGACAAACTGCGTTAGATACCATCCCACCTTTCTAACCTGCGGGTTACATGTTTACGGAAAGGCTTCGGTGGTAACCCTGAGGCAAAATCTGCATCTTATGCTATCTCCAGTCGTCTCGATGAATGTCTTGCCACTGGCAAAAAGTAGCTTAGGCTCTGTGAGTGAGGTTGACAAAAGGCGCAGTTTCTTCCTCACTTTAATCCAAATAACTGCGCAAGTCACCCATTTCAGCGGACACAGCAAGAGATACGACTGTCCACACGGCTGAACAAAGAGAGTGGTCTTCATCACTTGTGATGATACAAACTATGAAATTGTTAGTTCTTTATTTCTTGATAAAATCTCCATACATAGTTACCAAATGTTTCACCATGTACTCATAAATAACAACGTACAATAACTAAAGAAGGCTTGATAACAACAAATAATAAAACAATCAACATCATTACTTAAGAAAGCAACATAATAAAAAAGATTTACCAAATCTTGTTGGTAAACGGAGGACCATTGGCCCGGGACATCGTAATAGAACACCAGATTCTGTACACCATAATCCTGAAAGACATAGAGTTCTACACCTGATTCTTTATCAACATTTTCATAGCATAATCACTTGCTATATGTTACATATCCAATATAACACAAAGAAAGCGGGAGTAATGTTTCTACCCAGGAAACCCTAACATGAACAGAAAAACATCACTGTGCAAAGGCAATGTCTCCAAGCAGTTAATAGCCTTACCTATCTTGGCAAACCAGATAAGCTTTTTTTTTCAATTTTTTTTTCTTTGTGGTTGCCTTATTTCTCTATTCCCCAAGGCTGTGTGTGTTGCACTACGGTTTCTATTTTACGCCTGTTGGTCCATGCATCCGAATTCGGCATGCATTTTTTGTAAGGGTCTGCTTCCTCTTGCATTTTCTAAGGGTTTACTTCCCTCGGGTAACGGCAGGTGCTGTGATGGGGATCGAACCCAGCACCTTCGGATTGTGAGCACGCCACTTAACCACTAGCCCACGCTCAACCAGAGAAGTGAATACTGACTCTGATGTCCACAATGAGATTGCCAGAGCAAGTGCTGCTTTTGGAAGATTACAAATGTTTGAGACTGACAAGGTTACAGTGGTGTCACCAAGATCAAGGCATATATCGTGATGTGATGCTAACCACCCTTCGGTGTGCATGAAAAACATCAACATTCTATGTTGTTTAATGCCCACAACGAGTAACTTTAATCTTTTGTGCACTCTGAAAATGGCGTTAAGTGGCGGGTTGTAGGAACTTTCCTCACATCCCAGCTATGCTGATGAAGGTGGACGATGGGCCTCCAGGCGGTTATGCTATGTTTTGTTTCATCTGTGCGACGCTCACTACTACGTGGATCATGTCGATCCACATCTCGTCAACCAGACTGCCTTGAAAATAGCATGTTTCCAGAGAACGCTACATGGAAGGATCTTTGTCAGCATATTGTCCCTAATGCTGACGTGACATCCTGGTCAGTATGTTGTGCCTGACACTGACCTGACGTCCTGATCAGTTTGATGTGCCTGACTGGACACACATCTGAGTTCACCATCAAGTCTATAGCAGACATGCCAGGAAACTCAACAATGTCCACATGTCTCCATAGGCTGTTCAGAACCAGCTGGCAGGATTGAGTCCCCAAACTCTGAAGTCAACAACATGGCTGGGCCCCCGGGCATCCATACACTGCTGCAGAAAGCCCAGGTAAGATGGACTGTACATGTCCGATGAGATCCTCCCCAAGCAGATATTGTATGCAGAGCTCAGGATAGGCATACGCCCATCTGGGGGACAGAAGATACAATACAAATACTCTCTGAAAGTGTCTCTGAACAGTTTTCTCATTGATGTTGTCTCCTGTGAGCTGCAAGCATTGGGCCACTCAGTCTGGCACAAGTACTGCAATAGTAGCACCGAAAAAGAGGTACATTATCACAATCCACAACTCTTTTGCTCCTGTGGACCACTATGTTGCTCATAATCAATTAATATTTAGGACCATTTTGTGCACCACTATGTTGCTAAAACCAAATGAATATTTAGGGCTATTTTGTGGACCACTAAGTTGCTCAATACCAATTAATATTTAGGACCATTTTGTGGACCGCTATGCTGCTAAAACCAAATGAATATTTAGGGCCATTTTGTGGACCACTATGTTGCTCAAAACCAATTAACATTTAGGACCATTTTGTGGACCATTATGTTGCTAAAACCAAATGAATATTTAGGGCCATTTTGCGGACCACTATGTTGCTAAAACCAAATGAATATTTAGGGCAATTTTGTGGACCACTATGTTGCTAAAACCAAATGAATATTTAGGGCCATTTTGTGGACCGCTATGTTGCTCAAAACCAATTAACATTTAGGACCATTTTGTGGACCACTATGTTGCTCAAAACCAATTAACATTTAGGGCCATTTTGTGGACCACTATGTTGCTCAAAACCAATTAACATTTAGGGCCATTTTGTGGACCACTATGTTGCTCAAAACCAATTAACATTTAGGGCCATTTTGTTAAGTTCCACAAATAGGATTCCAGTTTTTTAACATTATAAATTGTGCTTGTTTTTTGTTTTGCCTTTTTCTTTTTAAGAATCCTTTTTTGGTTTGCATAAAGTGGAGTGAGTTGTACTGTGTCTTTAGGCTGTATGGCCCAGTGCATCCAACATCAGCACACTTTTTTAATTGGGTACACTTCCCACAGAGCAGCTACTGTGTCCCACCACCCTTTGCAAAAGCCCATGCTTTGGTGCAGGCGATTTCCATGGGAACCTACTCTATGGTAACAAACAGCAGAAAAAGGGGATATAATTCTACTTAGGATTTCATCAAGAGTTGTCTTATTTTAAAAATTTAAATCACATTTTAGAATTCTTGGAAATTGTCTGAAAAATGTCTGTTTGAGAGTGCATATGGGGTTTCAATGAGAGATGAGAGTTTAGTGAATGTCTACTTATCACTTGTACTCACAACAGGATACTCCAGGGAATAGTTCAGATTACCAATTCGACTCAAAAAGCAAAAACGTGTGATGAAAATCCAGTCCTGAAATTTGGAAAGAAAATGTGAACAATGATTAATTTTCTTTGTCTGATGACTTATTTGTGGTCATTATTATACAATCTTATTTGTGGTCTTTATTATACAATCTTATTTGTGGTCTTTATTATACAATCTTATTTGTCGTCATTATTATACAATTTTATTTGTGGTCATTATTATACAATCTTATTTGTGGTCATTAATATACAATCTTATGTGTGGTCTTTATTATACAATCTTATTTGTCGTCATTATTATACAATTTTATTTGTGGTCATTATTATACAATCTTATTTGTGGTCATTATTATACAATCTTATTTGTGGTCTTTATTATACAATCTTATTTGTCATCATTATTATACAATTTTATTTGTGGTCATTATTATACAATCTTATTTGTGGTCATTATTATACAATCTTATTTGTGGTCTTTATTATACAATCTTATTTGTCGTCATTATTATACAATGTTATTTGTGGTCATTATTATACAATCTTATTTGTGGTCTTTATTATACAATCTTATTTGTCGTCATTATTATACAATTTTATTTGTGGTCATTATTATACAATCTTATTTGTGGTCATTAATATACAATCTTATTTGTGGTCTTTATTATACAATCTTATTTGTCGTCATTATTATACAATTTTATTTGTGGTCATTATTATACAATCTTATTTGTGGTCATTAATATACAATCTTATTTGTGGTCTTTATTATACAATCTTATTTGTCGTCATTATTATACAATTTTATTTGTGGTCATTATTATACAATCTTATTTGTGGTCATTAATATACAATCTTATTTGTGGTCTTTGTTATACAATCTTATTTGTCATCATTATTATACAATCTTATTTGTGGTCATTATTATAAAATCTTATTTGTGGTCATTATTATACAATCTTATTTGTGGTCATTAATATACATTCCTATTTGTGGTCATTATTTTACAATCTTATTTGTGGTAATTAAAATACAATTGTATTTGTGGTAATGAGTTTACAAAGTTACTTGTGGTCATTATTATACAATCTTATTTCTGGTCATTATTATACACTCTTATTTGTGGTTACTATTTTATAATCTTATTTGTGGTCATTATTATACAATCTTATTTATGGTCATTATTTTATTATACAAGCTTACTTGTGGTCAGTATTCTTTCTTCTTTGCCGTGTATGTTCTGAAAAGGACATTTATGATGTTCTGAAGTAGTTTACAGCGAGGCTGCAATATATGTGCTTCTTGACGAGACACATCTGGTCTCAGCAAGGTATTTTTGGGACAGGGTTTGCCTTCTCTTTTCAATCCCTAATCTCTTAGCCAGGCTGCATGGTTGCAGTCTGTTTCCAGGACCACCACTTGGAGGCAGAACATGCTCTTTGTCAGTTATGGATCACTGATCCTGCTGCAAAGCCTGCTATGAGTCGCTGGCTGCTGTCAGCTCATTCACTGCTGCTTCTTCGAGTCACTGACTGCTGTCAGCTCATTCACTGCTGCAGCTTCTAGTCACTGACTGCTGTCAGCTCATTCACTGCTGCAGCTTCTAGTCACTGACTGCTGTCAGCTCATTCACTGCTGCAGCTTCTAGTCACTGACTGCTGTCAGCTCATTCACTGCTGCAGCTTCTAGTCACTGACTGCTGTCAGCTCATTCACTGCTGCAGCTTCTAGTCACTGACTGCTGTCAGCTCATTCACTGCTGCAGCTTCTAGTCACTGACTGCTGTCAGCTCATTCACTGCTGCAGCTTCTAGTCACTGACTGCTGTCAGCTCATTCACTGCTGCAGCTTCTAGTCACTGACTGCTGTCAGCTCATTCACTGCTGCAGCTTCTAGTCACTGACTGCTGTCAGCTCATTCACTGCTGCAGCTTCTAGTCACTGACTGCTGTCAGCTCATTCACTGCTGCAGCTTCTAGTCACTGACTGCTGTCAGCTCATTCACTGCTGCAGCTTCTAGTCACTGATTGCTGTCAGCTCATTCTGTGCTGCAGCTTCTAGTCACTGACTGCTGTCAGCTCATTCTGTGCTGCAGCTTCTAGTCACTGACTGCTGTCAGCTCATTCACTGCTGCAGCTTCTAGTCACTGACTGCTGTCAGCTCATTCTCTGCTGCAGCTTCTAGTCACTGACTGCTGTCAGCTCATTCACTGCTCCATCTTCAGCCATGGTCATTATTCAAATACATCATTATCTTTCTAGTTTTATTTGGTTTTTTAAACAAAAATTGAGTAGCAATGAATGTTTTCTATCTGTTTGTATTAAGACCATCCATCTTGTTGTGTTCCGTTCATGAGACTTCAGCTGCTCTGACCCTCTCTTCCACTGTTCATGAGACCAGCTGCTCTGTCTCCTTCTTGCCCTGTTCATGAGACTAGCTGCTCTGTCTCCTTCTTGCCCTGTTCTTGAGACTTCAGCTGCTCTGTCTCCTTCTTGCCCTGTTCATTACTAAGTGTTCTTTGGTTTCACTGGCTTCATCATTACTTTCATTATGTAGCATGTCCTTTGCAGAACGTCGCTCTAATGACAGCTAATCTGTAACATGCTCGATACCTGATCAGCACTACCATCTCAGCCACTGACAACACCAGAGCCTCTGTAATGTCCTTTGTACAATCTTCTCCTCAGTCTGGCTCTGCCTCTTTTGCCAGGTACTATACCATCAATTATTTTTTTATTTCATTGTGGCGTTTGATGTGACTAAAGTATGTTAATGTCCAAGGTGTAATGTTGTTTACTAGCTAGTTTTGTTCAACATCATGGTCCTGCAGGATTTCTGCACTTTTATTTTTCGCTATCCATGGTATTTTGAGCACCCTCTTGTAGGATTTTGGCTCAAAGGGTTCAATATTCTTTCACACGGTTTGTGTAGTTGACCATCTGTATGTTGCTGCCGAGTAAATGCAAGTAGCAACTAATAATTTGGACATTAACACAATGACACATCTCAAGTGATTTCATCTGTTTGGCTTTCCGGTGTCTGGTTTTTTTCTCTCTGGGTATAAGTACAAATTAAAGAAAGAAAATAACAGTAGACAGAATATATACTCTGCAAACAATCTACTAATTTAATAGAATGTTGAAAAAACACCTTGTAAAAACAGAAATGGAAGCCAGTACAACTGTGGTGTAATGAAGATAGTGAAAAATAGGAATTATGCGACAAAAGAGAATAGAGAATGCAAAAATGAAATGAGGATAGAATAATTGACGACAAACTCTGATTAATCATTTTTTGTTCTTCTACAGATGCAGTTCAGTGGCAAACAGATATGTTTATACATGATTTATTTCAAGCTGTCAAATATTTCCAGTTATAATGATTATTAATGAATTGTATCAATATGGGACAAAATGTTGGAAATCGTCAGCTTTATGAGCTCGCTTGATAAGCTTCCTTTTTCCCTGCCTGGTTTTCCCTAATTTAGAACAGAGAACAAAGTCACTGCCCATTTTTACAGCTGGTTACAAGCCCGTTCCTCTTTGGTGTGAGAAACACTGACTTCAACAGTTCTGCCAGTTGTAGGCGCAGACATAAAAATAACCAGATGTGATCTCAACAACCAATACAAAAATGTCTCCCAAATCCAGAAACTGTGCTTGTTTACGTCATGCTTCAATGACCAAGGCTTAAGTCCTCTCTAACATGACTCATGTGAGAACAAGTCGTTTCTTGTCCTCAAAGTGTTTTTCTTTTTAAATAAACATAATTCAGTCATTGCACTAACTAAAGTATGAAGAACTGGACTGTATAAAAAAAAGTTTGTTCAGTCCTTCATAAGTAATTTGATAAGGTTTCTCGTTAACCTAAAAGCCAAATCAAAGCTAACTCTTAAATAAAAACGTCAGTGTAAGTTTTTTGAAGTGATCTTAATTTTCCTCAACCATACAGATCACACACACACACACACCCCCCCCCCCCCCCCCCCCCTCACTACTTTAGCCATGAAAATAAACGACGTATGATAGTTTTTACAAATGACTGATAGATAGCTACATAATGTATCAACAAAGTAAATGGGCAACATTGCCAAAAATCAATGCCACTAACTTAAGTTTTATAACTAAACTATAACTCAACTGTAGAAAAAAATAAAAAATGTCAACATAAAATTAATACTTACCGAATCTGTTTTTATGATGTCTTCTACCCATTTTGATTCCGTCTCATAAGGAAGGCTCGTTATTGTGATAATTGTGATTATGAATGCAGAGTATATTCGTATGAACGCCATAATTGCGTCTATATCGTACCCTACCCTAGTTGAAATTTAAGCAATTAAATCCACCATCTTAGATGCGCAAGATTGCGCTGCTAGGCAACAGTCACAACACTTAAAGCGGTGTCAGGTTAAAATAGGCAACGATAAAAGTTACCATCATTATCAAGTGCCCTGCCGGTTGGCGATCTTAGTTCTCCACTTCCTCTTATGACGTGTGTTGTTTATCAGTTCCGCCATTGATCGTCTGCCATGTCATCCATTAAAGCTATCCAAAATGGTTTCTCTTTGCCTTCTTCTGTTCCTCTTTCCTACGATTCTGCCCATTGTCACCGCCGCTTCTCACGACATGTTAAAATTCAAACAAAAACTTGATGTATTGTCCTAATTTTTGCCATTAGTTGTCTTAGTGTCTGCGTTTCTTCATTTGCCACGCTATTAGCTTTCTTTGCAGTCCATGGAATTCCCAACATTCTTATATAAAATCACATTTCCTTTGCTTTCAATGATTCCTGGTCTTGCCTGTTGATTGTCCTTGACTCGCTGCCGTATGTTAGAACAAGTTCCCCTTAGCAGCCAATAACTCTCTTTCTTAATTCCAGTGATAGGGTTTTATTGTACCAGATTCCCCTCGTACTCGAGACTGATTTTGCCATGGCTATTCAATTCTTTATTTCATAAAGAATATTTATGTGGGTGTCTAAGTATGGAAATGATTGCACTTGTCTTAGTTCCGTCTCTTTCACTTTTTTAAAACAATATTAGGAGAATTGTGTTTCTTAGTTGCTAACATTACTTCCGATTTCTTTTGATTTAAGCTGAAGTCTTTATTTTTGCTTTGAATAACTGCCATGTTGGTAATTTCTTGTAAGTCTGACCCATTCTGCGTTATATCAACACAATGTCATCAGCATAACGCAAGTTGTTTACGGTCTGTCCACCAAATGATATTCATGACATCGCCTCTAAGAATCGCAAGATAACGTTGCTGTACAGAGAGACACATACACGGATCACACGCTTATAATCATGGTCGACACAATTTTCATGTGGCATCGACTGTCGTAGTCGATCATTGAACTTTAGAACGCGTTGTCCAAACTACCACAACCAGATACTAGTATGACATACGAAGAGTCAAAACGGCTTATTAGAGCTAGATACATGACCAAATGGGAAAACGAACATACTGGCTACACCAAAAACGATGCCTATTACTAGTTGAACAGAAAAGAGCAGGTCGTGGTCTTCACACTTCTCACTGGCCACAATAGACTGAGGTACCACCTATTCAACAAATTGAAGATAGGTGGCCCCGACGAATGCCCGTGTGGTACCGGGAAAATGACCGCTGAACATTTGCTGCAAAACTGCCTGACATACGAGGATCAGAGAGAGCAGATGTGGCCATCACCAGTGGCAACACTAGACAAGCTCTATGGCAGTGTTGACAGCCTCAGGATGACGACTGCTTTTTTCGAAAAAATAATGGTTACTGTCTGACTGCGTACGATGAAGAAGAAGAAGAAGAAGATCGCGTTGTCCCTAACGCTGTTCACAATTTCTTTAATTGAATATTCAAAATATTTCTTGTAAACAGTCTAGTGCTTACTTTCTATCTATCTGGGTTTGTATGTTTCTCTCCTTTTTTGTCTTTTTGTCTGTGTGTGTTTGTCTCTGTCTGTCTGTCCCTCACTTTCATAAAAAGTAAAAATTAGAGGCAAACAAATGATTAAGGGATCACGCACTGAGGAGAAGATTTGTTGCAATAAGCGGCAATACAATGCTGGAACAGACTAATGAAATCAACACTCAGCCTTTCTCAACCATTTTATCCTGGATAAACCTTTCAATCAGGGCGCGTCGCTCATCTTGGTGCATAGACCATTAGCAACATCAGGCACGGTCCTATGCTGCTCTTTCTGCTTCTCCCCAGGCGTCACATGTTTCTATATACCAACATTTGTTGTTGTTGTTGTTACGGATCCAGCAGCACCCGGGCTCTCACCCTTCGACACAATGCCATGTAATGGTATCTGCACGTGTTCAGCGGCTGTTGTCTAGTGCCATACCAACCAACGTTTAAAAGGTATCGATTTTCTGTTCTGCAACTATTTGTTCATTGTCCATGTTTCTACGCCACACATTGAAGACGAGTATTCATAACACCTGATCACTCTTCTTTTAAATGTGCCAGTTATTTGTTTGGATGTCAATATGTGACTCATGTTGGTGGATGTCAATATGTGACTCATGTTGGTGGATGTCAATATGTGACTCATGTTGGTGGATGTCAATATGTGACTCATGTTGGTGGATGTCAATATGTGTCCATGTTGGTGGATGTCAATATGTGTCCATGTTGGTGGATGTCAATATGTGTCCATGTTGGTGGATGTCAATATGTGACTCATGTTGGTGGATGTCAATATGTGACTCATGTTGGTGGATGTCAATATGTGACTCATGTTGGTGGATGTCAATATGTGACTCATGTTGGTGGATGTCAATATGTGTCCATGTTGGTGGATGTCAATATGTGACTCATGTTGGTGGATGTCAATATGTGACTCATGTTGGTGGATGTCAATATGTGACTCATGTTGGTGGATGTCAATATGTGACTCATGTTGGTGGATGTCAATATGTGACTCATGTTGGTGGATGTCAATATGTGACTCATGTTGGTGGATGTCAATATGTGACTCATGTTGGTGGATGTCAATATGTGACTCATGTTGGTGGATGTCAATATGTGACTCATGTTGGTGGATGTCAATATGTGACTCATGTTGGTGGATGTCAATATGTGACTCATGTTGGTGGATGTCAATATGTGACTCATGTTGGTGGATGTCAATATGTGACTCATGTTGGTGGATGTCAATATGTGACTCATGTTGGTGGATGTCAATATGTGACTCATGTTGGTGGATGTCAATATGTGACTCATGTTGGTGGATGTCAATATGTGACTCATGTTGGTGGATGTCAATATGTGACTCATGTTGGTGGATGTCAATATGTGACTCATGTTGGTGGATGTCAATATGTGACTCATGTTGGTGGATGTCAATATGTGACTCATGTTGGTGGATGTCAATATGTGACTCATGTTGGTGGATGTCAATATGTGACTCATGTTGGTGGATGTCAATATGTGACTCATGTTGGTGGATATCAATATGTGACTCATGTTGGTGGATGTCAATATGTGACTAATGTTGGTGGAAATAGATTTGACAATTCCTATTCTCTTCTTGATTCCTGTTTCGCATCTTCAGTTATGATATTTCCAAGATACGAGAAGCTCTTTATCTGTTCCCGTATTTGATCGTATATGCTGTCTATAGATTAGGTTTTGACGCAGCTTTGCTAATTATTCTTTGATTATATTCAGCAGGGCGTATAAATAACGAGTCCCCATCTCTTTCGATGTGGCTAGTCGGTATCTCTTTTTCAACAGTGAAGCTACTGAAAATTATAGTTCAAACGGAATGAAAAGAATCTAACTAATAATGTTCACTGATATGATGGGTTCTGCTTGTTCTATACCCACAACGTCTGAAGATACTATTACACGGCATTGGATCGAAGACGAAGTCCGAATATTGCTGGGTCTGTAACAATAATAGCAACAACATACATACTAGCTTTTCAAGTGCCGTGACGTCGGTTTTGAAGAACAATTACTCCCACAACCATGTCATTTAAGAATGTCAGTACTACAGATGCTCTATTTTCTTATTCTTTCCCTGCCTCTCTTGTCATCGGCTTTATCATGTTGTCATAAGGTAGGTTGAAAAGAAAACTAATTTCACTGAAATCTATCGCGATTTGTTTGCGCAACTCATAAACCTTTCGCGGAACACTATCATTCTGGAACACCGATTTGAGAAAGTTCATAGATGTCACAGCGCTATGACTGTATGCTATTTTTGTGTTGGTTAGCTGTCCGTGCTCTGCTTAGCCTACACGAATTCTTCATTTTTACATACAGACGCACACAGGCATCCAAGCACTGGTTTATGCGTCCTGATATCGCCCAATGGACTACGGTCTGGGGTGGAATGGGCGCGCCTCCACCAGTAGAAACTAGTGAGGCAAACATCTAAGCAACAACAACAATCTTGTCTCAGTTCACTCGATGGAAAGCTTTCTCATTGTCAACAAAGAGAATACCATACATCTACAAGAAAACACCATTCAGACACATCTGAATGCCATGAATTAAAAATACAAAATTAAACAAGTGAGGGTGACAATAAAGCAAATAAGAAGCATGTCCTTTGCAGAACGTCATTTCTTACAACAGTCAACCTATTTGACCGTTATAAGTTCCTTGGCAAGTGGGCAGTCCTGTATGCTGCCATTACTTTCCGTACGTGGAGAAGCGGGGAAAAAACACACGTCTGCCGAACTGAACACAAGCGTGATTCGAACCGAGTGTGTTGGGGATGTGAAAAGGACGCTTCACCACCAGCAAAAATCGAGGGTAACGATAGTAACAGAAAAGCTATCAACTTCATATCAAAGAATGTTTTGCCTCAAGTTAGAGAATTCAGATTTCTAATAAGTACGATCACGTATATAGCAGAATTGATGGGCAGATAGAATCAAGAACTCACAAAACAAATGCAATAGTGTATGAAGTCCGTGACTTCTACACACGAAAATTGAATCCAATGGCTTTTGTCGAAAAAAACTAGATGATCTGAATTTTGCTGATGACTTGACTCTTCTGTTTCACAACTAAATGCAAAAAAAAAAAAAAATTTCTTAATGAATGGTCACTGAAATTAGGTCTGGGGGTACACAGAGGAAATAAACCCACAGAGTATGACAATACAAGTACCTAACAGCAACACGATTGTGCTGAGGGACACGTCACTACACGAGGTAGGGTCATTCAATATCTGATCAAGATGCTGAGCAGTGCATGAGCTGCAGGAGTCAGCGACCTATAATTGACTGCTAGCGTAAAAGCCAGCGAACAAGAGCTGTCAATACATTCTACATCTCCATGTGGCAATCGTGGATAACAGACTGAAGCAGAGGGGACTGGCTAAGGAAGAGAGATTGTAGAGGGAAGGCTAATCCGTACTCAAACATGCCTGCTGAAGTCGGATGTGCCGAACCGAAAATGGCAAATTTCGCAGTCAAGCTGTAAACTGCGACACACCGTTCTCCAGACTACATCCCGATACTTGCAACGTCCTTTTTATGGCTTGGGAGCGAATGATTGATAACAAACGAAGAAGAATTAATATATATTGGTAGTAATATAGACAAGGTCAGGAGTTACTGATCGAGATATCAGATACATAAATCAAAAGGCGAGAGCAACTTATATTGCATTTGGGAAATTTGTAGACATCGAGAAAGAAAAAGTATGTCCAACATGAAAACACAGATCTTCAACTCCAAAGTCAAGTCCGTGCTATTGTATGGTTTTGTGACGCTGGGAACAATGAAAACTACAACTAAAACGGTCCACATTTTCATCAATTGATGCTTACGCCGAATTGAGAGAATACAATGGTAAAAGAGGAGCGCATGGCCGAATGGTTTCGAGGCCTGCCTGCCGACAAGGAGGACAGCGGTTCGAATCCCCGGTATGGCATATGTTGTTTTTCTGTTGGGGGTGAAATAAACAAACATAGCCAGCACACGACGTGGAGACAACAGTGGCGAAGCGGTCTGTAGTCCTGAGCCTACAAAATCCCTCGACTACCCCAGCAATACAGAAAATGTCGTACGTTGACAATGGTAAAGTCACTAACATAGAACTGGGGGTGAGCTCGAAATGATGGCGCATGACAGAAAGGCTTGGCGCAATATCTTAAGGATCTATGTACGACGACAAGGTGTTGAAGGGTCTGATATCCCCACGAACTGTCTGTTATCACTCTCTGTTATCAGTAGGGGGGGGGGGGGTAGAAAGAAGAGACACGGCTGACAATCCGAAGGTGCTGGGTTCGTTCCCCATCACAGCACCGGCAGTTACCCCTGGGGAAGCAAACCTTAAGAAAATGAAGGAGGAAGCAAACCCTTACATAAAATGCATGCCGAAGTCGGATGCACTGGGTCGACAGGCGCAAAATAAAAACTGTAGTACGACGCAAACCGCCTAGGGAAATCTAGAAAATAAGGCGAACGCAAAAAAAAAAAAAAAAGAAAGATGTTTGACAAAAGTGGTCAGGACAATTATAGAACAGGCAATGAGAAATACTGAAATCCGACAGAACGTTTCGAATAAGGTCTCTCAGCGGTCAACGACCCATAGCTGACTGCTAGCATCAGGGCCAGCGAACCAGAGCTGACTACTAGGTCAGGGCCAGCGAACCAGAGCTGACTACTAGGTCAGGGCCAGCGAACCAGAGCTGACTGCTAGGTCAGGGCCAGCGAACCAGAGCTGACTGCGAGCCTCAGGGCCAGCGAACCAGAGCTGACTGCGAGCCTCAGGGCCAGCGAACCAGAGCTGACTGCTAGGTCAGTGTCAGCGAACCAGAGCTGACTGCTAGGTCAGGGCCACTGAACCAGAGCTGACTGCTAGATCAGCGAAACAGCTGACTTGCTAGGGTCAGGGCCAGCGATGACTGCGAGCCTCAGGGCCAGCGAACCAGAGCTGACTGCTAGATCAGCGAAACAGCTGACTTGCTAGCGTCAGGGCCAGCGAACCAGAGCTGACTGCTAGATCAGCGAAACAGCTGACTTGCTAGCGTCAGGGCCAGCGAACCAGAGCTGCCAAGACCCTTTTACACCTCCATGTGGCAATCCTGGTTTAACACGATAACTCCAGAAGAAATAATGCAAATTGGCGCCTATTTGCATGTCACGTAATGAGTTTATGGAGTTTCTCTCTCCAACAATAGTCAGCGCGCATTGTAGTCTTTCATTTGCCTTTTGGAGTATAGGAATGTCCTGATGAAACTATCATCCTTGCTCGTCACTGACAGCACCAGTTAGCCGAGAATAAATCCAGATGAGAAAGTGTAAGGTCAAAAGTGCACCCAAATCATTTGTAACGCCGCAATGAAATTTTTAGCACCAAACAAAAAAAATGGGTATGGCCAGATACCGCACAGAGGCGAAAACACA
Organism: Ariolimax columbianus; assembly: GCA_036924085.1. Lineage (NCBI taxonomy): Eukaryota > Metazoa > Mollusca > Gastropoda > Stylommatophora > Arionidae > Ariolimax > Ariolimax columbianus. The sequence continues at coordinate 58,351,778 of JAVGWX010000019.1, forward strand.
AGCCAAATCTACGTTACGACCAATAGACCTTCATCAGGGACAACGAACAACAATAATAATTAACTAACGAATCATAGAAGTAGAAGAGAATACATATTTGGGTGAGTTTCTAGAAGATTCTGCTTGTTGTTAACATCCCTCGTGCTTGATCTAGGTAGTCTGGACTTTCTTTGGTGGCAGGTTATGGTGGTTCTTCTGACATCTCGTGACGTTCTTGAGAATGAGTATCTGGGGCACTCCTGGCTGTGATGCAATGTTACACTACTCAGCTCACCACTATGGGGATCACATTGCCGATCCCCACCTCGTTATTGGGACTGCCATGAAACAGCTTCGATTCCAGGGATAACTGCATGGAAGTGAGACGGATCTCAATGAGTATGTTCACCCAGACTAATATAGCATGTGTTCTGCCTGATCTGGCGTTAGTGTCCTCTGGTTTGTTTCCTATAAAGTCTGCGACCATTTGCTCCAAAGCATTCCAGACTAACTTTTCACCACATGTGAGGATATAATCACAACACTTATAGCGGAAGAGCTTTCCGTGGACTGGAAAATACTTCTTCCTTGATATTGATCGATACGGCTACTTTCAGGGCGTATCTGTATTGACTTTGAGGTTATGTCCTTTTGAAGAACGGAAGCAGTTGGTGTTCGTCCTCAAAGCGTAAGATACTTGCACATTCTGTTCTAAAAGATTCCATTGTCGTAGTCATGTGTGCAGACAAGTGAATGGCAGGCTGTATCTTTGCGCGACGGATGACCATCATTTTTGGTCGCCATGTTGGACCCCATTGCGTAGGAACTTCGTTAGATTTTTGCATGAACATGTTTCGACCTGCAACTGTCATGGAATCTTTTATGTACACTTCTACTCAGGACCTCCCCATGGAATCTTTTATGTACACTTCTACACAGGACCTCCCAAGTCTTTCATCTATTTCCAATAGATTTTTTGCTCATCTCAACTCCCTTTAGACCAGGGGATACATATTTACAGGATTCGAACCACCCACCACTTCTCACTTTCGCTTGTTCATTTCTTGAGAGACAAGCGCCATACACAGATGTATGTTAGCAAAACACAAGCAAAAAAAAACAACATAACTCCAAAAATTAAGTGCATTCATAGAGATATATTTGAGGCAAACCCTTGAGAGACATTTCATTTGTACATAGTGTTATGCCACGTCAGAATGAATGACAGTGCAAACTGGTAACTAACTTTTGAGCAAACCCGCTTGTGGTCTGCCAGTTAGTCATATCAATACATAACATGCGTATATGTCTCCAGCTTGAGGTTCCTTATACACACACAAACACATACACGTTACAGTGGTATGAGGGCCAATGTTTAGCTTAACTATGAGAGTACACATATAAAGGTTCAAGTACTGATTCTGTTAACATCTACGCTTATTTGGCTTTTCTCCTTATTTTGGCAAGGCACACTTTCCAACCAGACTCATTCAACTATATCAGGGTAACAATTCTTCTGATCTCCAGAAAGCAAGTTCTTCTGATCTCCAGAAAGCAAGTTCTTCTGATCTCCAGAAAGCAAGTTCTTCTGATCTCCAGAAAGCAAGTTGTTCTAATCTCCAGAAAACAAGTTCGCTTTTGTTGATCCTTTATCATTTATGCAGATTTGTTTTTCATAGCTGCCCCAGATTTTTCGTGTGTGAGAATGGTGGGGGCCTAATGGCACAAGTTGAAGTCCTACTGTTTAAAGACTAGACTCCAGTACAGCAGCAGTCTCGTCTGTTAGTCTTCTCGGGTAAAAACTCTTCTACTGTAGCCAGATAAATCCCAGTCTTCTACTGTAGACAGATAAATCCCAGTATTCTACTGAGACAGATAAATCCCAGTATTCTACCATATACAGGTAAAACCTCATTGATAATCACCAATGACGACAGATTATTAGTGTGGCGGTGGTCCCATTCTAGTCTCTGTTGTACACAAAACTTACCTGACATCATCGTAGCACCTTAAGGACAACTGTAACAGCCAACCATTAATAACGCGTGGAAATTTACAGAAATAAACTGCTTGACTTGTTAAACTGCTGCATCAACAGAATCTGCCAGGAGCATATTGGATACATTATCAAGCTGGATGATGTAGCAAACCCCTTATCTAAACATGCAGGCTTAATCCGGATAGGCATTTTATTATTCCCCTTCTAACTATACCATTCCACATCTAACTATACCATTCCACATCTAACTATACCATTCCACATCTAACTATACCATTCCACATCTAACTATACCATTCCACATCTAACTATACCATTCCACATCTAACTATACCATTCCACTTCTCTCTAACTATACCATTCCACATCTAACTATACCATTCCACATCTAACTATACCATTCCACATCTAACTATACCATTCCACATCTAACTATACCATTCCACATCTAACTATACCATTCCACATCTAACTATACCATTCCACTTCTCTCTAACTATACCATTCCACATCTAACTATACCATTCCACTTCTAACTATACCATTCCACATCTAACTATACCATTCCACATCTAACTATACCATTCCACATCTAACTATACCATTCCACATCTAACTATACCATTCCACATCTAACTATACCATTCCACATCTAACTATACCATTCCACATCTAACTATACCATTCCACATCTAACTATACCATTCCACATCTAACTATACCATTCCACATCTAACTATACCATTCCACATCTAACTATACCATTCCACTTCTCTCTAACTATACCATTCCACATCTAACTATACCATTCCACATCTAACTATACCATTCCACATCTAACTATACCATTCCACATCTAACTATACCATTCCACATCTAACTATACCATTCCACATCTAACTATACCATTCCACTTCTCTCTAACTATACCATTCCACTTCTCTCTAACTATACCATTCCACATCTAACTATACCATTCCACATCTAACTATACCATTCCACATCTAACTATACCATTCCACATCTAACTATACCATTCCACATCTAACTATACCATTCCACATCTAACTATACCATTCCACTTCTAACTATACCATTCCACATCTAACTATACCATTCCACATCTAACTATACCATTCCACATCTAACTATACCATTCCACTTCTAACTATACCATTCCACTTCTCTCTAACTATACCATTCCACATCTAACTATACCATTCCACATCTAACTATACCATTCCACATCTAACTATACCATTCCACATCTAACTATACCATTCCACTTCTAACTATACCATTCCACATCTAACTATACCATTCCATTTATCCTATATTGCCTGAGTAAAAGCCATGACCCAAAAAGGTCAGTCCCTTAGCAGACACGGCTGTCAGTGATCAAGTTCACTGTACATGGTTACAACATATTTATGAGGTGCGGTGGTCAGTTTCCTTCTTCATCATCCCTAACAGTAAGCCCATTTACAACTGGGTCAAATGGAGTATGCCAGTAACAGGCATGAAACCCTGTACCTTTGCCGTGAAAAGCAAATGCTCTACAACTACACTAATCAGAGCCCAACTTGTTACTACAAGGCAAAGAATCAAAATGAGTTTAAACAACAATTGGCAGACATCAAACACTGGTCCTGCCTGATTGAACACAGATATTAGTCGTCTCCACTGATAATAACACTGCCGAATGTATTCTGATTTCCTATATCAGTGTGCTAGTTACTTCTGATTATTTGAACTAGAAGACTACCCTTGTATGGATATCAAGGCACTACCGTCAAGGGAGGAAAGAAAAGAACCACTGCAAGTTACTAAGAATACATTAAAATGTGACTCTGTAGGGTTGTGCATGGGCATGCCAACCTCATCATTGAAAACAAATCACAACAGAAAGCAAGAGCAAATACATGCTTTAGCACAGACTTCCTGCAAAAAGGCCAGCAGTAGCGACCCTCTGCTCCTATTGGAACAAAGAGAGAAATATAAGCAAAAGGATGACTCACAATCTGAGGAAGGCCAGCAGGTACAATCGCCTCGATATTCACGGAAACTGGGTGGATCACTTTGGTGAAATGAATTGTTTAGGCCAAAGAACACTTCTTTCAACAAAAACAAAACGTAGCCAAATATGGCACAGCATGTCACCACCCACCTGGCTATCTCTCAACATTTCTTAGCTATGCTACATACCCAATATACCTCTGATCAATGAAATCACAAATGATATAAAGTCAAAACACACGCAATGGGGAGACATTTAAATTCTTTTAAAGAAAAGCATTCACAGGTTAAATTTCTACCTCATTGAGTCCCGTCACATATCAAGGGCATCTGCTGTAAACATATGTCCTACAATAAGAATGTTGACAAAGACAACAGAATACACCACATCAAACCTAACACTAAAACTTACCTAAAGAAATGATGATACATACAGACAACAACCCACTCCCAATTGATAAAATACACAAAAAAACAGCAAATCTGAAATAAGATACTAGGAAAGGAGTTTGGCCAACCAAAGACAAAATGTATGAACAACTTTGAATGATTAAAGCTACATGTCTCCAGCCCATAAATTATTACCACACCTGCGTCAGTGCACACAAAGAAACGACAAGTTTTCTCAGCAAACACATTTTCTTATTTTCTCTTCATACTTGATATTAGATACAATACAACTATACAAATGGCAGTTTTTGAAGCTATCAAGTATCAGTTCTGAAATATGATTTTCAAGTAAATTCAACGAACATTAATCAAAACATTGGGTCGGAATTGTTGCACATAAAACAAAATGATGGGATGTCAAAGGTCCATTCTTTCTGGTGATGAAATTGATTTTTAAATAGTCAAATATACAATATTTTGGACCACACTTTAGTGTTAAATGTATACAAGGATTGGATGTGATATTAACAAATCAGTTAACATTATTTGCAAAACAAACATCAACAGCTCATAGAACTTAGTTCACGTCTTAGCTATCAATAACAATAATTAGAATTTGGTCACCACACAGTAAACACAAACTAAGTGCAACTCGGTGCTCTTGCCATAAATGCAAAGTAGTGGAACTAATTGGAGAGTAAAGGTATTGACACAGCCACCTCACCCCATATTGTGCTGACAAAACTACACACCTCTTCCTCACTAGGTTATTTTCTGTGGCTGACAGTAAAGCTCAAATATTATTGTTCTTCTCAAAGCAGCAGAAACACAACTTAGATATTATTTTAAAATCTATTAGTAGACCTCCTCACCTCCAATATTGTAAAGTTCAAACACTCGGCAACGACGGCTGACTGGAAGATTATGATAGCTGCAGAAACAGCATTCGGAGAACAAACTTTGATTAAATTATTGGGGAAACAAATTGATGTTGTTCAAAGTACATTTTGATACCAAGAAATGTTCATTCAAGATCTAACTAAATAAATACCTTGATCACCTCCGTAGTTGTAACAAAGTTGATCACTTCCTCTATATTATATTCTAATGTAATATAAAGACCTAAAAAGACAACCCAATACACTTTTGTAAAAAATGGTAACTTTTCCAAATGCTGAGGTCTGCTGGTAAATTAAGGGTCAGATTCAAAGTAAACTAAATGGAAATGAGAATAAATATTTGTAAAGGTTCCGCTAACAACAGAAGTACAACAATCATTTGTTTAAAATGACCTAACAACATATTAGAATAAATGACCTAACAACATATTAGAATAAATGACCTAACAACATATGACTGACAAAATGGATGCATAAACAGCAAACAAGACTTATAATACATTATAAAAACACATTACAACCTAAAGCAATGCTGCTGTTTCATTTGACATTATATGCAACAAGACGACAATGACAAACTCAAGTGAATAAATAACAGCAGATGGACACTCACAAAATGAACTCGTAAACATAGTTTTTGTTCAATCATGAAGTCTGGAACTGCTCTCTTGTCTGACAGATTAAAGAAGGGTGACGAGAAAACAAACTCAAGGGAAACTCTAAGAAAATTTAGGAAACTCTAAGAAAATTTAGATATTTCTCATGCTTAATTATCACATCTAAAACCCCATCTTTCTAAAAAAAAGTGTGTTAACCTTGACCAACCCTGAGTCGATCGCACTCGCCTACCAGTTTTCCCACCCATTGTCGGAACCCGAGGCAGCAGAGTTTTTTTCATATAGGACCAAACTGGGCCACAATACACCGACTCAAATCATGTATGTTTGTTATGATGAATATGTCACATCCTTCTATACAGGTTTTTTTCATTTTTTGTTGCGTTCGCCTTATTTCTCTTATCCCCAAGACTGAGGTTTTTATTTTGCGCCTGTCGGCCCAGTGCATCCGACTTCAGCGTTATTTTATGCAGGGGTCTGCTTCCTCCTGCATTTTCTAAGGGTTTGCTTCCCCGGGGTAACGGCCGGTGCTGTGATGGGGATCGAACCCAGCACCTTCCAAGTTGTGAGCCGTGCCACTTAACTACTAGGCCTATACAGGTTTGACCAGCGGGAAGCCTTTTGTGTTACATTAGAATTAGAAACACTTTATTATCGTCTTTACGGGGATTGGACCCAGCCTATTATTGAGAACGGTGAAGTTAAGTTGTTGCAAAAGGCCGTTGTGAGGTTGATATGTTTAGTTTGTTTATGTAAATGAATTAAATATGTTTTAAGTCCGCACCAAAAAGGGTAGTGGTGCAGTGGGTTCCATCCCACTGCAACATCCAAGGCAACGATGAGGCAGACAGACTGGCAAAAGAAGGTGTAAACTATCACAACCAGATTCTAGTATGACATACGAAGAGTCAAAACAGCTTATTAGAGCCAGATACATGACCAAATAGGAAAGCCCGTGTGGTACTGGGAAAATGACTGCTGAGCATTTGCTGCAAAACTGCCCGACATACGAGGATCAGAGAGAGCAGATGTGGCCATCACCAGTGGCAACACTAGACAAGCTCTATGGCAGTGTCGACAGCCTCAGGATGACCGCTGCTTTTTTCAAAAAAATAAAGGTTGATGTCTGACTGCGTACGATGAAGAAGAAGTGTAAACTAACAGATATTCATACCATGTTCAGAACACCATCAGTGCTTTGTGATGATTTCATAGCATTTATTGGGGAGTGACACACCTGAATCAGCGAGTCTAAATGTTTGTGCTGTTTTTCAATGCTATAACCGTCTTTTTGTATCTCAGAAACTACCACACACAACTAAAACACTAACAAGTTCTATATATTTACGCAACAAAATCACATCTACAGACATACAAATAAAAAGGTTACAGGCTCTCAAAGTCCACAATCATAGTAAAACGTGACACCCTAAAACTAATGTGGCCGTAGATGAAGTTGCAACAATTTTGATGCGGGCCGGCTAAGCCGCCCCCCCCCCCCCCCAACGAAATAATGAAGTATGATGTTTACCAATATATACAGTTTGATTATATTCAAATATATTAGGAGATCTAAGGTAGTCATAACAATATTGTGCAAGGATACCGACACATTGATCAGCCATACACTGTATTTACAGATGATTGAATGATAACTCTCATCACCTGCTTCATATCCCGATTCTACACAGCGTATCATTGTATTCAAGTGTTACATGTCCCAATTTCTTGACATCAGATCAGGGACATCATCAAATCGAAGGTCAGCTGATCCCATCTTGTCTGCCTTCTATTTTTCCCATTCAGCAGTTTTCAGCAATGTGTTTTTTTATATGATCATAATATTTTGCTTTACAGCAGATTTCTTCTATATTTCATTTTTTAACAGATAACTTCTAAACACAATTTTTTTTATTTTCTTCACATGGCCCATGCCCCCATTCCTCTTTAATTAAGTTGTTACCCCTTAAATTCTAAACAAAAATAGACTAAATTGTCTCGTGTTGGTGGGAACAGCTTCCTATTTCATATCTTCCATCCACGCAGCCATAGGAAAAGCTCTTTGCTTGATATATTTATTTGATCGCAATTGACCACGTCAAATAACAATGACATAAAAAACATACCCAACAATTCTCTAACTCTCAAGGTCAATGCTAACAACAATTCAGACAATTAGAGATAGAAATTCAACCTGCAATAATTTGTAATATAAAAACACAACTTCTCTTATCTGAGTTAATTAACTACTGGTCTCGTTCATTAACGCCTCTCTCTCGCTCCATCTTGTCTTAGTACAAGAGTTTGAATGTCCATATGATTGTTAGGGCTATAACTGTAGCAGCATAGCTACTAACAGGGATTCCGTCAGACAAAAGGTGCACACTGGCAGCTCTAGGAACATTCAAGAGCTAAGTACGGCGAACGTGGCATTTTAATTGTTATAGTGAATAAAAAAGTAATTTAAACACCATAAAACCATTCCACTGAAAGTGCAATTCAGGTATTTATATCTGTTATAAAGTGTTAATAATAATGACAAACATGTAAGAAAACAGAAAGGGCATCTTAGAAAGTGACAAACTAAAAGAAACGAGATCTTACAAAGTGACAGGATCTTTCCATAAAACAAGCTTCAAATGCATTCAAAATTACTACTACTGATGGGGTTGAGAATGGGAGATAAGGCTCAATAACAATTGGGGCCCCATAAGAGTTTGAAGATTCGATCTAACTCAATAATAATAATATTGAGGGATGAGTAAAGGTAAATAATTGGAGGCCCCCTAAAGTATGGAGATAATCTTACTTAATAATAACTTTCATAATAGATACAATACGAACAATAATCAAAGCAAAAGGGAGGGAAAAATAACAGCATCAGACAAATGTATAAGCAAAATAACAAGTACTCATAATTAAATCGCACCGAATTGAGTTTATGGAATCAAGATAGCAGCCAGGAAATGTACGGGTAATTGGTAAAGTAATACGTATATGTGAACCAAAGAAACAATAGTTATAAAGACTACTACAATTTGTATGTGATAATAATTTCTTTAAACGTTTGTTTTTATTCATTTCTTCTGCTATCTGGATAATGTAAGAATTGAGCTTATCCAAACCTGTGAATGTTTTTAACAAGTGTGGTACCAGGGACTGAATGGGGAGAAAAGAAAGACTTAAAACAGCCGGACATGTTCAAGGCAGCTAAGGATAGTTGGACATGAGGTTAGCTCATCAAAACTAGAAAATACCTTTACACCACCCATTGATAGAAAACGAGCAACAACGTCAAGTTTTTATCCTGCTTATTAGATGGATCAATGTATACATTTTTCTTTAATATGCAGACCACAGGTGATGTCCCACCTCAACATAACCCGTGACTTTACAATGTGCAGACAAATTCTGACTCTACAATGTCTAGACAAGGTCTGACCCTACAATGTCTAGACAAGGTCTGACCCTACAATGTCAAGGCAAGGTCTGACCCTACATTGTCTAGAAAAGGTCTGACCCTACATTGTCTAGAAAAGGTCTGACCCTACAATGTCTAGACAAGGTCTGACCCTACAATGTCTAGACAAGGGCTGACCCTACAATGTGCAGACAAGGCCTGACTGCCAGTGGTTATTACAAGTATCCCCTTGATCAAGAGAACTGCATCCTAACCACCCACTCCACAATAATATTTTTAAAGTAAACAACATATATATTGTTGATTTTCCACATATGGCAGATTTATGTACGCTATCACTCAGCTTTTGTTTCCGTCCCCGGTCAAAATAAAATTATATATATAGAGAGCGACAAGTTTTAGGGTGGTTCACCAGTCAATACAAAAATGCGCACAAAACCAAAATCTATTGTATTACTTACAGTGTTAGTTTATTTCTTCTTAAGGAAAAATGCACTGCTGTTAGAGACATGGCATGTGTCCTTGAACATTCTTGGTAGTTTTAACATTGTAGTACCATTTATCGATGACTTTAGTAGTTAAATTGTGGCAGTTCAGGCCAATTTAGATTCACCATCATTAACTAGCTTATGTACAATCTATTATAACCGTAATATCATTAATAATCGTGCGAGAGTCTTTATATAGTAACGATTAAAAACAGATTTTATTTTACTTGTCAGATGAGCTCTTTTGTCAAGCCATTGTTTCTTTCATATTGTAGAGTTTAGCTTTCAAGCAGATGTTCTGTTTATAATCAGCTAGTTATAAACTATTATATAAAACCTACATGTTTATTTCTCTCTTCATTCTAGCATTTCAGCACATTATTTTAATATTTATTAAATAAATCTATACATATCACCAAATAAAGATTTTTAAAATATCCTTCAAGTCCCTGGAGGAGTCAAGGAAAAAAAACAACATCACCACACACAACAAATCTGATCATATGCTGACAAAATAAAACACCTGAACAGTTTCTAAAATGAACACTAAACATCCATATAAAAGACTCATTCCATGTAATAAACAGCAAAGACACCTAGCTTACTCTAGTTTTTATGTATATTTATAGATGCACATCCACTTATATGATACAAGTAGCTGGACAAGTACCATGATAGTCTCATAACTTGTACATATATGTACAAAATTGAAATATGCCCATTTCATGTATATATAATGCTTTGAGTTCTTCTATACCAGACCTCTGCCAGCACTGAGCATCCCACAAGCACATGCTCCCCACTAGCATGTTGCCAGGCAAATTCTATTTGTTCTCAGACAAAGAAAGCGCAGTTGTTGCCAGACAAAGAAAAACCCATTTAAGATGCTGTCAGGGATGAAGTGTTCAACTACATTGTATGTGATCTTTTTTGGTGATGTGGAATAATCTGTTCCCTTGTCGTGGCTAGCTTGAAGAGATTGATCATGACCCCCATTAATAATTAGGGCAAAATGGAGCATGCAGTGTCTGAGAAAACAGATGCAATGAGAGGCAAGAACTTTAACTGCTCTGCCATTCCAGCAAAAGAAAAGAAACAAAAATGAAAAACATGACATTCTATGAGTGGATTCTCAGGCTGTTTACTGGGGAGAAAAGAGTAAGACCTCCATGCAAGTTAAAAAAATGTGACTCAAGAGAGTTGTGAATGGGGCTAAGAACCTCATCATGAAAAACAGACTGCTACAGAAACCACCACAGTATTAGCATGGAAGGTGCTTGACGCAGACTTCCTAAAGGCCTACTCCATATATTAAATTCTCTGAATGTCAAGGCTAACTCACCAAGACCTAATTTCATATCCACACAGTGCACATGAAAACAGGTACGGCAGCCTGACCAACAAAGAAGGGATTGACACTGCGATCCTCATAGCGGTGTACCTAATAAGAACCTTTAATGGCACTGCAGCAAAGAAGACCCAGGTCCATCATCTTCAGTGATGCTCTGGGATTTAAGAGGAGCCACTGCAGACCAACAACCAGGGCAATAAATCCAGATTGAAGAACTCAACCATTTACAGCTCGCAGGTATCGAAAACCTATAAATGGCCACGAGTCCCGACCAAAATCCAACCTCCGTGATTCTGTTTAGCAGAATATAATATTTTTGACGGTTCTACACAATGGTTGAATCTGTGCATGAGCAACTGATCATTTCTAGGTCGACATTAGTGTGTTTTCATGATATTTGAAAGCCAACATTCATCGTGACGAAAGACCCAAGAAATGATTAATTATTTAATCAACCCAATGATCATGTATCAGGAATACATGTAGATATATCCAACACGCTTCTGATTCTGACTGGCACATATAGTACAAAAAGTTTATGTAAAGCGATTTGAATAATATATTGGCGAAACGTTACATGGTAAGTACCAAAAACTTTTCTCTTCTGCATAAATGTAATGCTTCATACTAATATATAATCTTTATTATGAATACCTCATGTCATAGATAGTTTCATTATGCATCTTACGGTGTTTAGATCGTAATTTTAGGTCAATTTGTTCAATAATTAATTTTATTTTGAACAAAATATTTGATGCACTAATAGCTGGCTGCTTGTAACAGGGTCAGCAAACCACAGCCGACCAAGACCGTATTCCGCCTCCAAGTGGCAGTTCTGGAGTTCTTTCCAATCCAGCCCTCTATCACTTAAGGACTGTCGTATGTTGTCTTCCCAACGTACTTTGGGACGTCCTCGGGGTCTGCGTCCTTGACTTTTGATCTCCCATGACCGCTTTGGTATCCGATCTTCTTCCATTCTACAGACATGGCCAAACCACTGTAGTTGGGAATGCTCCACTCGTGTCTGCAGGGGTTGAACTTCAAGACTGCTACGTATTGTCTGGTTACGAATCTTGTCCCTTTTCGTCACCTGAACCGTCTTTCTTAGGTACCTCATTTCTGAAGTTTGTAATTGCCTTTCTTGGGCTGTAGTCATTGCCCATGACTCACATCCATATGTCAGGACAGGCACATAGGTCGAGCTGTATACATCCATCTTTGTTTTCTTGCTTATTTCTCTTCTACTGAGGAAACCTGTTTATTGCATGGAACAGTCTACCTGCTGCTGCCCTTCGTGCAGTTAACTCCTCTTTGAATATTGTAGATTCAGCCTTATGGACTAAAATAAGACACCAACTAATAGAGTTTGACATTAGGGATAAAGTTAGGAGATGGAACGATAGTAAATAAACTGGAACAACTTACCCCAACTTGACTTTACAGAAAAAGAACAGAGGACGTTAGAGAACATACAAAATTGTGGGCAGAACTAATTACAGCTACACATAATTTGAGGACCAAAGAAAAGAACTAATTACAGCTACACATAATTTGAGGACCAAAGAAAAGAACTAATTACAGCTACACATTATTTGAGGACCAAAGAAAAGAACTAATTACAGCTACACATTATTTGAGGACCAAAGAAAAGAACTAATTACAGCTACACATAATTTGAGGACCAAAGAAAAGAACTAATTACAGCTACACATTATTTGAGGACCAAAGAAAAGAACTAATTACAGCTACACATAATTTGAGGACCAAAGAAAAGAACTAATTACAGCTACACATTATTTGAGGACCAAAGAAAAGAAGATCAATATCCTGTCCCCTCTATGCAGTAAGTGATGTGATGATGGTATAGGTAGGAGAACAAAGAAAGATGGACAGATCATTTTTGGGGAATAGAAAGAGAGAGATATATTTCAATTGTTATATGTCACATTACGGTCTGACGTTGTTGACTAAACATGCAATTCACAAATGCATGTGTCACATTATGAACTTAAAAGCTAAGTCACTTTCAAGACATGCATAATATTTCAAAATTGGAACCGGTCAGCAAAAAACTCACGAACAATAGAGGATTCTGTGGGTCTGAGATGTGCAATAACAATATACTTGAATGAATACGGAGCCTTATAAAATACCAAAGAACACCACAAACCAGTATTATGAATGTATAAACACAATTCAGCATTCTAATCATTAATTATAGGCAAGGGAATTATAATTAACAAATTATATAATTCATAACCTAAACTGACAACACTCAACTGAGAGGCAAATATAATATAAAGAAATATACAAAATTGTTTTTTCTTTCTAGGCTAACTTTTCCAGACAAATCAGTTCTGCTACCATAACATGTGAAGGCGATCATCAACAATCACAGAACGTCATGCCTCATCATCAAGAAGTCAATTAATGTCACAAAACCAAAATGTTTTATCAAAACATAAATTGATTAAATCAATGTTCACTTTAGTCGAAGCAAATTTGACCCCCCCCCCCCCCCCCCCCCCCAAATTTATCTATATATAGAACAGAATTTATGTTTCAGCAGAACATTTCTCTGAAGAAATTTGTTTTAATATCAATGTATCCATTTCACTAAAAGCACAAACGCGTGTCTGTATGGATGAAACTAACAGCAACAGGTCTCACAGGTGGAGCCGTCCTATGCAATCGAATCGGAAATGGGACTAGCAATGCTGACAAATATTTGCACGGCTTAGAGTAGAGCAGCAACATAATGGTACTTGAACCCCCACAACTGATTACATTGCACAAAAATTACATACAATATCAATATAGAATAATACTTCTTCACTTAAAAGGGTTATATCGGGCAGTATTTTCATGGAATACAATCATCAAAGTTTTATGGAGACGTCACTCAGTAGAGAACATAACATTAGCATGGTTATGACCGACTGCTAATGCACAATGAACTGGTACAAACTTTACAGCATACATACAATCACATAGATTGTCCCTGACGTATTATTATTAACAATTTATATGCAAGTCAATACACGATAAATGGTTAGCTACGGAGTTCTGCAACAGTGATATGGAAATCAATCAATCATTTTGTTCAGTGTCAACGATACAAATCCAGCCCACTATTACAACCATTTAAAATCTATATGGAACCTGGGAAGAAAAGAAGAGAGATACTTTAACTTTCACTTAATGTTGTAAAAGTTATCTTAGCAGGTGTGCATGGAGACAGCAGCATCATCATGCAAACCAAATGACTGCTGAAATCACCACTTCAAAAATGCATTAATTGCTTTGAAATTGGCTGCCTATCTCAGGCGGCCAATATGCTGTGGTGTTCAAATGTTATGTAAAGAGTGATAGATAAAGACAGTTCTGTAGCAGACACGTCTGTCCTGAATGTAGCATTAGTGACTTCAATGTGTGACTCTGCATTTGTTAAGTACTAGCCTGCTGCCTCGTCTTCCTCAACTGTAAAACAAGCGCTCATTTAAAGCTGAATAGCCTGAAGTATGTCGACACCCTGTGCACCAATGAGAAGCCAACACACTAACCACAATTCTACTTCCTTCACAACACGAAGTGCAGAAAGGGAAGAATTTGAGAGAAATTTACATACTCTTTCTACAACCCATCCTGGAGTAAATAGTTTCCTTTAGAATGACTCATATTTTCTTTGCCACCCCCCGTTCCCAGCCCTTGATTATGACTTTCGTAATATTAATGGCCCTGAATTCATACAAATCTCTCATGATGTCACCTCTTATGATGCCCCAGATCTATCATGATGCACTGGTCCGGTGATGTCCCAGATCTCTCGTGATATCACCTCTTATGATGCAGTCCCTATGATGTCATCTCTTATGACGCATTGTTTTTATAATGTCCCAGATCTCCCTTGGGATATTGTTCCTATGATGCTCCCAATGTCATATGATGTTTTGTCCAGTTAGCTGATATAAAACAGGTTTAAATAGGATACATGTATCATTTACAAATACATGTATCATTTACAAATACATGTATCATTTACAAATGGATATGCCTCAAATTTAAATCTCAGGAATCAGTGATTATAATATATACACTCTGCAAATAAAATTGGTCTTTCAGAAGAGATCTTAATCATATAACAGACAATGCATAATCATTTGGACAACAGCCGAACACAGTTTCATTGATAAATTGGTGGGGACAACAAGCAAAAAGATCATCAGCAATTATAGTTACCTGTCATGATGCTAATCTAATGACTCCAACTGAAAAACACAGAATCCTGTTTTACAAAAAAATTAGAACTAACAACTAATGATTTGACAAGTTATGGCCTATGAACACAGTGAAAGCTGAGAAACATTTTGTCACGTTTTTCAATGCCCATTGTTTCCTGTAGTTCCTTTATATTAATGCACCTTATGTTTTGTCTTTAGCATTATACATTAGAATTATTATTTTGTTATTAAATTGTTGTTAGGCAAGATCTGCACATTTCCATGAATGTTTCTGAATATTTTCTAATTGGTAAGGTGTTCTATGTAAAGTTCAGTATATTTGTTGCAAGGTTATTAAAAAACATGAATGATTCACAACTAAGCAGGTTTCAAACTCATTGCCAGCATGTTATTTTAATCCAGACAAAGAAAATTCATACAGAGCACTGGTCAAATACACAAAACAACTTCGTCAAAGTTGAGAATTACACATCTAGGAAGTATGTTCACAGACAATGGCAGGACAGACAGGGAAATAGATGATATATCGGGTATCAACATTCTCTGACAGAGTAAATAAGCTGACAGCAGCCAGCAAGTCATAGCTGTCCAATACCATATTTCATAGAAATAAACTGCACCTGTGCAGCCTGCCTAAGAGAATAGGGCTCGAGGCAGGAAGGCAAACCCGCTCCCAAAAGGACCGCCCTAAGCCTGGATGTGTCACCTTCTTAAAAGGCACATATCAGTCACACAAACTACGACATAACATTCTTTTCGGGACACATGGCAGAAAGAAAGAGAGAGAGACAGAAACAACTCTGTTAAGTGAAAAATGTTTTTGAAAACGAGTTTGGTTCAACTAGATGAGACACTTAGAAACAAAGACATCTGGTAGAAAGTCCTGCCCTATATAAATTGACATACAGAATTAAATTGCTTGGACAAATGACAGGAACACCTCCAAACTTTCCCAGTACATGAGACTGTTACACTAGACTGCAGGGTCTCAGAACAGGACCAAGACAAGATGGACTGATGTGACATGTTAAAAGAAAAACTACACAAGCATGAATTAGAAACAATGACCACACTAATTAGAAACAATGACCACACTAATTAGAAACAATGACCACACTAATGGTATATGAAAACTACACAAGCATGAATTAGAAACAATGACCACACTAATGGTATATGAAAACTACACAAGCATGAATTAGAAACAATGACCACACTAATGGTATATGAAAACTACACAAGCATGAATTAGAAACAATGACCACACTAACTATATATGAAAGAAGATGACGATTCCCCGAGATCTGAGGAGACAGATGATATCAGATTTAAATTTGAAAATTCAGGTGACGTGAGAAAGTGTCATGTTTCTTGCGACTAACCTTCAGTAAAGGTTGTGTGCCTAGTTTATCGTCACTTACAAAATTATTATGCTGTCTTTGTGACATGCACAAAATTGCCATGATAATTTCTTGTAGGTATTTGATGTGAATAACAAAGGGTTTGTTTATTAATGGTATTAACAACAGCAGTGGATCAAGATGTGTCAGGGCCAGCGAACCAGAGCTGCTAACACCCTTCTACACCTCCACGCAAGGATCCTGGATAACAGGCTGCAACAGAGCAGACTGGCTAAGGAGAAGGAATCGAAGAAGGAATGCTAATCCAGTACTAAAAAAAAAATGTTTGCTGAAGTCGGATGTGTTGGACCAAAAGGTGCAAATACTGCAGTCAAGCTGTAAACTACGACACAGCGCATTCCGTTCTCTAGACTACATTCTGCTACTTAATCTCTTTTCAGGGCATGGTAGCGGGAGATTGAGAATGAGCGAAGCCAAGCCACAACAGCATAAATTTGACCTCAAGAATTTTGGGGAAAAAAAAAATGTTCATTTGTCAGCAGTGCGTCTTTTTGGCAATAGATTTGGAATTGTCTATACTGCATGGGGGATGAGGAGGAAGGCTAACATCTGGACAGGCGCAACATAGTGATCAGACATGTTAGGGTCAGGCAAAATATACTGGTCAAGACACTCCTAGTAGCCCTGCCTGGAAACAGGCTGTTTTAATGGCAGCCTGAATTAACGAGGTGAGGGATCGATGTGATCGCCATAGTAGTGAGAGAAACATAGATGAAGCCAAGCATAGCACAACCGCCTGGAGGAACCCGATCCACCCTCATCAGCATGCTCGGGATGTAAGGAAAGCTACTGAAACCCACCCCTTTCAGGGCGCACAAAAGAGTAAAACTACTTATTGTGGGTATTTACAAACAACAACTTGGGGGGGAGGGGAGGAGGGAGAGAGAGAGAGAGAGAATATTATATTATGTGAAAAACTGTGAGTGTTTATATACGTGATGGGGAAAATAGTGCTAGTAAATACAATACTGGTCCTGAAATGTTAAGTGTCTTAGCAAGTTCTAGGCACCATAGTGTCAGGGACCTGTTGTGCCTGGTCTACTGTACAATTAACGTCAGAAATTATGCACGAAGCTAACTACATTTTATCATAATGCTATGACTTATTTACTTTCTACACTGAATATAACATCAGATCATCAATAATGGTTCGCTAATGAAATGTCAAAACTGGTAGAAAAAAATTGCATGCCAAAAATTGTGAGTTTAGTATGACCAACATTAAATATATTTTTAACAATAAACAAAACCCATGTATTTCTCAGAACAGGAAACATGTGATTGTATGCATATCCCTCTCCATAAAACATAGCAATTATATACACATGAAAGCACCATATATTTTATTTATTCAAAGAAATAGTATTAAAACCTACCACGTCATGGCTCACTTGATGTGTTCTCAGATGTTTTATTTTCAAAATTCGAACAACTGATCATCTCTGTGTCATATTTCCCCAATTAAAAAAATGACCACAAAAAAAAAATTTAAAAAAATGAAAGCACAAGAAACAAAACAGAGTCTGCAACTCCTGATAATGAACCCAAATTCACCCTGCCAATAAAATTATATGTAATATAAAGCTATAAAACTTAATTGGTCGAATTGTAATGGCTTTTAAAAGTATCACATTCAAATAATTTTGGAAAAGATACAAGATTTTTGGATGGAATTTAAAATAGTTTTATAGCTGCTTCTCAAATATGCATTTAAACTTGATTTTCAGTTTGAAAAGAGTCATTATAACGTTCTCATAATTATTCATTTTTACCAACTCAATCAAGTTTCACAAAAGTGTACTGCTATAGAAAATACCTTAGAATGACTGCAGGATGTGCGGCTTAATTACAACCAAGACTGTCTCAGCACATCAATAAATGAAATGAGAACGGCAGGAAGATTGTTGTTCCATTTGTTTTGTTGTTTGGTAAAGATTAACATTTGCTTGGT
Organism: Ariolimax columbianus; assembly: GCA_036924085.1. NCBI lineage: Eukaryota > Metazoa > Mollusca > Gastropoda > Stylommatophora > Arionidae > Ariolimax > Ariolimax columbianus. The sequence continues at coordinate 58,370,551 of JAVGWX010000019.1, forward strand.
AAGGGCATGATTCTATCAAGCACAGACAAGCATTTCTACCCCCAGATAGAGACCATCAGTCTAGTTAGCATCCACGTCTAAAACGCTTGAGCGGCACTTAAAAAGAACTTCACCCTGAAAATGGATGTTCTCCGAAAAATGGCTCCACCTACCTGTGGTCTACTTAACATGGACATGCAGTAGTAACAGTCCTGAAATACCTAAATTAAATATCTTACAATGACGGGGAATTTCAATTTGAAATATCTTGGGAACATCTTTATCTGATAATGATGTCTCTTTCCAACAGCACACCATAACTGAACAGACCCAAAGGACTAAAACATTTGAACATTAACTTTTTCACTTTGGTAGCTGCATCAGATCAAAGGAGGCAGTAAAAACTAGAAATTCTGTGCTAAAATGTAGCATCCTTCTAGCAAGCAAAGCTATCAGATAAGTACAAACAAAAACAAGTATTACAAACATAATGAAAATGACAAAAGAAGAGAACAAAAGATAATCTGAAACAGGAACTAATGAATTTCATACAACAGACAAAACCCCTCAATATTTTCACATCCCATGCAGACAATGGTATTAGTGTGAAAGGAAGAATTTAAACTAAAAAATACTTAAAACTACTAACAAGACAACAACAAAATATCAAATGAAAGATTGTCCTCTTAAGGACATTTCTAAAATATGAGTGATAAACATAAAAACCTGCCAACATTTCCATGACCATTTTGTGGTTCTGATTCTCAGAAGTCAGTTACAATCGAAAATGGCAGTGCCTTTGAATTAGCTAAAATTCAAGTAGGGAATTTTCCTCCTAAATTAAAAACAATATGGCTATTCCCCATTTAAAAACCACGAATAAGTCTCTTCCCTGCTGTGTTAAAAAGCAATCCCTCTAAAATCATGCATACGACAAATGTCTTAATTAAAATCCAGCTGAGGCAGTCATAATTTAATTACACATATTTTTTTTTAAACAATAGCTCTTAAAAGCTAAGAAAAGGTTTCCTGTAAAACAAAGTTCAAATAATGAAAGTTGTTTCTTTGTAGCAGTCATGAATGAGATTCTCTGTAGAAGCCACCACCGTGATGTAGACTTCAAAAGAGCTAATAAACTAACCTACTTAGAACAATCAATACAAATTTGAAATATGCAAAGGAAACGACATAATTACATTTTGAAACCACAAAAATAAACTCTGAAACAAACACTTTAAGGGATATTTCATAATTGGAGATGAAAGTGATCTGCCTTCACAAATAGTCAATACAATGCAGTGCAAAACAGAAAGATAAAACTCCCAAAGGAACGAGGAAAAATTTGCAGCATTTGTGCTTAACTGTCCAGATAAAAAATATGTATGTTAAAAGCAATAACCAATAACCTGTATTTCAAATCCAAAAAATCTCAGCACTGAAAGAAATAATATTTGATACTGCAATAATTGTATAAATATACAAATTTTGTGTCATATCATGAAATTTGAACTTTGATGGCAACGCTGAAAGTAGTAAACATCCAACAGGCCAATTAAAGTAGTCTTAACAGAACCCAATTAAAAATAGTAACAGTTACAATTTTCATGCGACACTTTAAAAAAGATTTTTATTAGCAAACGGCAACACATTTTTTTCTGTTTATAAATGTTTTATCTATGAAATACAAATTATGTGATCCATAAATAAAAGGTCCATGATTTCAGAAATAAAAATAAACAACAAAATTTGCAATCAATAAACATATTGAAGAAATTTCAAGGTTTTCAGATCTGCCTGCTGGATTGATCACATAAAAATTAAACAATAAGAGATAAATGTTAAAATAGTTGCAACATGAAAGGCATAATCTGAAATATGAAACTAAACAATCAGTGAACTACCTTAGGGTAAAACAAACCACCACAAACAAAACAATTAAAACTGCAACTTTAAAAAATGAAAAAGTCTGGCAAAAATTCAAATCCAAGCAGAAACTAGGAAGACTCAACATTTCTTGATATTCTCTTTCACACATTATAATCAGGGCTCTGTTCAAGAAAATATTACAAAATTAAGAGAAGAAAAAAAAGGCATAAATGTAACTCCCTCTATTTTGTTCAGGAGAATTTGAGAATCTGATAAGCTATCACTTGGACTAATAAAATCTCATACTAATTATCTGATATAATAAAAATCAGCCATGTTATGTACAGTATTGGCCAGAATACAGTGCAATGTTTTTAACTCTAAGAATATACTTCTGAAAATAAAACTCTTATTTAATATTTTCATCTGAAGAAAAAAAAAGACAAATTCCTTGAATTAATAGCGGATACAACGTAAACGAGTTGAAAAATTATGTATCCAATTAACATTGCTGGGAACGAAGACAGCAACCTGTGGAAAGACTCAACTCTCGTTCTATTACCACTACTAAATATGAACTGGGAGAAGAAAATTAAGACAATAATTGGAAGTTACAGATAATCAAAACGGTAGCACTGACCTTTTACATGAAAAGAAAACTATCAAATTTATTAAGTATATTTAAGACCGTTTATTTTTCCACACACAATGTCTTTAAAACTTTAGGGTTATATTATATGCCAGGTTGTAATATATTCCGGCCAATACGGTAGATTGCCTTCTTGCTAAAGCCTTCAAACGTGTTAACTACATAAATGCTAAGGAAATGTTTAAAAATGACAAGCCGATTGACATGAATATAAACAGTTCTGTAGTTGTGGACAGCCATTAAAGAAGGGTCAGCACGTAAAAGTAGCTATGCCCACCAAATCAGTGAGATTTCACTTCAGTTCCTTCACAGGGCTGGCCTGTTTGTTCCTGGAGCTCCCGTGTCCCCGAATGCCCTGGTACTTTGAGTTGCTGCCACTGCTAGCGGGTTTTCCACTGCCCACACCGCTGCTACTGTTATTAATGATGCTGTTGCTGCTGCTGGAAGTGGTGGTGGTGGATGGTGGAGGCAGTTGCTGCTGTGAAAGTAGCGGAGGTGGAGGCAACATAGTGCTAATGTCCGTAGGGGGATGACTGAAGGCCTGAGCCAAATGAGGCATAGATGGTGGCATTGGAGGAGGATGCTGCATTTGTTGCTGGATTTGCTCTGGAGTTGGGGAGCTCTGAGAAATCTGCCCAGGTCCACCTGGAGGCAATCCACTCACACCATTCATCTTGGTGGGCGACATTGCATGCTGGTCAAATCCGTATCCATTTTCGTCACTGTAGCCATTCAAATAGCCATTGCTGTAGGCTACAGTAAGGTTCTGGCCATGATGTCCACTGCTGCCATGTTGATGATGATGGTGCTGATTCTGATTGTGACTGCGATGGTGAGAGTAGCCATGATGTGTTGATGTTACATGTGTGCCACCTCCATGTCCTATGCCATTAGCTACATAAGTGCCCTTGCCCCCAGAACTCTTCCCATAATAATGGTATCCTCCTCGCTTGTGTGTGGAATGAACAGGCTTGCTTTTTCCACGGGGTGATCCATCATATCCTGGAGGAGGAGAACCAGACATGTTATAGTGCATGTTTCCATTCATTCGAACTGCCATTGTGAAACCATTAGCTGATCCATCAGAGTATGGACTTGGGATATGCATCTCTGAGGAATGGATAGGGTGGATGACAACTGTCTGCTTCTTCAGGTACAGATCACGAGCATTTTCCACAAGATCGTCAATATCCAGTTTATCGGTCTGGTTGTTGAGATTTCCAGATGTCTGATCCTTCTTGGCCACTGTATGGTAAGAACACTTCAAGTCCCCAAACCTAAATAGATAAATAACAGAACAAAAAAAGTTTTTAGCAAACTTTGTAGTTAATTATATTTGTAAGAATTTTAATTAATCAAAATGCTGTAAACCCCATTTTGTATTAAGTAGTTTCCTGACCTCACTGTAGACAAATGTTCTGAAAGTGCTACCATTTACGTTTATACTTGGGTGATTCTTTTTAGCGCCTCTAGGGGTCGGTACTGAAGTAATCCGCATACAACAGAAACTGCTACCATTTACTTTTATACCTGGGTGGTTCTTTTTAGGGATCTAGGTTGGTACTGAAGTACACCACATGAAACAGAAAAATACTCTTGGTGGAAAAGGGGATCATTAACATAATCCCAACCAAAGCGATTAATGTTACCTTGCAATGGATCCAATGGGAAATAATATAGCTGACAGACTGGCAACCACAGGAGCCTATAAACAACAGGACAGACCCTGCAGCAACTTCAGTTAAATTCTTAGGAATACCAGGAGGAAATATGGCTGAACATGTGCATGATGAGGGTATCAGGTCGCTGTGTATTTTGCAAAATGCAGCAGCCAATGATGACATAAATAGATTACACAGAAGAGAACAAAGTTACATCCTTCAGTTCTGAACAGGACATACTAGAGTCAACAATCACTTAAATCGCATCAACCATCAGCACCTGCCTTTTTTGCAGACACTGTTTTCACCCGGATCAGACATATCTACTCTTTGAGTGCAGAGCACTTGCAGCCACTAGTAGAGAAGATGTTTACAGGTGCCGCCGACTATCGTCAATTCACTGTATGGCACAGTGGAACAACCGTAGAGCACCTGTTTTTATATTAGAATGGCGCTGGGCTGTCAAGAGCAGGCTTGCTAAACAGGTATGAGATAGCAACAAAAACAATATACCAGGGTGGTACAAAGTACCCAAAATCCGGCGGCCACACGAATTTAAAATGTGAATATGAACGCGTGTCTATCTCTCAGCGTTTCATCTAACCATGGTTATTTTTCACTCTCGTCAGCCATAGTTATAATGCACATTATGTAAGTCAAGAACAAATAAGACCTCGGACCAAACAGATTCAGCTGATCATTGCAGGCAGTAAAACATTGTTTTTTGTGGCCATATAATAACGGAAATGTTCTTTAATGAGAACTGCTGGTCACAAACATGTTTTCACTTGCCTACTCTGGGACTAGTCTATACTTAATGTACTACAGATGTTACACAATATATTGCTTATTGTAACTGCAGCAAATGTTATACGGGGTAGCTTCAAAAAGATCTCGGAATAGTCGACTCGTGTTTGAATGAAAGATGTTATAGAGAATATACATTTAGAAGTTGGTAGTGACCTTGACAAAAGGACATGGCAGATGTGACCTTCACATATACTCTCGAACAGAAGTTTGTTTGTGTGTTGTGCTTGTTGCATCATCAGAGTTGAAAATGCTCTTGATTGAACAACGCACAAATGTCAAAATCTGTATTTTTCTTGACTAGTCCACCCCATAGACACAAATATTATAAAGCATATGGTGATACCGCAATGAAGAAAGTATTTCAGTCTTCTAAGAGATGCAATGAGAAGAAAACGACCAGAAAAAACAAGAACAAAAAATTGGATTATGCTGCATGACAATGCGCCAGCACATCGATCTGGTGAAGCAGTAGCTCGCAAAGCACAATGTGATTACCTTGGAACATCCTCCATATTCTCCCAACCTGGCCCCTGTAATTTGTTCTTGTTCCCTTGACTAAAATCGGCACTGAAAGGACAGCAATTCAAGGACGCTATCACCAATGCAGCAAGACAGATGAGAGAGGTACCAAAGAATGGGCTGCACAAATGTTTCCAGCAACTGTATCCACGTTGGCAAAAGTGTGTAGTTGCCGAAAGAAGCCACTTTGAAGGAAATGCAGTGTAGATAATTCTATTGTAACTTATTTCTATACAATCCATTAATTCTAGGAACTTTTTGAAGCTACCTCGTACATCTACAATGTCAAACCACAACATTTGATGGTTGGTGGGTTGGTTATTGGTACGACGGCCTATAGGATCCTGCCCTTTGGTCCAATGCCATATAGTGGTATCTGCAAGCTGTTGTTTAGTTCCGTACGGGATCCTGCCCTTTGGTCCAATGCCATATAGTGGTATCTGCAAGCTGTTGTTTAGTTCCGTACGGGATCCTGCCCTTTGGTCCAATGCCATATAGTGATATCTGCAAGCTGTTGTTTAGTTCCGTACAAAGTGTTCCACTTGTCTGACCTTGGAGGAAGAAGCTCTTTCCTAACACCCACAAGCGGTGGACATTCAAAAAGATGATGTTTAACAGTTGCATAGGGATGTGTGCACAGCTGGCACTCTGGAGCATGTTCTGGTTGGATTCTGTTCAAGTGGCTGTTAAGTTGTTGAGTGCAAAGTTGAAAAATGGTGCTTTGGAGTCTTCTTTTCAGGAAGTTGATGTCTTTGGGATGGCCATGTGTTTGTAGATTTATCTCCCAGTATTTCCCATCTATTCAGCCAACAACATTAGATAAAAATCACTGCCCACATGATATGCCATACCATTTAAATTCACGCTATAAACTATATTACCATCAATATTGCACAACAGACATTTTGTTGTTGCATTTCTCCCCTTATGAAGCTGTATTGTGAAAACATGTATCTAAAATCTTCTGTGTGCCCTTATGATGGTAGTTTCTGTGATAATTCATGAGATTGCTAGCACCATGACCAACCCACTTTAGTCAACTTTTACAACATGCTTGAAAGGTTTCAGTGTCATATCCTTTCTTCTCGAGGACACTGATCAGGTGCTAACTACCATTATGAATGCAGTACAAGTCTACTTAAAACAGAAAAAGGGAGGAAGACTTCTGGTCAGGCAAAATATACCGGTGATGACATTCACCTTGACTTCCTCAAAGTCCTACATGTAAACAGGCTGTTTTCATGGCAGCCTGGCTTAACAAGGTGAGGGATAGGCTTGATCCCTGCAGTAGTGAGCGACAAACAGTTAAAGCCAAGCATAGCACAACCACTTGGGGGACCCTGGTTCACCATCAGCACGCTCGGGATGTGAGGAAAGCTACTAAAACATGTCACTTACGTCCTTTTCAGGGAGCACAAAAGAGTAAACCTACTCAATGAGGGCATTCGCAAACAATAAAACTGAAAAAGCACAAATCAGATTCTAGATTCACAATTAGAAAGAATCAGTAGTTGTTTAATAAAGTAATGTATTACAGAAATGATTCTAAATTACAAATTGAATTTGCTAATACTACAACTGTTTTAACACTTACTTGCAAACAACCTCTGTTGGATCAACCCATAAGGTCAACTCAAATGGCAAATTAAACTCTCCCACATTAATGCCAACATCGCTGCACACTTTATCAAGAATCGGGTCTAGTGCTTCGTCAGGGCAGACACGGATACACCGATATGCTTGGCCTTTGGTAGGGCAACCTTCATGCCAATGATCACGGAATCTTTCCTCCAGCAGTGTGGCCAGGTGCTGTTTGAACTCACCAACTTTCTCCTTGGGTATGTTTTCGTGAGCAAGGAAAATCCGTGAGAGGAATTCCGCTGCCGCATTTATCTCTGGTTTCATCTCACTGAGGAGATGGAGTCCAAAAGGGAATAAATAAAAATATTTCAGACTTTAAAAGTCTTCCCCTAATATATTGTTTTGAGTGCGTCTTGCACTTTAGTAACTGTGACTTTAGCTTTTGGCTGTAGGTCCTTTGCTGTATGCTCAACTCACTGGTGTTAACAACAGGCGGAGGATAGTGCTTAAATAAGCTAATTTGCCTACAAGGTCGGGTCCCTACTTTGTCCGAGTTTATACTTTCAGTGCCTGAAGTCGCCACCGTAGCAGATGATTGGGGCACTGGGCCAAGATGAATTCCTTCTGAGAAGCAAACAGTTCTAGAAGGTGAATACTGCAGGCTGCTGAAGCTTTGCATCAAGGCAGATGATGGGACAAGCGGCCCAAAAGTGTTGATCTCTGGTTTATCATGTCCAAAAAAATGATGCTGTGGGTTAAATTAGAGGACAATAGTTAAATATGAGCAGTTTTTGTTGAGTTGGTTAGAAATATTAACTTCTTCGTACGCTGTCAAGCGTCAACCTGTATGTTTTTGAAAAAAAGCAACGGTCATTCTGAGGCTGTCGACACTGCCATAGAGCTTGTCTATTGTTGCCACTGGTGATGGCCACATGTGCTTTCTCTGGTCCTCGTATGTCGGGCAGTTTTGCAGTAGATGTTCAGCGGTCATTTTCCCGGTACCACAGTGCCACCTAGCTTCAGTTTATTAAATAGGTGGTACCTCAGTCTGTTGTGGCCTGTGCGGAGTCTGAAGACCACGACCTGCTCTCTTCTGTTCAACTGGTAACAGGCATCATTTTTTGTGTAGCCAGTATGTTCTGTTTCCCATGTATCTGGCTCTAATAAGCATTTTGGACTCTTCGCAGGTCACACTAGAATCTGGTTGTGGTAGTCTTGCGCCTTCTTTTGCCTCCTCGTTGCCTTGGATGTTACAGTGGGATGGAACCCACTGTACCACTACTCTTTTTGGTGCGAACTGCTGGGATAGTTGACAGAGTACTGCTCTTAAATCATTAAGTTATGATATTTCTGGCTTTTTAGTGCTGTGACTTCGGCCAGGGCATCTGTAAACAGGACTATCTGGCTTTCATTTCTTTTACTGCAGCCCTCAGTACCTCTGCTCTGAAATTGCTTGAGTATTTTCCAGTTGCCACTGACTGTTATTTTGGTAAGAAATATTAACTAATACTACATTAATAAATATATATATGATAGAACTTTAGATACATCCTGAACCCATTTACCATGTGCTTCTCACAATGGCATATAGGAACTCATTCAATTATCTTCAAAATGGCATAGAAAGCATACAGATGTTAACAATTAAGAAAACTGCTGCTTCATTAGAACACTCACTTCATAATGGAGAAATGACAAAAATAATTAATGTCACAAAATGTTTCATATTTCAGTAGTTAACTCTTGACAGTTCCTTCAGTGTTAGGATTAGGTGGCACACAAAACATCAGTTTAGTCTGATTATGTAATAATGTATGTTTAACACCGCCGTCTCGTCATTTAATTTAGAGCAAACATATTTCAAGGGCAGCTTTTGTTTAATGTAGTTATTTCGTTAGGTTCAGATTTGTTTCTGTAAACTTCTAAAGTTGTGGTTCTCTGTGTTAACTAATTTATTGAATAAAAGAGTTCAAGGGCTGACATTATTTCTTTAATTTATCCGGAAGATGATCATGCATCTAGATTACGCATGAATATTCAAAACAAGTCAGATTTAGTCAGACAGCAAAAGTGGTAACGCTTTAGAAGCAACAAATGCCACATGTGTGGTTGAGTGAAATAAAAGTATGTGATATCCAACCCTCTGTCTTAATGATATGTAACACTTCATACGAATATATATTTTTTTCTATTATGAATACTTCATTTCGTAGGTCAACTATTTTTTAAATTGTAACTTTTAATAAATAGCTAGCATCGAGACGGAAATCCCAAAACGGCACAACTTTAATATTTTGGACATGTGGGAGATACAGAGGATTACTAAAATGTCAAACTTTGAAAGATCAAGGACCTCGGTTCTATTTTGTTGGTTTTCGGAACTGGAGGTAATGATTAACAGGGACATTCGTATTGCGGCGTTAGAGGTGAAATTCTTGGATCGCCGTAAAACGAGCTGCTGCGAAAGCATTTGTCAAGAATGTATTCATTAATCAAGAACGAAAGTCAGAGGCGCGAAGACGATCAGATACCGTCGTAGTTCTGACCATAAACGATGCCGACTAGCGATCCGCAGGAGTTGCTTCGATGACTCTGCGGGCAGGATCCGGGAAACCAAATTGACGGAAGGGCACCACCAGGAGTGGAGCCTGTGGCTTAATTTGACTCAACACGCCAACACTGAAATGGTTGACAGGCCGAGAGCACTTTCGTTGGGTCTAATAGGGAACGTGTGCTGGAATTAGACCCACGGAAGATAGGTCAGTTTTACCCTCTTAATGAAAGAGCGTTGCTACGGTAATCCTGCTCAACCCTAGAGGAATCGCAGATTTCAGACACTTGGTCATTAACTAACTAAAAAGCTCTCTCTTGATTCATTGGGTCTAATAGGGAATGGGTGCTGGTATTAGACCCTCGGAAGACAGGTACTAATGACAGGGCGGTGCTACGATAATCCTGCTTAATTCGAGAGGAATCGCAGGTCTCAGACATTTGGTCCACGTGCTTGGCCGATAAGCCAATGGTGTAAGGCTACCATCTGAGGGATTACGGCCGAATGCCTCTAAGCCGGAATCCTGCCCTAAATTTCAGCACCACTGAGATGGGAGGCTACGATATGGTTGGGACCTGGGGATCGCGTCTCAGCCCGACCCGGCCGAGCAGCAGAAAGAGGTCTCTGCCGTCCACCGATCAAAGCTGGCGGGAAGCTGCTCGATATTCACCCCATACGACGTTGAGGTGTGAAACCACTAGTAGAAGACTTAGTTCTCGGTCGGGGTGTCGTAAGCAGTAGAGCAGCCACCTCACTGTGAACTGTTGAGACTCAGCCCTTGATCATGAGATATGTCCGCACACCAGGCGAACAACATCTCCGTTCCATGACCAGGCTTGTCCCCTGGTTAAATGCACTCCTGCCTTGCTCTTTACCTGTCTGCTATCAGTCATCCCAATGGACGCAGAAGAGATGCAGGCCAGCGGACATTGCACCTCTGCCCTATTTTGACAACCTCCCAGGTGGCGGGGAATGCTAGGCGTGCCATCACTGCAGATGAGCCAAGAAAATAAAAGGAGCAAGGAGATACCTCACTCCCATGCATATACTACGTTTCTGGCAGGACGTGACGATCCTGGGACACAGACACACTGGACTACCTCTCTTCCGAGATACTTAGAAAACTAGTACATACAGTCCATTATATCATATCATTGCCACACTCTATAGACACGAGTGGGGAAGACTCGATAGTCCTGCAAGACAACTTCCCTAAAAGAGACAACTCTGACCAAAAACAACTGCTGCCTTGCAGACAGCCAAAGGCTAAGGAGGGCATCCCTACAGAAACGCCTGTTGAAATCGGATTTACTGGGCCACAGGCTTAACAAAGTGACACAGTGCAACGTTTATCGCTGTAACCAGCGTACGAAGAAGAAAGATCACCTCAGGACTCCAAATTGAGTGGTGACGTACAGGCATGTTCTCTCTGCCAGGCAGACTTTCAACTTATTAATTTCTCTTGGTTTTTTACAACCAAAACATGCATCGAGAAATGAATACACTGTATACAATTTTGAGAAGCATGTAGTCATAGAAATAGACAGCCCTGGGCTAGACAGTTGTTTTCCATTGATGGTGATGATGGCTACTTTATTTGTCTTGTGGTAGTTAACTCAAACGGCTTGGTTGTGCAATAAAAATAACCAGATGTATATAAACAAAATAATTGCACGGGACTGAAGTTCAGAACTACAGTCCAAAACACGCAAAAGTATAAAACGTTGTGCTAAATGGATGTGAAATTTACCTAACAGAGAAATCAATGAAAATGGTCAAAACAACATTATAAACTTTATGAAATGCACCTCACAGAAGAAAAGGGCTTCTGCCCAAAAAGGTGTCACAGTATACAGATAAAAACGTGCATAAATTAATTATAAATATTTCCTCACAAGAAAGCAGCTACAATATCTAATTATTTGTGTGTAATATAAAAAAGGTTGTCCCTGACACTCCCTATATACGGGGCTTGACAAAAGCGTTCGTCTGCGATGAGTTACAATTTTTGCTTGACGAGTAAAAGAAATGTTTTAATCGTTACTACATAACTACTCTCGCACGATTATTAATGATATTACAGTTCGATTAGATTGTACATACGCTGGATTATGAATCTAAATGGACCTTCACTGCCACAATTTAAACTTACTAAAGCCATCGATAAATGGTACTACAGTGCTAAAACTACCAAGAATGTTCAAGGACACACGCCATGCATGTCTCTGACAGTAGTGTATTTTTTCTTAAGAAGAAATTAATACTGCGTAGCGCAGTGGTTAGCGCGCTGTCTTCGCATCTGAGTGGTCCTGGGTTCATATACGTATCCGGTTGTTCAAGATGGTGGTTGGTTTGAATTGACAGAACAGAGATTTATAACGTTTAAGATAAGTATTAGTGTTGAAAATTAATTTGTGTAATAATAACATTGTTGTGATTGTAGTTTATTGTAGCATACGTATTTTCAAATATAGTGGCCTTGTTATAACAGATAGTTAGTGACTTGACAGAATTAAATAGCGTAGAACAGTGAGCGGTAGTAACACTCAGATAACACTAGGCCTAGTCGTTTTGATACTTTGTAGAAAGTTAAATACCAGCGACATTTGTTTGTTCCTTTTTTGGCGTTGCTTTAAGAAGTATACATTTTATTAGGTAGTAATATAACTTATTGGCTAACGGAAATAAATAGCAAAATTAGTATGGCCACTAAGACGAGACGAACTGCTGCGAGGAAAGGCCAAGTCAGATTATGTGATTTGTGTGGCGAAAATGTTAGTATTACTACAACGTTGGAAGATGAAGGAACCGTTTTATGTAGGATATGTAGAGTTGAAGAGAGGCAGGCACAAATGGAGTGCAATATAAGGGAAAATGAGAAGAGATTAGAGGAGATAGAAAAGAGGCAGATGGAAATAGAAGGGAAACAAGTGAAAATGGAGGAAATTTTAAAGAAGCTGCAGTCAAGGTGTAGTCAAGGAAGTAAGGGAGATTTGAGTGAGGAAACAGCTCACAGGGCAGAGAGCTTTGGAGAGAAGTATGCACATATAGGTGAGGGGTCAGTTTTGGTAGTAGGAGATTCAATGGGGAGAGAGGTTGGCAGACATTTGTCTAAACAACACAACATGTTTGAAAGAATGGATATTGGGGGAGCAAAAATAGAGGACATAGAGGGGAGAATAAAGAGGTTAGATGACAAAGGAAACAGTCATGTGGTAGTATTGGCAGGTACAAATAATGTAAAGAGAGATGGTACAGAAATAATTATGGATAAATATAAAAGTCTTATGAGAACACTTAAGGAAAAAAAGTTTAGAAAGGTCACAATGATGGGCATTTTAGACAGAGCAGATGGGTCAGACTATCTAGATAGCAAAATAATAGGTATCAACCTTAGGTTACAGGTGATGTGTGCGGACATGGGAATGGAATTTATTGATGTTAAAGTAGACAAAAGTAAAATGTTAGATAGGGGAGGTTTACATCTAAATGAGATAGGACAGCATGTTGTAGCAAAGTATATGTTCTATTATTGTGTTAGAAATTTAAACTAGTTAGGCCTATGAAGTATGAGACTAAAGATAGGCCTACAATAGGGTGCTATAGAGGATGTAGTCAAAGGGGTAATTTGGTGTCAGGGAAGTGTGAAATACATAGTAGAAAAGCAAACACTAAAATGATAAAGCAGAAGCAAAAAGAGGAAAACCAACAACATTACAAACTAAAATGTTTTTATGCAAATGTGAGAAGCATAGTAAATAAAAGAGAAGAATTGGAACTGTATGTAGAAGAAGAAAAACCAGATATAATAGGGTTAACAGAATCATGGACATATGAGGAGGTTGCAGATAGTGAACTTGAAATTGAGGGATATACAATGTTAAGGAAAGATAGGATAATTGGAGACAAGACTAAGGGAGGTGGCGTTTTATTATACTGTATAAATTCTGTTAATATAACGATCAAAGATTATTTATCATGTGGTAACAAAAATGAAAGTGTATGGGGAGAAATAGAAAGTGGGGGTGAAAAAACAGTGATTGGAGTGTGCTATAGATGTCCATCAAGTCAAAAAGAGGAAGACGAGGAGCTGATTAGTAGCATAGCAAAGGCAAGTAAAGGGAAATTATTATTAATGGGAGATTTCAACTATCCAGAAATAAAATGGGATATGGCAGAAGCACTTGTAGAGTCAAAACCTTTTGTTACGTGCATAACTGACAATTTTTTAATTCAACATGTAGAAGCAGCCACCAGAGGCAAAAACATACTCGACCTAGTTTTTACCACAGAGGAAAATATGATTGAAAACGTTACCGTTGGGGAACTGTTTGGCTCAAGTGACCATCAAATCATCCGTTGGGATCTTATAGCAGGGATAGAAGTAAACATAAACACGCGAACATACGACTACTCTAAGACAGATGTTAAGAGAATGAAAGAGGCAGCGAACCACATAATCTGGAAAGATATTATTGTAGGAACAGATGTTGAACAGGAGTGGGAAAGTTTTAAAACAGTTCTAGAAACGCTAAAAGAGGAATGTGTTCCATGTAGGGAGGTAAACCCCAAGCGTAAAAAGTGGATAACTAGATTTGTAGTGAAATGTAGAAGAGCAAAAAATAAAGCATGGCAAAAATATATAGAGGCAGGTAAATCAAAAGAAACATATGTAAAATATTTGGACAAGCAGAACATATCTCAGAAAGCGAATAAAACAGCAAAAATAGACTTTGAAAAAAAACTTGCTCAGAGGATCAAGACTGACAGTAAAAGCTTCTTTTCTTATGTTAGAAATAAACAAAGAACGAAAGACAAAGTAGGCCCTCTCATAGACAGTACAGGGAAAATAATAAGTGAGAATAGGGAGGCTGCTAATCTGCTTAATCAGTACTTTGGCACAGTCTTCACAAAGGAGGACTGCTCCGAGATCCCAGAGCCTATAGATATTTTTCAAAGAGACATGGATACAGCGGGATTAAGATCAATCTGTATTACAGAGGAAATGGTTTTTAAAAAATTGGAGGGGTTGAAAGTGAATAAATGTCCAGGTCAAGATGGTATTCACCCAAAATTGCTGTATGAAATTAGAAACCAACTAGCAAAACCATTGGCTATATTATGTTCTCAATCACTTACAAAAGGGATTGTTCCACGGGATTGGAAAGATGCAGGAGTGATCCCCTTATTCAAAAAAGGCAAAAAATCAGATCCGGCAAATTATAGACCGGTGAGTTTAACGAGCATAGTCTGTAAATTGTTAGAGTCAATAATCAAAGAAAACATTGTAATGCATTTAGAAAAATTTAATCTAATTAGAAATAGTCAGCATGGGTTTACTAGAGGGAGATCATGCTTAACAAATCTATTAGAATTCATGGAGGAGGTTACTAAAATCATAGATAAAGGGGAGCCAGTGGATGTTATTTATCTAGACTTTGCAAAGGCCTTTGATAGAGTACCTCATCAAAGATTATTTCGAAAGTTAAAATCACATGGAATAGGTGGGGAAGTTGCCAAATGGATTGAAAATTGGTTAACAGGAAGAAGGCAGAGGGTGGGTATAAATAAGGAGTACTCTGAGTGGAGTGAAGTGAAAAGTGGTGTGCCACAGGGCTCGGTTTTGGGACCAATTTTGTTCTTTATATATATAAATGATTTGGACATTGATATGAGATCCATGATTGCAAAATTTGCTGATGACACAAAACTATGCAGTAGTGTCTCATCTAAAGCGGAAGTGGATATATTGATGTCGGATTTAGATAAAATTCGAGAATGGTCTGTAAGCTGGCAAATGGAGTTTAATGTAGATAAATGTACAGTCATCCACATGGGTAGATCCAATATGGAACATAAATACAGAATGGGAGAAAACAATATTAGAAAGATAGATAAGGAAAGGGACCTAGGGGTTATAATAGATCATACAGGAAAGGTGAGTGAGCAAGTTAAGGTAGCAGTGAAAAAGGCAAATGCAATGTTAGGTATGATAAAAAGAAATATTAAACATAGGAGCAAGGAAGTGATCGTCAAACTGTATAAAGCTTTAGTTAGACCTAGATTGGAGTACTGTGTACAGGTGTGGAGTCCTTATCATAGAGGGGACATAAACATGCTAGAAAGAATACAAAAAAGAGCGACAAAGATGATAGTTGGATTCCAGAATTACAGTTATGAGGAACGACTCAGAAAAACCGGCCTACAGTGTCTAGAAGAGAGAAGAATTCGTGGTGACTTAATACAGGTTTATAAGATGATCAGAGGAATCGATAAATTAGACTATAACAAGTTTTTTAAAATACAGCCACCTACAATAACACGAGGGCATAGCTACAAGCTGATTAAAGAGAGGTCCAGGTTAGATATTAGGAAATATTTTTTTAGTCAGAGAGTGGTGTCTGCTTGGAATGCATTGCCAGGGGAGGTAGTGGAGGCAGGGACAGTTAATGCATTTAAGAATAAACTGGATGCGCATAGATTTTAGAGCAAGGTGATGTAAATGAAACTGGTTGTATACAGACTCTGCAGGGTCTTCTAAACCAGTATAAAGACGTTAAGTTAAGTTATTCCCCAGTTGAGGCGGTAATGTTTTTTTCCGACCGCAATGGCTCCCGGGTCGACCCAGCCTTAAATGGGTACCGGTTCAGTCCGGGAAGTAAAAGCGGCGAGGGAGAGGAGATGGCTTACGCCCTCATATAGCCGAGCCTTTGAAATGTGAGATCGCTAACACCTCACACCCCTACGGCAGTAATGCTATGGGATACTTTACTAAGTAATACAATATATTTTGGTGTGGTACGCATTGTTATGTAGAAATAAAGGTGAATTAGTGCCCAGTTTAAATTTAATATAAATTGCATGACTGTAGTCCGACCATCCTGACTGGTGAGTAACCCTGAAATTTGTTATGTTTTGCCTATATCCTTCTCAAAAAAAGAGCAACAATTGAAAAAGCAAGAATGTTTGAAGCACACAGAAAATTCATAAAGTAAACAGAAAAGAAAGAAGTAATTGGCACTTTGAAATCAAACGCTCAATATCCACGTGATAAAAGCTCCCCACCTTGCTGCAAGAACCACAACTATTATGCCAAATATAGTCTACACCTTTAATTTCCTTTCAAGCAGATGACTTTTTTTATTTAGAGTGTGTCAATATATCTGCTGCATGGATACTCCTGTGTGTAGACTAATTGAATTGTCCATTCATCCCCCTCATGTAGAATAAATGTCCCTTCCACCTTTCCGTGTCATGAAAGCTCAATATGAGAGTATCATTATGTCCTGCCTCCAAAATTTCCACAATACTTCCATAAAGATTTGCCATTGGTAACGAACAAGTTCTGAAATTTGTTATCTACTTATCACATAAATAAGTGTAGTTTAAACAAATCATTGCAAACAAAACTTGTGCAATAAGCAATTTTTCTGAGTGATCATCAGTTTAGAATTTAGTATTATTGTTGTATCTTCCATAAGCTAAAAGTCACAAAAGTGGCCTTGTTCTATCATATATAAGTTGTTATTACAATACAGACACAATATTGTTATATGGTTTCTCAACCTGGCAACCATTTCATTAGGGCATGAGACTAACTAAGATGTAGTCTACTACATCTCTTCCTTAACAGAATAAATACTCTATGATAAAGTCCATTTTGATGCAAGTCAGTCATTTGTCGTAAAAACAAACCACCATCGCGGCCATGGGATAGGGCAGACACTTCTGATAACATTTTAATTTAGTAAAAACTTTAATTACGTTTTCATAAATTTGCTTGCTTACAACAACACATAAGAAAATGCTTGGCAAGTAATCATGAAAATCAATATGGCCAGTGTTGACTACAAAACAGGAAGGATAGAAGTATTAGAAGAACTCTGTGTTGTGTGTCCGGGGCGTCCGTCTGTGCTGCACTGTGCACACTTACGAATTCAGTAGTATGTGGACTAATGTGATTTGTTCTTTTAAATTCCCATTTAGAGGTCATTTACTGTCAGATAATCTACGTGTAAGACGGAGTCCAAATTTCAGTAGTCGATGAAATGAAAATGGTTAACCTTACTGTGGTAATCTTGTCTATTACAACAAAGACTACGCAAAATACAAAAATAGAACACGGTCCGCCATGACAGGTCTTTCCAGAAACTACCAACAGGAAGGGATTTCCAATGACTGTCGATGAGTTGCACGAGGTTTATTGTGATTTTAGTTTTCTCTCTAATCAAAATGAAATCAATTTACTTAAGTACAAACATAATTCAAAGATAAAATGTCACAGAAGATGCCACAAAATATCAATACAATACCCTGGCGAGACCAAGCGCCAATATTTTGCTTATGACGAGCAACTGTCCAATAAAATGTCGACATTAATCATGCAGCGCCACCTTCAACTTCCTCAAGGTCATGAAGAGTTACTTTCTCCTACAAAATTGTCATCTAAAAGGGATGCAACTTTTAAACTGTTAATGGTTTTGTGCGGTAGTTTCCCTTGTTTTTACATGGTTTTAGTCACATTCGACAGTATTTGCATCTGAATTGTACTGGCTGAGGCACGCGTTTTCGTCCGTGTTACAGCCTTTTAGGTGATATCAGGACGTATTAACCAGTGCTTGAATTCGTGCTTGCGTCTGTATGTACATATGCTAGTTATGGCGCTCTCAGAGATCAACCCAACCAAAGTGCAAAGGGCCTCACCCTGAGGTCGCGTGTAAATGTTGTGTGTGTGATTTATTTTTTATTTTTGTTTACTTTTACATTGTTTTATTTAAATTTTTTTAAATTTATATATATTTAATCATCTTTATAATCATTCCATTTCGAGCTGCAGGGGTCAGCGATCCATAGCTGACTACTAGCGTCGGGGCCAGCGAACCAGAGCTGCCTAGACCCTTCTTCACCTTCACGTGGTGATCCTGGATAACAGGTTACAACAGAACAGACTGGCTAAGGAGAAGGGACCGAAGAGGGAATGCTAACCCGGTACTCAGAAAAATTGCTTGCTCAAATCGGATGTGTTGGACCGAAAGGTGCAAATATCGCAGTCACCGCTGTAAACTACGACACAACGCATTCCGTTCTCTGTACTACATTCTGCTACTTAGGCCCATAAATTAACGTCTTTATACTGGTTTAGAAGACCCTGCAGAGTCTGTATACAACCAGTTACATTTACATCACCTTGCTCTAAAAGATATGCGCATCCAATTTATTCTTAAATGCATTAACTGTCCCTGCCTCCACTACCTCCCCTGACAATGCATTCCAAGCAGACACCACTCTCTGACTAAAAAAAAATTTCTAATATCTAATCTGGACCTCTCTTTAGTCAGCTTGTAGCTATGCCCTCGTGTTATTGTAGGTGGCTGTATTTAAAAAAACTTGTTATAGTCTAATTTATCCATTCCTCTGATCATCTTATAAGCCTGTATTAAGTCATCACGAATTCTTCTCTCTTCGAGACACTGTAGGCCAGTTTTTTCTGAGCCGTTCCTCATAACTGTAATTCTGGAATCCCACTATCATCTTTGTCGCTCTATTTTGTATTCTTTGCAGCATGTTTATATCCCCTCTATGATAAGGACTCCACACCTGTACACAGTACTCCAATCTAGGTCTAACTAAAGCTTTATACAGTTTGACGATCACTTCCTTGCTCCTATGTTTAATATTTCTTTTTATCATACCTAACATCGCATTTGCCTTTTTCACTGCTACCTTAACTTGCTCACTCACCTTTCCTGTATGATCTATTAAAACCCCTAGGTCCCTTTCCTTATCTATCTTTCCAATATTGGTTCTCCCATTCTGTAATTATGTTCCATATTGGATCTTCCCATGTGGATGACTGTACATTTATCTACATTAAACTCCATTTGCCAGCTTACAGACCATTCTCGAATTTTATCTAAATCCGACATCAATATATCCACTTCCGCTTTAGATGAGACACTACTGCATAGTTTTGTGTCATCAGCAAATTTTGCAATCATGGATCTCATATCAATGTCCAAATCATTTATATATATAAAGAACAAAATTGGTCCCAAAACCGAGCCCTGTGGCACACCACTTTTCACTTCACACCACTCAGAGTACTCCTTATTTATACCCACCCTTTGCCTTCTTCCCGTTAACCAATTTTCAATCCATTTGGCAATTTCCCCACCTATTCCATGTGATTTTGACTTTCGAAATAATCTTTGATGAGGTACTCTATCAGAGGCCTTTGCAAATTCTAGATAAATAACATCCACTGGCTCCTTTATCTATGATTTTAGTAACCTCCTCCATGAATTCTAATAGATTTGTTAAGCATGATCTCCCTCTAGTAAACCCATGCTGACTATTTCTAATTAGATTAAATTTGACTAAATGCATTACAATGTTTTCTTTGATTATTGACTCTAACAATTTACAGACTATGCTCGTTAAACTCACCGGTCTATAATTTGCTGGATCTGATTTTTTGCCTTTTTTGAATAAGGGGATCACTCCTGCATCTTTCCAATCCCGTGGAACAATCCCTTCTGTCAGTTATTGAGAACATAATATAGCCAATGGTTTTGCTAGTTGGTCTCTAATTTCATACAGCAATTTTGGATGAATACCATCTTGACCTGGACATTTATTCACTTTCAACCCCTCCAAATTTTTAAAAACCATTTCCTCTGTAATACAGATTGATCTTAATCCCGCTGTATCCATGTCTCTTTGAAAAATATCTATAGGCTCTGGGATCTTGGAGCAGTCCTCTTTTGTGAAGACTGTGCCAAAGTACTGATTCAGCAGATTAGCTGCCTCCCTATTCTCACTTTTTATTTTCCCTGTATTGTCTATGAGAGGGCCTACTTTGTCTTTCGTTCTTTATTTATTTATAACATAAGAGAAGAAGCTTTTACTGTCAGTCTTGATCCTCTGAGCAAGTTTTTTTTTCAAAGTCTATTTTTGCTGTTTTATTCGCTTTCTGATATATGTTCTGCTTTTCCAAATATTTTACAAATGTTTCTTTTGATTTTCCTGCCTATATATATTTTTTCCATGCTTTATTTTTTTGCTCTTTTACATTTCACTACAAATCTAGTTATCCACTTTTTACGCTTTGGGTTTACCTCCCTACATGGAACACATTCCTCTTTTAGCGTTTCTAGAACTGTTTTAAAACTTTCCCACTCCTGTTCAACATCTGTTCCTACGACAATATCTTCCCAGATTATGTGGTTCGCTGCCTCTTTCATCCTCTTAACATCTGCCTTAGAGTAGTCGTATGTTCGTGTGTTTATGTTTACTTCTTTCCCTGCAATAAGATCCCAACGGATGATTTGATGGTACATACAGATACGCGCATGCATAACTGAAACACTAGGTTAGGTACATACAGATACGCGCATGCATAACTGAAACACAAGGTTAGGTACATACAGATACACACATGTATCACTGACACACTAGGTTAGGTACATACAGATACACACATGTATCACTGAAACACTAGGTTAGGTACATAAAGATACACACATGCATCGCTGAAACACTAGGTTAGGTACATAAAGATACACACATGCGTCACTGAAACACTAGGTTAGGTAAATACAGATACACACATGCGTCACTGAAACACACGGTTAGGTACATACAGATACACACATGCATCACTGAAACACACGGTTAGGTATCAACAGATACACACATGCATCACTGAAACACTGGGTTAGGTACATACAGATACACACATGCATCACTGAAACACTGGGTTAGGTACATACAGATACACACATGCATCACTGAAACACACGGTTAGGTACATACAGATACACACATGCATCACTGAAACACACGGTTAGGTACATACAGATACACACATGCATCACTGAAACACTGGGTTAGGTACATACAGATACACACATGCATCACTGAAACACACGGTTAGATATCAACAGATACACACATGCATCACTGAAACACTGGGTTAG
The DNA here is from genome assembly GCA_036924085.1 of Ariolimax columbianus. Taxonomy (NCBI): domain Eukaryota; kingdom Metazoa; phylum Mollusca; class Gastropoda; order Stylommatophora; family Arionidae; genus Ariolimax; species Ariolimax columbianus. The sequence goes on from JAVGWX010000019.1 coordinate 58,392,145, forward strand.
GTACATACAGATACACACATGCATCACTGAAACACTGGGTTAGGTACATACAGATACACACATGCATCACTGAAACACTGGGTTAGGCACATACATATACACACATGCATCCAAGCGCTGGTTCGTGCGTCTTGATATCACCCAATTGACTACGGTCTGTGGTGGAATAGACGCGCCTCCGCCAGTAGAAAACTAGTGAGGCAAACATCTAAGAAACAAACAAACAAACGATTGTTGGACAGAGCCAAATGAAACGGATTGTTAGGTAAGAAGAGAGAGGGGAGTTGCGCTTGTGTAGGTCTCCCAGTCAGTTTTGTCTCCTGCAGGTGGAAGGCTAACTTGTTTGTTTTAGGATCGGGAGTGTTGTTCAGGTCGAGAGAATCTTGCCACCTAATAGAGAGGGGGTTGCTTCCAGTAGATTGTTTTTATGCCGCAGTGTGGTTGATGTGTCCCAGCGTCCATCTTTCCTTCTCACTACATGACCAGCACAGCGGTACTTGGAATTGTTGCTTGCTGAAGGACATCCTCGGTGTGTGACAATGCCCGGATGTCACTGTTGTGTTTAGCCTACGAGACGGATCTAAAGCGAGGCATGTCGTGTCCTTGCTTTTACATGGACTCGGTTCAATTCAGGTGCATTTTCACTTCGAAGGTCGGCTGCAATGGATCTCGAACACTGCCTAAGATGGATGTGTCGGACCGAAAGGTGGAAATATCACAGTCAAGCTGTAAACTAGTGACACAACGCATTCCATTCTCCAGACTGCATCCTGCTACTTGCAAAGCCTTGTTCAGGGCTTGATAGCGGGAGATTGAGAACGAAACAGAAGAAGAAGAAGGATCTCCATCATCCTCTGTTTCGGGACTTGATGGTACTATCTGCCAGGCTTAACCAGGTGCATATCTTGTTGTTATCTTCCCACTCCTAATTTTGTTGTTATCTTCCCACTCCTAATTTTGTTGTTATCTTCCCACTCCTAATTTTGTTGTTATCTTCCCACTCCTAATTTTGTTGTTATCTTCCCACTCCTAATTTTGTTGTTATCTTCCCACTCCTAATTGTTGTTATCTTCCCACTCCAAATTTTGTTGTTATCTTCCCACTCCTAATTTTGTTGTTATCTTCCCACTCCTAATTTTGTTGTTATCTTCCCACTCCTAATTGTTGTTATCTTCCCACTCCTAATTTTGTTGTTATCTTCCCACTCATAATTTTGTTGTTATCTTCCCACTCCTAATTGTTGTTATCTTCCCACTCCTAATTTTGTTGTTATCGTCCCACTCCTAATTTTGTTGTTATCTTCCCACTCCTAATTTTGTTGTTATCTTCCCACTCCTAATTGTTGTTATCTTCCCACTCCTAATTTTGTTGTTATCTTCCCACTCCTAATTTTGTTGTTATCTTCCCACTCCTAATTTTGTTGTTATCTTCCCACTCCTAATTGTTGTTATCTTCCCACTCCTAATTTTGTTATCTTCCCACTCCTAATTTTGTTATCTTCCCACTCCTAATTTTGTTATCTTCCCACTCCTAATTTTGTTGTTATCTTCCCACTCCTAATTTTGTTATCTTCCCACTCCTAATTTTGTTATCTTCCCACTCCTAATTTTGTTATCTTCCCACTCCTAATTTTGTTGTTGTCTTCCCACTCCTAATTTTGTTATCTTCCCACTCCTAATTTTGTTATCTTCCCACTCCAAATTTTGTTGTTATCTTCCCACTCCTAATTTTGTTGTTATCTTCCCACTCCTAATTTTGTTGTTATCTTCCCACTCCTAATTGTTGTTATCTTCCCACTCCTAATTTTGTTGTTATCTTCCCACTCATAATTTTGTTGTTATCTTCCCACTCCTAATTGTTGTTATCTTCCCACTCCTAATTTTGTTGTTATCGTCCCACTCCTAATTTTGTTGTTATCTTCCCACTCCTAATTTTGTTGTTATCTTCCCACTCCTAATTGTTGTTATCTTCCCACTCCTAATTTTGTTGTTATCTTCCCACTCCTAATTTTGTTGTTATCTTCCCACTCCTAATTTTGTTGTTATCTTCCCACTCCTAATTGTTGTTATCTTCCCACTCCTAATTTTGTTATCTTCCCACTCCTAATTTTGTTATCTTCCCACTCCTAATTTTGTTATCTTCCCACTCCTAATTTTGTTGTTATCTTCCCACTCCTAATTTTGTTATCTTCCCACTCCTAATTTTGTTATCTTCCCACTCCTAATTTTGTTATCTTCCCACTCCTAATTTTGTTGTTGTCTTCCCACTCCTAATTTTGTTATCTTCCCACTCCTAATTTTGTTATCTTCCCACTCCTAATTTTGTTATCTTCCCACTCCTAATTTTGTTATCTTCCCACTCCTAATTTTGTTGTTATCTTCCCACTCCTAATTTTGTTATCTTCCCACTCCTAATTTTGTTATCTTCCCACTCCTAATTTTGTTATCTTCCCACTCCTAATTTTGTTGTTGTCTTCCCACTCCTAATTTTGTTATCTTCCCACTCCTAATTTTGTTATCTTCCCACTCCTAATTGTGTTATCTTCCCACTCCTAATTTTGTTATCTTCCCACTCCTAATTGTGTTATCTTCCCACTCCTAATTGTGTTATCTTCCCACTCCTAATTGTGTTATCTTCCCACTCCTAATTGTGTTATCTTCCCACTCCTAATTGTGTTATCTTCCCACTCCTAATTTTGTTGTTATCTTCCCACTCCTAATTGTGTTATCTTCCCACTCCTAATTGTGTTATCTTCCCACTCCTAATTTTGTTGTTATCTTCCCACTCCTAATTGTGTTATCTTCCCACTCCTAATTTTGTTGTTATCTTCCCACTTCTAATTGTGTTATCTTCCCACTCCTAATTGTGTTATCTTCCCACTCCTAATTGTTGTTAGCTTCCCACTCCTAATTTCAACAATACTGCAGAGAGTGATAATGGAGGCGGTATTGCTGTGAGAAAAAAAGAGGTCGACTGCGTGTAGATGGACGACATCATGACATTACGAACATCCAGGCGCATGTCTTTGTATGATGCTGGCTGACTAGCCCTACACCGAGATGCATACAGAGCTGTCGTGACGCAGACTGTGTTCTAGAATGGATATGTCACATGGTGGCGATACTTATCCGTTATTATGTTTCCAAGATATGAGAAAACCTTGACCTGTTTTAGTATTTCATCGTCTATTTTGATCTGTAGTGTAAACATCGAGTCTACTTTGCTAATTACGTAGATTTTGTTTTCTCGGTGTTCTGTTCTTCTTCTTCTTCTGCGTACGCAGTCAGACAGTAACCATTATTTTTTCGAAAAAAGCGGCGGTCATCCTGAGGCTCTCGCTACTGCCATAGAGCTTGTCTTGCAGTTCCACTGGCAATGGCCACATCTGCTCTCTCTGATCCTCGTATGTCGGGCAGTTCTGCAGCAGATGTTCAGTGGTCATTTTACCAGTACCGCACGGGCATTCGTCGGTACACCCTATCTTCAATTTGTTGAATAGGTGGTACCTCAGTCTATTGTGGCCAGTGCGAAGTCTGAAGACAACGACCTGCTCTCTTCGGTTCAACTGGTAATGGGAACCGTTTTTGGTGTAACCAGTATGTTCGGTTTCCCATTTGGTCATGTATCTGGCTTTGATAAGCCGTTTTGACTCTTCGTACGTCATACTGGTATCTGTTTGTGGTAGTCTTGCACCTTCTTTTGTCAGTCTGTCTGCCTCCTCGTTGCCTTGGATGTTGCAGTGTGACGGAACCCACTGTACCACTACCCTTTTTGGTGCGGACTGCTGGCACAGTTTCCAGAGTGCTGCTCTTAAGTCATTAAGCTCAGTGTTTTTCTGGCTTTTTAGCGCTGTGACTACGGCGAGAGCATCTGTCAGCAGGACTATATGGCTCTCATTTTCACTGTGTGTTACCATTTCTTCCACTGCCGCCCTCAGTGCCTCTGCCTCCGCTCTGAAATTGCTTGTGTACTTACCAGTAGCGAACGACAGTGTTATTTTTCTGCCATTTGGTAGGTTCAGGAATGCTCCTGCCCCTCCGTTCTGTGTTGGGTTTGTTACAGAACCTTCGGTGTATGCATGGGTCCAGTCCATGCTTGGGTAGCTTTTCTTTATGAAGCTTAGGGTAGTGTCTCTCCTTTCTTTTTCAGTCTGGCAGTTTTTGTTTGCAATACCTGGTATATTTTCTACCACCTCTGGAAATATATCCTGCCTCCAAGTAGGTTTTCGTACAGTAGTGATGGGTTTTGGTGTTGTTAGTGCGTTTATGGGATCTTCGTGCATCTTTGCTTTGGCTATTTCTGCAAAGTTTCTCCGCTTTAGTTTCCCAGTTCCCAAATTGTTTAGTCTGGTGTTCTGTTCAATTCATATGACATGTTGTGTACTTCATCATCATCAGTCCTGTAACACGAGAGGCCATTGGGGCACCAATACTGCAAATATTGTTGGAGCAGTTCTTCTCGGTTTTGTTCCAGGATATATGTTCGAGCTATGGACCTTCCCGTTCACTCTCTGATGTTGGCTTCCCATCTCTTTTTCTGTCTCCCTCTCTTACGTCTCCCAGGCACAGTCACTTGCAGGGTCGATTTGGTCAACTCAGACGACCCTGAAACATGCCCAACCCATGTAAGCGTGCGTGCTTTTTTCATAGTACTTAAACAACCCAAAAAAAAGGGGGGGGGGGCTGCAAACGAAAACAGTGGGATAGAACTTAGAAAAACTATTTCTTTGTATTGTAACTTGTTAATATGGTTGCTAAGGATGCCAAGAGTGATCTGAACGTGCCATTACAGTGTAGACTAGACGAACAATATGGCGTCATTATCGCAGTTTTAAGATGGCCGCCCCACTATTGACATGCACCAAAGAGGAGCAGTGTTCTGCTATTCGTTTTTGTTTGGTTGTTATTTAGCAGCCAAGGAGGGAAACCTATAGAAATTCGTCTTCGAATTAAGGTCCAGTAACGGGATGCATGCCTTTCACTCCAACAAATGTATAAGTGGAGTAGGAAGTTCCCAAACGGCCTGAGTTCAGTGTCAGACTAATCACGTCGAGATGTGACCCCACACCCCATAGAGCCGATTGTAGCTGCTGGCAGCCTAGCAATGAAAAATCGTCGATTAACTGGGAGTGAAATTGTATCACATATGGACATCAGTCAAGCCTCATCACATCACATCTGTAATTCAGTCAATGTTCATAACATCTGGACATCAGTCAAGGTTAAGCACATCACATATGGACATCAGTCAAGGTTCAGCACATCACATCTGGACATCAGTCAAGGCTCAGCACATCATATCTGGACATGAGTCAAGGCTCAGCACATCACATCTGGATATCGGTCAAGGTTCAGCACATCACGTCTGGACATCAGTCAAGGTTCAGAACATCACATCTGGACATCAGTCAAGGTTCAGCTCATCTGGACATCAGTCAAGGTTCATCACATCGTATCTGGACATCAATCAAGGCCCAGCACATCACATCTGGACATCAGTAAAGGTTCAGCACATCACATCTGGACATCAGTCAAGGCTCAGCACATCACATCTGGACATCAGTCAAGGCTCAGCACATCACATCTGGACATCAGTCAAGGTTCAGCACATCTGGACATCAGTCAAGGTTCATCACATCGCATCTGAACATCCGTCAAGGTTCATCATATCTGGACACCAGTAAAGGTTCAGCACATCACATCTGGACACCAGTCAAGGTTCAGCACATCTGGACATCAGTAAAGGTTCAGCATGTCACATCTGGACATCAGTCAAGGTTCAGCACATCTGGACATCAGTAAAAGTTCAGCACATCGCATCTGGACATCAGTCAAGGCTCAGCACATCGCATCTGGTCATCAGTAAAGGTTCAGCACATCACATCTGGACATCGGTCAAGGTTCATCACATCGCATCTGGACATCAGTCAAGGTTCATCACACCACATCTGGACATCAGTCAAAGCTCAGCACATCACATCTGGACATCAGTAAAGGTTCAGCACATCTGGACATCAGTAAAGGTTCATCACATCGCATCTGGACATCAGTCAAGATTCAGCACATCTGGACATCATTAAAGGTTCAGCACATCTGGACATCAGTCAAGGTTCAGCACATCTGGACATCAGTAAAGGTTCATCACATCGCATCTGGACATCAGTCAAGATTCAGCACATCTGGACATCAGTAAAGGTTCAGCACATCTGGACATCAGTCAAGGTTCAGCACATCTGGACATCAGTCAAGGTTCAGCACATCTGGAAATCAGTCAAGGTTCAGCACATCTGGACATCAGTCAAGGTTCAGCACATCTGGACATCAGTCAAGGTTCAGCACATCTGGACATCAGTAAAGGCTCATCACATCGCATCTGGACATCAGTCAAGATTCAGCACATCTGGACATCAGTCAAGGTTCAGCACATCTGGACATCAGTCAAGGTTCAGCACATCTGGACATCAGTCAAGATTCAGCACATCTGGACATCAGTCAAGGTTCAGCACATCTGGACATCAGTCAAGATTCAGCACATCTGGACATCAGTCAAGGTTCAGCACATCTGGACATCAGTCAAGGTTCAGCACATCTGGACATCAGTCAAGGTTCAGCACATCGCATCTGGACATCAGTCAAGGTTCAGCACATCGCATCTGGACATCAGTCAAGGTTCAGCACATCGCATCTGGACATCAGTCAAGGTTCATCACACCACATCTGGACATCAGTCAAGGCTCAGCACATCACATCTGGACATCAGTAAAGGTTCAGCACATCGCATCTGGACATCAGTCAAGGTTCAGCACATCTGGACATCAGTCAAGGCTCAGCACATCACATCTGGACATCAGTAAAGGTTCAGCACATCGCATCTGGACATCAGTCAAGATTCAGCACATCTGGACATCAGTCAAGGTTCAGCACATCTGGACATCAGTCAAGGTTCAGCACATCTGGACATCAGTCAAGGTTCAGCACATCGCATCTGGACATCAGTCAAGGTTCAGCACATCTGGACATCAGTCAAGGTTCAGCACATCGCATCTGGACATCAGTCAAGGTTCAGCACATCTGGACATCAGTCAAGGCTCAGCACATCACATCTGGACAACGGTCAAGGTTCAGCACATCTGGACATCAGTCAAGGTTCAGCACATCTGGACATCAGTCAAGGTTCAGCACATCTGGACATCAGTCAAGGTTCAGCACATCTGGACATCAGTCACGGTTCAGCACATCGCATCATCCATGATGTGCTACAGTACAACAAAATGTCCGCAAGTTCGAGGCCACGGCAGCTTACTCCACAATTACAATTCTTCTATCGCTTCCTCTTCTTCTTCTTCTTCTTCTTCTTCTTCTTCCTCTTCTTCTATCGCTTCTTCTTCTTCTTTTTTTTCTCTCAGTTTCCCTCTACCAAGCCTCGATAAGAGCTTTGCAAGTAGGAAGTTGTCCGGAGAACGGAATGCGTTGTTTCGTAGTTTACAGCTTGACTGCGATATGAGTACCTTTTAGTCCAACACATCCGACTGCAGCCGGTAATCGTGGACTTCTGATTAAAGGTGTCTCCCGACCCCATACTGCCCGTAAAACGGCTGCAACCATCCAGGACCTCCACTTTCAGCGTCTACCACATCTGCCGTACTCACCAGACATAGCCCCAAGTGATTTCCACGTCTTTGGACAATTACAAGAGGCATTGGAAGGAAAGACTTTCAGATCGAATGAAGATGTCCAGCAGGTGGCGCATGAGTGGTTAACTCACGCGACCACGATAATTTGTTCTACAGGACTCCAAGCACTTTATAGACACAGGGGGGCTGGTGTCGAACGCGATGGCGACTTCGTCGATAAATAATGCAGTTGTTTCCCTTTTGTTCAGAATAAATGTACCGCCAAAATATTTAAAAGGTTTTCATTTGAAGCACTCTCCTATATTATCTCTTTCTGTCTTATCAGACGACAGTGTGTCGTGCTTTGAAAAAAATGGATGTGACTACAGCCCATGACGATGAGGCATGTGGCTCACAAGACTAATCAGGGCAGAGAAGCGCCTTACCCAATGTGTACAAGGAAAATCAGGTCTGCTTGAGTCATCGAATGGTGTGGCGTGTCTTCTCAAACGATGAGTCCTTGACCTATCAGCAATCAGTATCTCCTTTGTCTGTATTACATGCTTAAACCTGCCACTTCATCCAACACATTAATGCCGTCCTGTTCCCATAATTCCAAATCGAGGCCTGCATCATTCATGTCCCGCTTGGATACAACCTTGTACCGAAGTCATGATCAGTCCCGAGTCCTTTTCCCTAATTTCAATGTCCCATAGAGGAGATCCTTTAGTCCTCCATCCTTTGAGTGAGTCCCAGCAATCTGTCTTCGAAGATTAAACAAGAAAAGAACGTGGCAGTGTCCGGTCTCTCCAATACCTCTGCGTTGGTGATACATTGCAGCAGAACTTGGACATGAAGATGGTAACGGATCTGAACTGATCGATGTGCTGCAGTTTACTATTTGTCTGCAACATCATCATATTTCGATCCAACACACCTATTTCGACAAGTCTTTTTACTCGGGTTTTGTTCTGTTCCTAAGAATCGACTTCACTGCATTTAAGGCAAACCTATAGGCGACCACTCTCTATCGACAAGTAAATGACGAATGATGTGGATACTGATTGGTCCTGTCCTTGGTTGAACACGTTCATCTGCCATACTCCACTACAACTATATTCCGCCTCCAAGTTCCGGTCTACTGCTATGCAGCCTGACTAAGAGAATATGAATCAAAGAGGGAAGACAAACATGATCCCCCAAAAGGCCATGCTGAAAACATTTGTGTCGAGACTAAGGGCGCAGATATCCCAGCACTACGACACACGTCCGTTCTATGATGAACGCCGAAGAAGTGCCATGTTGGATTTTAAATCGTTTCAGTCTGTAAATTGCTGATTGACCTATCGCAGTGGCATCCAACGTGCGGCCATTGGTAGACTTCACAATCTCACCTATCAATATCTAGAGTGCCCATATATGGTGCTTGTGAAGCCAGGAGGTCAGCTCTTTCGTTGTCCTGGCCCTCAGCAGGACCAGATGGGAGATCCACACCAGCCTAAGTAGTTTGAGGCCTATATACCTGCCATTCACTGCCCTACTAGCCCTCTGTACCTTCTGAAGTTAGAATTGGTAGTCTGACACGATGACTGCCCTTGTCAGAGAGGTCTCAGATAGCCATCTCAGAGATGAGGTCATTGTTTACCTCCCCATTCTCGTCCTCAAGGTTGCTGTTCTGTGTGCCCAACCCCGTACAACAGTAACCTGGCCTCTGCACAAACAGAAAAGCCCTAACCTAATATCTCACTGTTTATCCTGGGTCTGTATATATATATATATATATATATATATATATATATATATATATATATATATATATATATATATATATATATACGACAGCATCACTATCCTGAGTGTTATCATTTATCAGCTGGTTAACATCGAGTTCTGCTTCCTCATTGCAAACCTCTCGGCATTCCCGGCCTAGGAAAACTTGAAGTCTGTCATTCTATCACCAGTGAGGACCCGGTCTTCTTTATTGACAATCATATCATCAGTGGTAGCGTGTTCTCTCTGCATGTTCAATCCATTGGGGTTCAATCTCCGTAACTGTTGTATATTACTAGATTATCTGCAAGATGATTTTAAGCCAAGAGTTTTCCTTATACGCTACCCGCTATGTTTTATTCTGATTTTAGGTTGCGAGATTCGTGTACGTCGCCGTTTACCGGTTAGTAGCAAGTCCTACCACGAGAAGGTCAGCTGGTGGGATTAGTGCATGAAAGTAACGCGTCTTGGGAGGAATTACCTAAAACGGAGAACTCTTTAATTTCGTTTCCGACTATGACAGCATTTGGAAGCAGTGGCTATTAAAAAAAAAGCCATCTTGGTGATAGATTTAGTACACTCCATGCCGCTTTACGTGACGACTTAACCGTAAGACCAGTTCAAGATTTTACGCGCCATTGTGTTCCCGTTTCGAAGGGCTCTCGGAATGTTTAACTAAGATAAGGCAATCTGGCAAGTTTTCTCCTAATTCAAAGTCCTATCTCAAACAGCTGCGGGCATTTTGTGGGCGGATGTGGGATGTAAGTCAACACCGGTGAACGAAAATTATAGCAGAATTCGAAAGTACTCATCAAACACACTTGACAACTTTCTTTACAAAAGAACTTTCTCGAACCCGAGCCGTTTAAATTATGTTCTTTCACTATAATTTTGCTGATTATACGAGAAGAGGAGATTTTCTAGACACAAATGACTGCCGATTTAACGGCTATCCAATGTTTGTTAAAGGGATTGTCCGCGAATTTGAGACAAATGTTACATCATGGCGGTGTAATAGGAAATAGTTGCTTCCAGCGTTTTGGTGTGTGTTTGTACAATCTGTCCCAGATACTTACCAAAATAAGTGAATTAGAATAACAAACATGTTTTGTTTAAAACACGTTCTTCGGTACACGCTTTTACTTATGCTGACTTTTATTTTTTTTCGCGACTTTAAGAATGCATATCTTTTTATTTTGGTGTTTCTTTGGTGATTTGGTGAATTAAAGTTGTTGGCAGGTTATTCGATGATCCGTCAACATTTTCTAGACTAACAAGTCGCACTTGTAGAGGTTGTGTACACAATGTCAGCTCTCTAGGTTATGGGGAATTTGGTTAAAATAGGAGAAATAAAAGTGTTTTCGTTCACCTTATTTCTCTTTTCCCCAAAGGTGGTGTGCGTTGCACTGCGGTTTTTATTTTGCGCCTGTCGGCCCAGTGCATCCGACTTCGGCATTCATTCTATGTAAGGGTCTGCTTCCTCTTGCATTTTCTAAGGGTTTGCTTCCCCGGGGTAACAACCAGTGCTGTGATGGGGATCGAACCCAGCACCTTTGGGTTGTGAGCCGTGTCACCAACTGTAATTTCAAGCCAAGTTAAATAAAGGCTTGTAAAAAGGAACTGATATACCCCTGAAGACAAACCCTCGTTCGAAACGTCCTCTTCATCAAATGATCACACACTTCACCTATAGGGATGAAGTAAGCAAGTCTGGAAGTGTCTTCTATGTTAGAAAGGTTAGACCGAACTGTTGCTAATTTCTTATGTGACTTACTATCTGCACGGATAAGTAACAGTAGTTCTGCAGTCTGGGATGAAGTGTTACAAACTTCATTTGACGAGGCCACATCTTGTTTATGTGGTGTGGGTACTAGTTTTCTTCCTCGTTGTCTTTCTGTCCCCTAACAATAAGCCAGGTAACAATTTACAAATAAGTCGACTGAAGCGTGCAGAGAATGGAATTTAAACATTGTATTTTGCCGCGAAAAGCTAGTGCTCTACCATTATGCTAACGAAACGTTGTCCGTGTGGAAGAGGACTAATTCTTATCTCCTTCCCCGTCTTCTACCCTACCTAACTAACGAGGCGAGTGATCGGTGTGATTCCCGTGGTCGTGAGCAACACGCCAATGAAGTCAAGTACGTCACAATCCATCTTTATCAGCACGCTTGGAATGTGAGCAAAGCTACTGCAACCCACCACTTAAGGCCCTTTGCAGGTCGCGTGCAAGAGTAGATTTATTCATTGCGGGACATTCATACACATTGGTTCATTGACAGTGTTGTGACAACTTGGCCACAGATGTGCCATCGACATAAATAAAACAAATGTCACACACATTTCGAAACTACGAGCAAGGATTCTCTGTTTGTACTTTCAAACATGATTTGCAAATGTAATTACATTCATAATTAAGTACAGATGATAATTCTTAGAAAAACGGATTTTATTTGCACTTAATAAGGAAGATTGAGCTGAGGACAATATGGATAAAATACAATAATTGGTAAGTGTGTTGTTGTTGTTGAATACACACACTGAGTAAGCCTACTCTTTTTGCGCCCTAAAAAGGGCATTAAGTTGCTGGCTGCGGTAGCTTTCCTGACATCTATAAGGTGCTGATGAAGATGGACTGGGGTCTTCTAGGCAGTTGTGTTATGTTTGGCTTAATATGCGTATCACTTACTACAAAGGGGACCACGTCGATCCATCACCTCGTTAAGCCAGACTGCCATGAAAACAGCCCGTTTCCAGGGAGAACTGCAAGGCGGTCGAGGTGAGGGTCTTAGCCAGTATATTTTGTCTGGCCCTCACTAAAATGTCCGATCAGTATATTTTGTCTGACCCTAACGTTGTCCGATCAGTATGTTTTGTCTGACCCTAACTAACGTGTCCGATCAGTATATTTTGTCTGACCCTCACTAAAATGTCCGATCAGTATGTTTTGTCTGACCCTAACGTGTCCGATCAGTATGTTTTGTCTGACCCTAACTAACGTGTCCGATCAGTATATTTTGTCTGACCCTAACTAACGTGTCCGATCAGTATATTTTGTCTGACCCTCACTAACATGTCCGATCAGTATATTTTGTCTGACCCTCACTAACATGTCCGATCAGTATATTTTGTCTGACCCTCACTAACATGTCCGATCAGTATATTTTGTCTGACCCTAAACTAACGTGTCCGATCAGTATATTTTGTCTGACCCTCACTAACATGTCCGATAAGTATGTTTTGTCTGACGCTAACTAACGTGTCCGAACAGTATGTTTTGTCTGATCAGACGTTAGGCTCCTGTGTTAAAATTCGGCACATTTTGAAAGTATTAAAACCTTATGTAGAAAATGGTGGTTCATCAGCTGGGGACTTCTCTAAAACAAAAGAGTTCCAGATGAATCCTGGCCAATGAACCTGAAAACGGAGGGAGAAGATTACGGTTATTGAGTCAATTGTACAAGGAGTAAGACACTTTATTTATTCCTTGTAGGTTCCTCAAATTGATGTGACGCATCTAGTATAAAAACAAAGTTTCTTTCTCATGAGAACCGGTGCTTCGTCAATATATGTGTTTGCTCACACGATGTGTTGGCTCTCCCCTAGTGTAACGACAAACGTGCGTTCAAAGCTCACCGTTCGATGCAACCAAAAACAGCCTTGTTTAACTTCCCTTCCTCCAGCCGTTGTAATCTTCTCAGAAGACTGATTTAATCCATGCACATACATGACCCCCTTTCAAGCATGTCTTACAACTCAACAAGATAAAATATGATCTTTTCTTCACGCACGTCTGTTACATAAATCTGGTCGTTTGAAGTAACGGCGCAATACTGTTCAAAAGACTGCACACATGAAGCTCTCTCAGACTGCATATTTGTGCAGTAATTCTCATGGATTTAAGCGTTACATTGTAAATCTTCATCTTCTTCTTTGCGTTCGGTTTCGTATGCTCGTTTTATGCCACCAGATGGGCCCCCTCCATGAAGTGACACGTCAGTCATAGGTCCTCAATGGTTCCCCACAGTTTGTCTTGTATGTTTCTTTCCTCGGGCCAGGTCTTCTCACGGGAGCCTTGGTCTCACGGGAGGATGTGTTCTGGAGTCCTCTGACATGTGCATTGTGCAGTCTGGGCTGCTTTCATTTTATGCATGTGTGCATTTAGTCTGCAATGACCTGTTCTAGGGCTGAAAATTGTGGTATACTGTTTCCTATTTAGTCTATTGATTGGGTCATGTGGGCAGTTGCTGTTTATTCTCTCTATCTACTGATGTTTATGTTTTTGGACAGTAATGGAGGCATTCTGGAGCAAGTGTCAAGCTATTTATACCTTGGCCAGCTACAATCGAATGGTGAACAATGCGAAAGGATTATCATTAAGAGAATGCCATACCCTGACAGATTGGAACTCATCCAGAATGAATGAACGCGACTGATATTCATCCTCTATCCTCAGGTAGTCCTGCCATACCCTGACAGATTGGAACTCATCCAGAATGAATGAACGCGACTGATATTCATCCTCTATCCTCAGGTAGTCCTGCCATACCCTGATAGATTGGAACTCATCCAGAATGAATGAACACGACTAGTTCTGGAATGGACTAGAGATGCCCCAATCTGAAAGATAAGGTTCACGCTAGGACTTCTAATTGGGACATATAGCTATAGATTGGTACAGGACAATGCCTGTAAACGAATTACCGGGATCAAGGGTCATCTGCTGCACAATAACACTTCAAACATCAAAGGAACAAGAATCAAGAGATGAGCTGCACTGATGGACTTGAGATGCATTCGCAGTTGAGACGGTAGTCTTCTTCTTCTTCTTCTTCTTCTTCTTTTTCTTCTTCTTCTTCTTCTTCTTCTTCGTACGCAGTCAGACATCAACCTTTATTTTTTCGAAAAAAGCAGCGGTCATCCTGAGGCTGTCGACACTGCCATAGAGCTTGTCTAGTGTTGCCACTGGTGTTGGCCACATCTGCTTTCTCTGATCCTCGTATGTCGGGCAGTTTTGCAGCAGATGTTCAGCGGTCATTTCCCCAGTACTACACGAGCATTCGTCAGTACCACCTATCTTCAGTTTATTGAATAGGTGGTACCTCAGTCTATTGTGGCCTCTGCGAAGTCTGAAGACCACGACCTGCTCTCTTCTGTTCAACTGGTAATAGGCATCGTTTTTTGTGTAGCCAGTATGTTCTGTTTCCCATTTGGTCATGTATCCAGCTCTAATAAGCCTTTTTGACTCTTCGTATGTCATACTAGGTTCTGGTTGTGGTAGTCTTGCACCTTCTTTTGCCGAGAAGGTAGTCAAAGGAGAAGAGAAGGTCCAGATAATCATCATAAACCTAGGCAGGGAATGCAGAGAGGGGTGCAAGCGGAAACTAGAGATTGAGGTTAACCAGCTGATCAACAAAAGCGCTATGGAGAGTGATGCTGTCATGCATATAGGTGGATCCATGTCATGCATATAGGTGGATCCATGTCATGCATATAGGTGGATCAATGTCATGCAGTGGCAAATCAAATTTGAGGTCTTCACTGTTAGAGTGAGATATCAGGTGGTTGCTGAGCATTTAGAAAACATTCGAGAATGGTCTGTAAGCTGGCAAATAGAGTTTAATGTAGATACATGTACAGTTATCCACATGGGTAGATCCAATATGGAATATAATTATAGAACAGAAGAGAACAATATTAGAAAGATGGATAAGGAAAGGAACATGGGAATAATAATAGATCATACAGGTAAGGTGAGTGAGCAAGTTCAGGTAGCAATGAAAAAGGCAAATCGCAATGTTAGGTATGATAAAAAAAAATTTAAACATAAGAGCAAGGAAGTGAAAGTCAAACTGTATAAAGCATTAGTTAGACCTAGATTGGAGTACTGTGTACAGGTGGGGAGTCCTTATCATAGAGGGGACATAAACATGCTGGAAAGAATACAAAAACGAGCGACAAAGATGATAGTGGGATTCCAGAATTACAGTTATGAGGAACGACTCAGAAAAACCGGTGTCTAGAAGAGAGAAGAATTCTTGGGGACTTAATACAGGCTTATAAGATGATCAGAGGAATTAATAAATTAGACTATAACAAGTTTTTTTAAAAATACACCCACCCCCAAGAACAAGAGGGCATAGCTACAAATTAACTAAAGAGAGGTACAGATTAGATATTAGGAAATATTTTTTTAGTCAGAGAGTGGTGAATGCTTGGAATGCATTGCCACGGGAGGTAGTGCATGCAGGGACAATACAATGCATTTAAGAATAGATTTGATGCGCATAGCTTTTAGAGCAAGGTGATATAAATTAAATTGGTTGTCTACAGACTACAGAGTCTTTTAAACCAGTATAAAGAAGTTAAGTTAGGTTAAGAGTATGGGGATGGTGGCAGTGACCCCAGCTCTGGTGTGGCTATCTGAAACCTCTTTAACAAGGACATTCGTCTTGTCAGACTCCTAACTTTAGAAGATACAGGAGGGCTGGCTATGACGTGAGTGGATGAGAGCTGGAGAATCCACAAACCTCCAGGGATTGGTGTTGATCTACTGTCATAGTCCTGATGCAGTGTAACAAGAGAGCACATTGATGATGCATGCACCAGTTATGACACTTTGGATATGAATAGGAGTGCCATTTTGAAGTCTATCAATGACTGTCTGTTTTTGATCTACTGTCATAGTCCTGATGCAGTGTAACAAGAGAGCACATTGATGATGCATGCACCAGTTATGACACTTTGGATATGAATAGGAGTGCCATTTTGAAGTCTATCAATGACTGTCTGTTTTTGATCTACTGTCATAGTCCTGATGCAGTGTAACAAGAGAGCACATTGATGATGCATGCACCAGTTATGACACTTTGGATATGAATAGGAGTGCCATTTTGAAGTCTATCAATGACTGTCTGTTTTTGATCTACTGTCATAGTCCTGATGCAGTGTAACAAGAGAGCACATTGATGATGCATGCACCAGTTATGACACTTTGGATATGAATAGGAGTGCCATTTTGAAGTCTATCAATGACTGTCTGTTTTTGATCTACTGTCATAGTCCTGATGCAGTGTAACAAGAGAGCACATTGATGATGCATGCACCAGTTATGACACTTTGGATATGAATAGGAGTGCCATTTTGAAGTCTATCAATGACTGTCTGTTTTTGATCTACTGTCATAGTCCTGATGCAGTGTAACAAGAGAGCACATTGATGATGCATGCACCAGTTATGACACTTTGGATATGAATAGGAGTGCCATTTTGAAGTCTATCAATGACTGTCTGTTTTTGATCTACTGTCATAGTCCTGATGCAGTGTAACAAGAGAGCACATTGATGATGCATGCACCAGTTATGACACTTTGGATATGAATAGGAGTGCCATTTTGAAGTCTATCAATGACTGTCTGTTTTTGATCTACTGTCATAGTCCTGATGCAGTGTAACAAGAGAGCACATTGATGATGCATGCACCAGTTATGACACTTTGGATATGAATAGGAGTGCCATTTTGAAGTCTATCAATGACTGTCTGTTTTTGATCTACTGTCATAGTCCTGATGCAGTGTAACAAGAGAGCACATTGATGATGCATGCACCAGTTATGACACTTTGGATATGAATAGGAGTGCCATTTTGAAGTCTATCAATGACTGTCTGTTTTTGATCTACTGTCATAGTCCTGATGCAGTGTAACAAGAGAGCACATTGATGATGCATGCACCAGTTATGACACTTTGGATATGAATAGGAGTGCCATTTTGAAGTCTATCAATGACTGTCTGTTTTTGATCTACTGTCATAGTCCTGATGCAGTGTAACAAGAGAGCACATTGATGATGCATGCACCAGTTATGACACTTTGGATATGAATAGGAGTGCCATTTTGAAGTCTATCAATGACTGTCTGTTTTTGATCTACTGTCATAGTCCTGATGCAGTGTAACAAGAGAGCACATTGATGATGCATGCACCAGTTATGACACTTTGGATATGAATAGGAGTGCCATTTTGAAGTCTATCAATGACTGTCTGTTTTTGATCTACTGTCATAGTCCTGATGCAGTGTAACAAGAGAGCACATTGATGATGCATGCACCAGTTATGACACTTTGGATATGAATAGGAGTGCCATTTTGAAGTCTATCAATGACTGTCTGTTTTTGATCTACTGTCATAGTCCTGATGCAGTGTAACAAGAGAGCACATTGATGATGCATGCACCAGTTATGACACTTTGGATATGAATAGGAGTGCCATTTTGAAGTCTATCAATGACTGTCTGTTTTTGATCTACTGTCATAGTCCTGATGCAGTGTAACAAGAGAGCACATTGATGATGCATGCACCAGTTATGACACTTTGGATATGAATAGGAGTGCCATTTTGAAGTCTATCAATGACTGTCTGTTTTTGATCTACTGTCATAGTCCTGATGCAGTGTAACAAGAGAGCACATTGATGATGCATGCACCAGTTATGACACTTTGGATATGAATAGGAGTGCCATTTTGAAGTCTATCAATGACTGTCTGTTTTTGATCTACTGTCATAGTCCTGATGCAGTGTAACAAGAGAGCACATTGATGATGCATGCACCAGTTATGACACTTTGGATATGAATAGGAGTGCCATTTTGAAGTCTATCAATGACTGTCTGTTTTTGATCTACTGTCATAGTCCTGATGCAGTGTAACAAGAGAGCACATTGATGATGCATGCACCAGTTATGACACTTTGGATATGAATAGGAGTGCCATTTTGAAGTCTATCAATGACTGTCTGTTTTTGATCTACTGTCATAGTCCTGATGCAGTGTAACAAGAGAGCACATTGATGATGCATGCACCAGTTATGACACTTTGGATATGAATAGGAGTGCCATTTTGAAGTCTATCAATGACTGTCTGTTTTTGATCTACTGTCATAGTCCTGATGCAGTGTAACAAGAGAGCACATTGATGATGCATGCACCAGTTATGACACTTTGGATATGAATAGGAGTGCCATTTTGAAGTCTATCAATGACTGTCTGTTTTTGATCTACTGTCATAGTCCTGATGCAGTGTAACAAGAGAGCACATTGATGATGCATGCACCAGTTATGACACTTTGGATATGAATAGGAGTGCCATTTTGAAGTCTATCAATGACTGTCTGTTTCGGAAATATGGAGAACACATCGTTTAACTGACTCAATTGTACATGGGCGTCTCCATATGAGCTAAGTACCTTTCATTACTACATCATCGCGTTTCTTCTTTGACTTCACCAGGTACCCATTTACAGCTAGATTGGCTGGGAGAACCCGCCATGCCTTTAAAAAACACAGGACATGCCCACTCTGACACAACATGATTTGAACAGCGTGCGTTAGGATTGTAATCCATGCTCTCAAGCCGCTGGAGACGACATTGTAACCGCTGAATCAGCCATTGGCAGCGAGGCAGAGAAAAAGGAAAATTTCTCCTACCTCCAAAAAATAAAGCGGAGGCCTAGTAAAACAAATCTACGTCACTCCATCTCTTACGGCAGTGCGGGATATGGACAACTTTAACCATATATAAACATAACTCCTAGTATGTTTTCCGGGAGCGAAGAGTTATCGGGATCTGGTAAAACATAACACAACCTCATGTCTTCGTTCGTGCTCCTGGACACGGGTTGTGAGGCAGCAGTCTGGTATACAAGGTTTGAATCAAACTGTAATCACCATAGTAGTGAACCTACTGCGGAGCATCACATTGCACTACAGACAAGAGGACCTCGATCTATCTTCTCTAAGTACTCATCAGGATGTAAAAGGAGCCACTGAAACCTACACAAAAGACAAGTCGTTAATATTTAACCCTGCATGAGTACATACAGTCATCAGATTGTTTTCACTGACAACGGAAATAACCTTTGGCAAAGAAACAACGTGTTTCTTCTTCGTCATATGAAAGACACTGAATAGCAAGTTGGAAAAGAGTACTAAAGCCTTCGAAATATAGAAGATTTGATTGCATTTACTTGTAAGGGAAGAAAACAAATGTGGGGAATTGTTCTTCTTCTTCGTACGCTGGTTACAGCGATAAACGTTGCACTGTGTTACTTTTTTAAGCCTATGGCCCAGTGCGTCCGATTTCAACAGGCGTTTCTGTAGAGATGCCCTCCTTAGCCTTTGGCTGTCCCCAGCCTATCTGCAAGGCAGCAGTTTTGTTTTTGGCCAGAGTTGTCTCTCTTAGGGAAGTTGTCTTGCAGGACTATCGAGTCTTCCCCACTCGTGTCTATAGGTGTGGCAATGATATTATATGATATGATATGAAATGAAATGATGGACTATGTACTAGTTTGTACTAACCCGGAAGGGAGGCAGTCCAGTGTGTCTGTATTCCAGGATCATGCCAGAAACGTAGCATATGCATGTGAGTGGGGTATCTCTTTGCTCCCTTTATTTTCTCGACTCATCTGCAGTGATGGTACGCCTAGCATTCCCCGCCACCTGGGAGGTTGTCACAATAGGGCAGAGGTGCAATGTCCGCTGGCCTGCATCTCTTCTGCGTCCATTGGGATGACTGATAGCAGACAGGAGTAAAGAGCGAGGCAGGAGTGCATTTTACCAGGGGACAAGCCTGGTCATGGCACGGAGATGTTGTTCGCCTGGTGTGCGGACATATCTCATGGTCAAGGGTTGAGTTTCGACAGTTCGAAGTGAGGTGGCTGCTCTACTGCTTACGACACCCCGACCGAGAACTAAGTCTTCTACTAGTGGTTTCACACCTCATCGCCGTATGGGGTGAATATCCAGCAGCCTCCCGCCCGCTTTGATCGGCGAATGGCAGAGAGGAGGTATTGTTCAAGAGGAAGACAACGTTTTAAGTGGGTGGATAACATCAGAAGATGGACTGAAAAAAGGCTGTTATTATGACAATAGTACATTGGAGAGTCAAGAACGAGCGCGTCCAATCAGTAGATAGATTCAAGTACCTCGGCATCACTCTTTCCAGGGAAGCTGCTATTGGATCTGAGGCCAGTAACATAATCTCCAAGGCCAGTGCTGCCTTTGGGAGGCTGCGCAGCAGTGTCTGGAATCAGGGGGCTTTTATCCTTGATACAAAACTCAGTCTACCGAGTCGAAGTGCTCCCCACCCTTCTGTATGCCAGTGAGACGTGGACTGTGTACATCATGCATGCTATGAAAATAAACCACTTGCATTCAAAGTGCCTCCGTATATTGTTCAAAATAAAGTGGCAGGATAGGGTACCAGACACCGATATGCCCACGAAGACAACAATATCGAGTATCCACACACTGTTGGGGAAGGCCCAGATCAGTTGTGCCGGCTACGTCGTGCGCATGCCAGACAATCGCATACCTTCTTCTTCTTCTTCTGCGTTCGTTCTCAATCTCCCACTACCAAACCCTGAAATGGCTTAAGTAGCAGAATGTAGTCCAGAGAACGGGATGCGTTGTATCGTAGTTTTGCAGCTTGGCTGCGATATTTGCACCTTTCGGTCCAACACATCCAACTTCAGAAAGCATTTTTTGAGTACTGGGTTAGCATTCCCTCTTCGATTTCTTCTCTTTAGCCAGTCTGCCTTACTGCAGCCTGTTATCCAGGATTACTGCGTGGAGGTGTAGAAGGGTCTTGGCAGCTATGGTTCGCTGGCCCTGATGCTAGCAGTCAGCTACGGGTCGCAGACCACTGCAGCTTATGCGCTGCTCAGCATCTTGATCCCCAACCGCATACCAAAACAACTAATGTATGGTGAGCTGAAAAATGGCATGTGTCAAGTCAGTGGCCAAAAGAAGCGCTTCAAAGACTCCCTCGTGGTATCTCTGACACGCTTCAGCATCGATCCAAACTCAAGGGAATGCCTCGCACAGGACCGGAGGCATGTGTAGAACCAGCATCAGAGGTACCTTCTTTGCCGAGGAACGTTGGGCCTCCGAAGCACAGAAAAAACGTACTTTGCGAAAATACAAAACAACTGACATTCACATGTCCAATTCTGAAATTAAATGCAACGTGTGTGGAAGGATTTTCTGTGCCAGAATTGGACTATACAGCCTCCTCCAAACTCACTGGTGAGGTGCAACACAACATGTCTGACTGTTATTGTTACCATCGCTTGTGATGGACGTCTATTATTATTATTATTACACTGGATATCCATTGCATTCGACCTTCGTTGGGCAGATGGCACTTGAACTGAACATATGAAAGGTCAAGGGGCAAAGCACACATTCGCACATTCCCGCTCATTTTGTTATTTATTTCTAATTATTTTCAATATTCTTTGTCTCCCCATCTTGCTTCTCCCTCCTGCCCTCTACTCCGTGAACACCTGGCACGAGAGCTGTCACGCGTCGTTCTGTTCACCAATGTCCGCCCCTTTTTACTTGTTTTCCTGCTTGAAAACCTAGCGGAAAACTTTCTTTATCTCATGTCCAGCATCTGACCTGGACATCTGCCGGACTTGAGGCCATGACCAGCGGGCACACGACCCGTGACACACAGACTTTTAGCAATCCAGCTTTTTGTGTCCATTACAATGTGATGAATTCTCTAGTTCTGACACTGATGATTTTAAAATATATTTGAAAAAGGGACAAGTCACGTGTTTAAGTTAGTTACTTATCGTCCGAATGTTACCGGGGCTCGGGAATGGAGCAATGAATAGTGCCACTGTAAGCTGTGAAACGTATTGTTAGAGTCGGCTAGTAGGTGGGTAGGGGACATAGGGCTGGCTAGTCCATCCTGTAGAAACTTTAAGGCACAGGATCTTCGACAGGAATTGACAGGTCAACATTTGATGACTTGGAGACTTGGCATATCTTTATAAAGGCCAGTGATCCGCGAGGACGGGAAATCATTTTGGTTGACTTTTCGTCTGTGTGTCTTGGTGACAAACCAGTTGGAGCTCATGTCTCGCGTCGGAAAGAGGTTTGAGTTGAATCCTCGATATAGACAAGCTCCAGTCTACCAGCTGTAAATAGCGACCTGACTCCAGGAAAGAACAGGCGGCGATAAATGAAAGCGGGTCAACCCTACCACTTTAACAACAGGGATCTCTTAGAATGACGTCTAACGAAGGCATGGTCTCTCACGTGACTGCCGTTTTCAAATCCACCCCTTGTTTGACTCAATAATTGCTGATTTTTGTAATTTCTTGTTCCAGGAGAGCCTTTAATCAACATCTGTAGGATCTTTTTTTTTTTTTTGCGTTCGCCTTATTTATCTATTCCCCAAGGCGTGTGTGCGTTACACTGTGGTTTTTATTTTGCGCCTGTCGGCCCAGTGCATCCGACGTCAGCATGCATTTTATGTAAGGATCTGCTTCCTCCTGCATTTTCTAAGGGTTTGCTTCCCCGGGGTAACGGCCGGTGCTGTGATGGGGATCGAACCCAGCACCTTCTGGTTGTGAGCCGTGCCACTTAACCACTAGGCCACGCCGTCCCCATCTGAAGGATCTGATCTGTAGGGTTCATTTCAAGATGATTTTAGTGGGTTACATTGGTAGTTTCCTGGAGGGCTTGATGTACGACAGCGGCAAGGAAGTGTCTAATGCCATACTGAGCAGCGTATGACCCGCTGCAGTGGTCAGCGACCCAGAGCTACCAAGACTCTTCTACACCTCCAGACGGTGATCCTGGATAACGGACTGCAACATAGCAGACTGGCTAAGGAGAAGGGATCTTCTTCTTCTTCTTCTTCATCGTACGCAGTCAGACATCAACCTTTATTTTTTCGAAAAAAGCAGCGGTCATCCTGAGGCTGTCGACACTGCCATAGATCTTGTCTAGTGTTGCCACTGGTGATGGCCACATCTGCTTTCTCTGATCCTCGTATGTCATGCAGTTCTGCAGCAGATGTTCAGCGGTCATTTTCGAAGTACCGCACATACATTCGTCAGTGCCACCTATCTTCAATTTATTGAATAGGTGGTACATCAGTCTATTGTGGCCAGTGCGAAGTCTGAAGACCACGACCTGCTCTCTTCTGTTCAACTGGTAATAGGCATCGTTTTTTGTGTAGGAGAAGGGATCGAAGAGGGAAAGCAACCTGGTACTAAAAAAATGCCTGCTGACGTCGGATGTGTTCCACCGAAAGGTACAAATATCGCAGTCAGGCTGTAAACTACGACAAAGACACGGACTACATCCGTTTATTTACAAAGCAATTTTCATTGATTTGTAGTTGGAGCAACGAACAAAGAAGAAGCAGAAGAAGAAGAAGAAGAAGACCAATTTTTCTGGTGTAGAGTGCTGTCACAGAGACAAGAATTGGTTCTCTGTACTGTGGAACAAAGACGATATTTGGTTCTCTGTACTGTGGAACAAAGACGATATTTGGTTCTCTGTACTGTGGAATAAAGACGATATTTGGTTCTCTGTACTGTGGAACAAAGACGATATTTGGTTCTCTGTACTGTGGAACAAAGACGATATTTGGTTCTCTGTACTGTGGAACAAAGACAATATTTGGTTCTCTGTACTGTGTGACAAAGGCTAGAATTGATCTCTGTACTGTGTGACAAAGACTAGAATTGGTTCTCTGTACTCTGGGAAAAAAGCGAGAATTGGTTCTCTGCCATGTGCGACAGTCTAGATGACAGTCTAGAATCGGTCCTCTGCCACACTGTCTGTATGTCGCACTAAAAGACGAATAATTGTGCTGTCTGCCTATTCTAGTGCACTAGACTGACAGAGAAGAGAGTAAGACCCCTGCCACGATGAGAGCACGTCATAAGAGACCGCTCACAGTGTGAATAGCCCTTGTTGGGAAGATGACTGTCCAACTGATTCTCGAGGCGCATTTCAGTTCACCCAGCTGTAAATGTGTATCTGTCTCTTTAAGATTAGGGTGAAGCAAGGCAGCGAGGACGGAAGCTGGCTTACACCGCTTTACGGAAGGTGGATGCCAAAATTAAAATTGCAAACACATCATCCACGACAACAGCATATGCTAAAGTACTACCAAAGATATTAATATTATGATGTATAGAACTAGGTTTCAACTTCAGGTATTTTTGGAGTCATATATCTGGCGTAACTTTCAGTACTTCGTCTCATTTTCTTCTGGAGTCACGGACACTATGCCTACCAACTGTCTTTGTGTACCTTAGCTAATTTCTTTTTAATGGCCAGGGGCGTCAGGCCGTCGCGATACGCTATCCGTAACGGCTCTTTCTCTGGATTCTTCGCTATGTAGCGTTGCGGGGGGGGGGGGGGGGGAACTGTAGAGACACTCCTATACTGCCACAGTCGTCAAGGATGAAGTGTTAGAAATGTTACTGTTACCAATACTCTTCATGCTGTCTTCTGTATTAGTAAGACAGTTTCAAATCTAGCTGTGTAAACTGACGTATGTCACTACCAAGGATCGAACCTAGTACTTTAGGCTTGAGAAAGTAGTTCTACCCCTCTGCATCTCATACAATCTTCTGTTTGTGTACATGAACTAATAATAATAGTTGCCAACCACAAGCGAAGGCTCGTTTCCTGTTAACTGTTGGGAGATTTAGATAATCTCACTGTACCATTGTCCCTTGTTCTTTCTCTCGAGTCTGCGCAACAAATGGTAAAATGCAGAATTGTTTTCAGGTCCTTAATTTCAAGTCCAGGTCAAGTCTCAAGTCTCCAGTTATAATTTAAATTCAAGTGACTCTCAGTCTCAAGTCAAGATTCGAGTCGTCATTTATCATATAAAGTGCCTCTAAGTCCCAAGTCGAGTCTCAAGTCATGAGTATGCTGTTGTCTGAATCTATTTATGCCGAGTTCATTATTTTAGATACATTTTCTCTTCAGCATCTCAACTTAACTTAACTTAACGTCTTTATACTGATTTAGAAGACCCTGCAGAGTCTGCATACAACCAATTACATTTACATCACCTTGCTCTAAAAGCTATGCGCATCCAATTTATTCTTAAATGCATTAACTGTCCCTGCCTCCACTACCTCCCCTGGCAATGCATTCCAAGCAGACACCACTCTCTGACTAAAAAAATATTTCCTAATATCTAACCTGGACCTCTCTTTAGTCAGCTTGTAGCGCTATTCCCTCTTGTTTTTATGGGTGGCTGTATTTTAAAAAATAACTTTTTATAGTCTAATTTATCCGTTCCTCTGTTCATCTTATAAACCTGTATTAAGTCACCACGAATTCTTCTCTCTTCTAGACACTATAGGCCGGTTTTTCTGAGTCTTTCCTCATAACACCTATGTTTAATATTTCTTTTTATCATACCTAACATTGCATTTGTCTTTTTCACTGCTACCTTGACTTGCTCACTCACCTTTCCTGTATGATCTATTAAAATCCCTAGGTCCCTTTCCTTATCTATCTTTCTAATATTGTTCTCTCCCATTCTGTAATTATGTTCCATATTGGATCTACCCATGTGGATGACTGTACATTTATCTACAGTAAACTCCATTTGCCAGCTTACAGGCCATTCTCAAATTTTATCTAAATCCGACATCAATATATCCACTTCCGCTTTAGATGAGACACTACTTCATAGTTTTGTGTCATCAGCAAATTTTGCAATCATGGATCCCATTTCAATGTCCAAATCATTTTTATATATCAAGAACAAAATTGGTCCCAAAACCGAGCCCTGTGGTACTCCACGTTTCACTTCACTCCACTTTCCACTTCACTCCACTTTCCACTTCACTCCACTTTCCACTTCACTCCACTTTCCACTTCACTCCACTTTCCACTTCACTCCACTTTCCACCTCACTCCACGTTTCACTTCACTCCACTCAGAGTTTTCCTTATGTATCCCCACCCTCGCAGTTGCTCTTATCATCTTCTGGAACGTACTGAAGCAGGATGGCATCTGTCATAATGGCTGTAGTGCTTAGCTTCTCAACAGGACGTCTACTATCTGTAATACTGCAATTAATTTGGCCATAACAAACGCCTGATGCCAGGTAACTAAATGTTGCTTCTTTGTTCTTCTTCTGCTTTGGTCATGCGATATCTAAGCTTTTGGTGCAACACATTCGATGTCAGTACAGCATTTGTGTTTCTGCCTTCCCTCTTAGATCCGTAATATTCTCTTAATCAGACTGCGTAGATATTGTTTGTTTCCAGGGCGGGCACTTTGAGACGGAATATGGCATTGGCCATATATGGGGCATTGACCCTGATGCAAGCAGACAGCCATGAGTCACTGGCTGCTGTCAGTTCATTCACTTATTTCGGTCTTTTTCCTTGGAGTACCATGATGGATCTAGAGCAGCTCATGTCATGTGTCCGTCTAGGGGACGGCGTGGCTTAGTGGTTAAGTGACACGGCTCACAACCAGAAGGTGCTGGGTTCGATCCCCATCACAGCACCGACCGTTACCCCGGGGAAGCAAACCCTTAGAAAATGCAGAAGGAAGCAGACCCTTACATAAAATGCATGCTGAAGTCGGATGTACTGGTCCGACAGGCGCAAAATAAAGACGCAGTGCAACGCAGACCGCCTTGGGGATTAGAGAAACAAAGTGAACGCAAAAAACAAAACAAAATTTTTTTTTAAAAATATGTCCGTCCGTCTCATTGTTTGGACATCCGTCTGGCTGTTTTAAACTGTAGGGCCATCCGTACGTCACTCATCCCGTCCACCACCTATAGTCAGACATGCGCACCAAATGCGCCGTCCATCTGCACTCTTTTAACAAGTAATATATACGACATTGATAAATGTGGTTCGGCGTCTGATTTATGTGTGGTGAATTTGGTCACGGAGAGAGAGAGAGAGAGAGAGAGTATGAATGTTTATGTGTGGTGAATTTTGTCACGGAGAGAGAGAGAGAGAGAGAGAGAGATGTGAATGTTTATGTGCCGTGAATTTAGTCACGTAGAGAGAGATTGGGAATGTTTATGTGCCATGAATTTGGTCACGTAGAGAGAGATTGGGAATGTTTATGTGTGGTGAATTTGGTCACGGAGAGAGAGTGTGAATGTTTATGTGCCGTGAATTTGGTCACGTAGAGAGAGAGAGAGAGAGAGTGTGAATGAATGGTTATGTGTGGTGAATTTGGTCAGGAAGAGAGAGATTTGGAATGTTTATGTGCCGTGAATTTGGTCATGGAGAGAGAGATTGTGAATGTTTATGTGAATGTTTATGTGCCGTGAATTTGGTCACGGAGAGAGAGAGAGAGAGAGAGAGAGAGAGAGAGAGAGAATGTTTATGTGTGGTGAATTTGATCCCGTGGTGAATTTGGACAGAGATTGTGAATGTTCTTCACTGCACTGCTCTTTCAATAACTCACATTTTCTCTGCATCTGCTTTTCGCAGGCTCAATATCTACCAGGCACATAATTATTGTTCGTCGCGAGGCGATGACTGACATAACATCAAACGGTTTGTCTTAAAAATGTGATGTGCGCTGTATTTGGATTATGAAGATTATGAGCTGGTCATCAATCTCACTCTTATCCTGAGTTACCTTAAATCAGTGGCAAGATTATTGGTCGAGACGATATAGTGTTCCTTTCCCTGACACTACGTCCTGGTCAGTTAATTGTGCGTGACCAGACTATCGTCTCAATTCCCCAGTAAAACGAGATTATCCGTAGTAAAACATAACAAGGAATAGACTAAATTTATTGAAAACCACACATGAATGATTGAGGTGAAAAATATAAATATATGTTAATATACATTAATGCACTGCAAGCAACAAAAAAAAAAAAATAACATTGTCAGAAGTGGGATTTGAACCCACGCCCACAGAAGTGGACTGCGACCTGAACGCAGCGCCTTAGACCGCTCGGCCATCCTGACAGACTGATCGTTGCACCACATAAACAACTAATATGACATATAGACAATTAAGTTTCCATCTTTAGAACGATATATTTGCAGGTAGCTAGCTTTACAACATTAAATGACAGATAGTTTTATTTTTAAATAGGTAGACACACACACACACACATACACTGCACATACACATCATCATCATCAAAAGCTATCTCCGCAGCGGATGTTGACTGTAGTGTTGACGGAGATGGATTTCATCTCCAGGTCTCTGTCTCAGTGTCTGATGCCATGCCAGACATAGTATGTCACATACACAGTCAGATTGTGTCCTGACCACATCTTGATGTTGTCTGTCCACCTGTACCTCTGCCGTTCTCTAACATCTCTGAAACCTTTACCAGATTGTCATGTCTCTTCATTTGAACAAAACATTTTGTTTTTCAGTTTTTTACTTCCCTCAGAAGCCTCTTCTCCACCCTGAGTTGTTCCAGGACCTCACTATTTTAGTATTTGTTCTCCTACTTTCTCAAGAAACTAATCCAGTTCACCTGAAAACCTTCATTTCAAAGAAGGCGTCAATACTCATCTCCATTACCTTTGTCACAATCCACGGACGTCATACAACAAAACTGAATGCGCATAATTAGTTATATTCTTCTTCGTTAGTTCTCAATCTCCCGCTACCAAGCCCTGAACGTTGTCAATCTCCCGCTACCAAGCCATGAACGTTCTCAATCTCCCACTATCAAGCCCTGAACGTTGTCAATCTCCCGCTACCAAGCCATGAACGTTCTCATCCTCCCAGTACCAAGCACTGAATGTTCTCAATCTCCCGCTACCAAGCCCTGAATGTTCTCAATCTCCCGCTACTAAGCCCTGAACGTTCTCAATCTCCCGCTACCAAGCCCTGGACGTTCTCAATCTCCCGCTACCAAGCCCTGAACGTTCTCAATCTCCCGCTACCAAGCCTTGAACGTTCTCAATCTCCCGCTACCAAGCCCTGGACGTTCTCAATCTCCCGCTACCAAGCCCTGAATGTTCTCAATCTCCCGCTACCAAGCCCTGGACGTTCTCATTCTCCCGCTACCAAGCCCTGGACGTTCTCAATCTCCCGCTACCAAGCCCTGATAAGGACTTAGCAAGTAGCAGAATGTCTTCCAAAAAACGGAATAGATTGTGTTAGTAGTATACAGTTTGACTGCGAAATTTCCACCTTTCGGTCCAACACATCCCCCTTCAGCAGGCATTTTTTAGTACCGTGTTAGCCTTCCCTCTTCGATCCCATCTCCTTAGCCAGTCTGCTCTGTTGCAGCCTGTTATCCAGGATCACCTCGTGGAGGTGTAGAAAGACCTGATTGGATGACACTTGATCCCAATTTGCCTGGTATTTACTGGCTCTCCTTTTAGTTTCAGGGATATCTGCCTGGACTGGCTCCGAGAGAAGTGTACGTCTCACGCTGTTAAATCTATTCTTCGTTATTACTGTTCTCTAAATGATTTCACTTTTTACATACTCCAGTTTTTCTCCATTTATACGAGGGTCAACTCGAGTCCTTTCTTTCCTGTTTGTGAACACGATAACTTTATACTTTGTATATGTTAATTTCTAGCCCACATATGTTAATTTCTAGCCCACATATGTTAATTTCTAGCCCACATATGTTAATTTCTAACCAACATAGGTAAATTTATAGCCCACATATGTTAATTTCTAGCCCACATATGTTAATTTCTAGCCAACATATGTTAATTTCTAGCCCACATATGTTAATTTCTAGCACACATATGTTAATTTCTAGCCCACATATGTTAATTTCTAGCACACATTTGTTAATTTCTAGCACACATATGTTAATTTCTACCCAACATATGTTAATTTCTGACTCTTATATATCGCATCCATAAGGCTCTGAATATATAGATGTCCTGAAGAAAAATATTGAGCCTGTACTATCTCCAGTGAGAATGCACCATCATCATCTTCCACTGATGGCGTACAATGCTGGTAGATCTGGCTACAGGGCAAGAGGGCGGCCGTGAGGTAGGTGGATAGATGACATTAGAGTGATTGTGCAACGACAAGGGCTCACATTGACCGACGCAACGCACTTGGCGCAGGATAGACGACTCAAGCTCCCGACGATGCTGAACGGCACAATTGGAAAGAAACTAACTAACTAACTAACTAACTATCTCCAGTCGTCTCGATAAAATCTTGCCACTGTCCAAGGGTAGGTCAGAACCTGAGAGTGAAATTGACAAAAGGCACAGTTTCTTCCTCGCTTTAATCCAAATCACCGCGGGAGTCGCCTATTCCAGCGGACACAGCAAGAGAAAAGATTGTCCACGCGGCTGGACAAAGAGAGCGGTCTTCATCACATGTGATAGACGAACATCATGGACACAGCAAGAGAAAAGACTGACCACGCGGCTGGACAAAGAGAGCGGTCTTCATCACATGTGATAGACGAACATCATGGACACAGCAAGAGAAAAGACTGACCACGCGGCTGGACAAAGAAAGCGGTCTTCATCACATGTGATAGACGAACATCATGGACACAGCAAGAGAAAAGACTGTCCACGCGGCTGGACAAAGAAAGCGGTCGTCATCACATGTGATGGACGAACATCATATATATATATACTTGTATGTAATTATACATAACTCATACGACAGAGGGCAGGAAAGAAATTGCTCAGGGTCGAGCTATCTGGAGACAGTCAGTTGGAGGGGGCGTAGTGGCTGCTGACGCTAGTATAGGTCTTCTGGCTACAGAGAAAAGGGAAATACTTGAAGAGATCAGGGGACAGCCAGGAAAGCAAGCCTCCTCAGCATGGTTGTGCGATCTGTGGCAGGGACTGTCGCTCGTGGATCGGCCTTTACAGCCATAGCAGACAGTTTCGAAATACAGGAGACAGAGCTGGACAAAACTCACAGGGCTCCACGCCCATGGTTTATAGAGACTGAGACGCCTATGACGATGAAAATTATGTTTTATATATCACTTGAGTTATCACGGTCCATCCTATTGAGATGGTTCGATGTGCAGCTTGTGCAAACATGACTGAGATAGCTCTATTCTTTATATTGGCCAAAACGAAGAACATGTAGGCAGAGGGGACGGCATGGGTTAGTGATTAAATGGCACGGCTCATAACCAGAAGGTGCTGGGTTCGATCCCCATCCTCACCGGGGAAAAAAACCTCAGAAAATGCAGGAGGAAGCAGACCCTTACATAAAATGCAAAATAAAAACCACAGTGCAACGCACACCGCCTTGGGATTAAAGAAATAAGGCGAACGCAAATAACAAAAAACAAAAACAACAAAACATGTAGACCAATATCAGGGACCTGCTTTTCGCTGATGGCTTGGTTTGGCTTGATTTGGCTTGGTTTGGTTTGGCTTGGCTTGGCTTGGCTTAGTTTATTCTCAATCTCCCACTACCAAACACTGAAAGGGCTTTAGTAGCAGAATGTAGTCCAGAGAACGGAATGCCTTGTGTCGTAGTTTACAGCTTGACTGCAATATTTGCACCTTTCTGTCCAACACATCCGACTTCAGCAAGAATTTTTTAGTACCGGGTTAGAATTCCCTCTTCGATCCCTTCTCCTTAGCCAGTCTGCCCTGCTGCAGCCAGTTATCCAGGATCACCGTGTGGAGGTGTAGAAGGGTCTCGGCAGCTTTGGTTCGCTGGCCCTGATTCTAGCAGTCAGCTATGAGTCGCTGACCACTGCAGCTCATGCGCTCGCTTTTCGCTGATGATGCTGCAATTGTCACCCACAGTCAGCAGGAACTCCAGAGCTTGATAGACCCCCTCGCCAAGGCGTGTAAAGGCGTGAAGTACATTCCACGTCAACTCTTAACACCGAAGTTATGAATTTTTCAGCAATGTAACCTGTTCCTGTACCTGAGGTCACCGACAAACGGCAAACCCTTTCTCTATTCCCAGAAACTGACAGCCGCGCTATTGGCAAAGCTGCTGCTTCCCTTGGTCTTCCCGCAAGCGTGTCTAGGAAAACCATAAACTTACCACTGACAAATGTCATTGTTAGTAATTTATGTTGCGTCAGCACTCTCCTACCATCAAGATAGCAAAACTTGTTCAACCTATTCCAAACAAGAGGAAAGTTTAATACCTGTCCTTAGAGAGCATGCGCATGCTATCCATTCTTGGAATTAAACTGAGTGACAAAGTGACAAATGCAGAGGTGCACTCTCGAACATGTCTCTAAAGCATGTACACTTTCCTCAGGCAGCAAAGTCTACCATGGTTTAATTACGTTCGTTGAATGCAAAATGTTCCACAATGTGATCTGTGGACACTTGTCAAAAGAACAGTCGACCGACCACAGCTGAGGTTCAATGATATGTAAGTGAGTTATGACTGCCCCGGACACGAGCCTTACATCCTCTTACATCATCTTACATCCTCTGACATCATCTGACATCCTCTGACATCCAGATGTGCCCAGAAGAGCTGGCTCGTGCTAGGTGAAAACGCCCTTGAAACACGAAGAAGTGAAACGACAGAGGCCACAAGCAGAAAGAATAACAATTGGCTTCTACTTCTATGTTCGTTCGTTCTCAATCTCCCGCTACCAAGCCTCGAAAAAGACTTTGCAAGTAGCAGGATGTTGTGTACAGAACGGCATGCGTAGTGTCGTAGTTTACAAATTGAATGCGATATTTGCACTTTTCAGTCCGACACATCCAACTTCAGCAGACATTTTTTAGTACCGGGTTAGCATTCTATCTTCTATCACGTCTCCTTATCCAGACTGCTCTGTTGCAGTTTGTTATCCAGGATCTCCGAGTAGAGGTGTAGAATGGTCTTGGCAGCTTTTGTTAGCTGGTCCTGACGCTAGTAGTCAACTATAGGTAGTTGATCGCTGCAGCTCATGCGCTAAATCAAATCTCTGAAAATTGCTCATCAGTAACACTGGGCTACAACCTGGTAGAAAGTAAGACGACAAAAGAAGAAGAAGAAGTACACATTTGGTTGATGAACATTTCTTCGTCCCTTCTGATACCTTTCCTTCCCAATTTAGTTATCCAAAGATTACCTCGAGGGTCGCAGTGAAACGTTCCAGGGAGATTGTATCAGACCGTCGAATGCCGCGTTGTATTGGTCCCTCGGTTGGTCGGATCAATCTGATAATATCGGCCGAGCAGACGCCGTTTATCACTTCTATCAGCGGATTGTATGTTTCTTCAATGCCCTGATTTCTTTGGAAATTCACTACGTCTGTTTATTTTAATGCTGTCGTAGGCTTTTTCATAGTCCGGAAACACGAGCCATAAAGGATATGTACTTCTCGTGCCGTCCATTAAATGGTTGATTGTGCGAGGGTGGTCGGTGGTTAAATAGCCCTCCCGAAACCTGATTGCTCTCGTGGTCAATTCTGATTGTTGCTTCTCTAGTGTGTCCACAACCGCTCTTGTGAGAAGTTTGTACATGAAATCAAACACATCGGGACGGTAGTCTTGTCAGTTTTTCCGTTTGCACTTTTTAGTAATCAAAATAGTTTTTGTTGTTTTCAATTGACCAGGGATGCGGACTTCACTAATAAAATTCTTTAATAGTTCATGAAGCTGTCGTGCCATTATTTCCCCCTCTGCTTGAATTACTTCTGTAGTGGTTTTTATCTAACCCTCGGTATGTTCCTGATTTTAAGTGGTTGGTCTCATGCACCATCTCCACCAGTTTAATCTTCGATATCGATTCACATTCCTTACTGTGTCCTGGCAATTCCAAATCCACACCGTCCAAGTGACCAAGTCATACGTCAAGGCATGACCAAGTTATAAGTTAAGGCTTGACCAAGTCATACGTCAAGGCTTGACCAAGGTATAAGTTAAGGCTTGACCAAGTCATAAGTCAAGGCTTGACCAAGGTATAAGTTAAAGCTTGACCAAGTCATAAGTCAAGGCTTGACCAAGTTTAATTGTCTACATTTGTGTAAGTCAGTGTTTCTCAATATCATTAAAATATAATTTGTACTAGCTGCACTATCTTCTGCTTCCTCTTCTTCTTCCTTTTCGTGTTCTTCTTGTTCTTCTTCTACTGTTTCTTCTTCGTCATCTTCTTCTTCATATTCCGTGCTCGTTCTGAAAAGGACATCTGTTACGTTTTGTGTTATTTTTCAAAATGGCTGTATATGAGATATATATATGAGAAGGTGCACCGGAGCTTCAGTGCAATTGGAGATTTCTCAGTAAGCTCACCACTGTCGGGACTACATTGTCGATCCCCACCTGGATGCCAGACTGCCGTGGCAGCTTTTTTCAGTAAACCTCACTCTTAAGTTTTTTTCCTGCTTCTTCCATATCCTCCTCCTTCTCTGCTTCTTCTTCTTGTTCTTCCTCCCCAGCTTCTTCTTCTTCTTCTTTTTCCTAAAATGGACGTTTGTTAGGTTGTTGTTTGCAGGGAAGCTGTGCATTTCGACCCAACAAATCCGGTTGCAGTCCATCATTATTTGGACTGAGTTTGTTTTCTTCTTCGATCCATATTCTCTTAGCCAAACTGCACTACAATTGTAGGTAGGTGGATTGAGAGATTGGTGATATAAGTTAGGATTGTATGTGTAGATTGAGAGATATGATTGTTGGTAGGCAGGGTGATATATAAATGGATGGATATGTAGAGGATTGGTCCGTGCAGAAGCAGAGGCCCCGAAGGCAGCAGATGAGCTTTTAATCCAAGATAAAGATATCCACCAAGAAAACATAATATTCCTGACTGATGCCGCGTCAGTATTTGCAGCGTTAAAACAACACGAAGATCTCGAGCAATGTATGTTCTCCCTGACACAGCTCTCAGCAGAACACCTAAGGTTGGTCATACAGTGGATTCCATCCCACTGCAATATTGAAGGCAATGAAGCTGCAGACAAACTAGCAAAGAGTGGAGGAGCATCCCCACAAACAGACCTGAGTATCACATATAATGAGGCCAAGACCATAATTAAAGCAAACTTCAGAGGAAAATGGGCCGTTGAACATCCCAAATTCTGAAAAGAAGACAGCTACTATAACTTAACTAGAGAAGAGCAAGTCATCATCTTCAGACTGAGAACTGGGCATAACAGACTTAAGGGTCATATTTACAACACAATGAGGATTGGGACAGATGACAGGTGCCCATGTGGGCAGCATATCATGACCGTAGAACACATCCTGCAAACCTGCACGCTCATGCAGAAAGAGAAAACAATACTAGCCTCGTGAGACAGATATGAGACAAAAGCTGTATGGAGATAAAACAGCCTTACAAACAACGGTGTCCTTTGTAAGATAAATCCGGACCTTGATCTGAGAATGAACGAAGAAGAAAAAGAAGAATGCTGAATAGATATGCTGATGTATTGTTCCGAACACAATTGAGCTCAAATTATGTCTGGTCTGAGGCGCCCACCCCGTGTTAGGACCCCCAGACCAGTCGATCCGCCTGCGACTTTAGATACACCTCTGCTGCTGACAGTGAAGCATTAGCATGCACGTACGTGTCTTTCAGCTTGTCGAGGAGTTGTGTGGATTGTGACCAGCAGAGAGTGTGCAACCATAGCCGCTGTCGGTTGTGCCTTTCATACTAACGTTTGTCATATCGCGCAGGTAAATAAAACTTTGGACTCAATCCCTCCCTGTGATAGCAATGCGTGCGTCCTGTTTGCCTGGACACCTTAACGGCGAAACCTAGCGGATCGCTTTGTGTTGGTAAAAAAATAGAGGATCCGTTATTCTACCCGAACAACGATACAATGAAGCCTTGACTAACGTAGGGTATTGGACACTATTTTCCAATCGTGAAATATTTACCACAGTTCGTTAATTAACTAGATTTTATTTGTTTAAAAACTATTTTTGTGAAAGTCTGCAACTTTCAATCACTGGAATTCTAGAACATTTGCTATGGTTTATGTACAACATGCATTGTAAATCTATCAGCCTGGGCAATAGCTTTTAACAGACGTTGAAACAGCGCCAGTGAAGATTTAGCGAGACTATTGTCTGACACAATTCCAGGAAAATGGATATACAGCGCAGAACAACAAGAAGACTATTAATAAAGGATTCTAACTTAGACTGAGGTAAGTGTTCTTGATAGCTTCATTTGTTATCTTGTCTTTGGAAACTACAGCCAGCCCTAATAATAGTCGTGTTGTAAGGGATGAAGTGTTAGAGACTTCATTGTATTATGTGTCATCATTTTGTGAGGTTGGGTGGCCAGTTTCCTTCCTCACTGCTTTGCTGTTGCCTAACATTATGCAGGTAGACATTTACTGCTGGGTAAACTGGATATGTGGATAACAAGGATTGAACCCATTCCCTTTGTTGCATGAAAGAAGCACTCTATCTACTCGCTCAGATGCTTGTATCGTTATCATCATCAAGTGACCCGCCGGTTGGCGATAATGAACCTCCGTTTCCTTTTATTCCGTGTTGCGCGTATGCGTTTCGCCGTCGATCGCCTCCCATGCCATGTCTTCAAGTTGTTCATCAACCTCACTCTCTAGTTCCGAGCTACCTTGGACCAGTGGCAAAACATAACTGAAGACGGCTTGAGGTAACTCAGGATTCAGGCACTCTGTCCCCACCTTCAGTGAGACCAGTGGCAAAACATAACTGAACACGGCTTGAGGTAACGCAGGGTGCAGGCACTCTGTCCCCGCCTTCCACAAGACCAGTGGCAAGACATACCTGAAGACGGCTTGAGGTAACTCAGGGTGCAGGCACTCTGTCCCCGCCTTCCACGAGACCAGTGGCAAGACATAACGGAAGATGGCTTGAGGTAACTCAGGGTGGGTGCAGGCACTCTGTCCCCACCTTCCACGAGACCAGGGGCCACTTTAACACTTATGGGATTCGATAGCCCACCGTTTCTGTTCATCACTTTGGGACGTGAGTGCATGACTTCTCGACCACATCGACTCGTAAAAGACTCTGCAGTCTACAGACAACCAGTTTCACATTCCAGTCATGTAGTTTCGTCACAAAGTGAACTGCAGATGATAGAGTTGTTCATGCATCCCCACCCCCTTGACATCGTGCACGGTGCTGTCAGTGTGCCCGTGGTCCTATTCTTGTCTCTGTCCCACATAGAAACAGATTCCATACTAATTGAAATTATTGTTTAATAACAACTCTAGTATTTATGAAGACACTCGTTCAAGAACACGATCGCCAGCACACGTTTGTCCATGTTTTCCTTGTGCCCTTCTCGCCTCTGTCTACTCCATCCACAAATACCCCCCTGCTCCCCTGCTCTGTAATTCAAGCTGCAGATTCTTTCTTTTTTTCGAACCGAGGCTGATGGCTTTCTTTTCCTCGATGTTATCGCTCAAATAGATCACATCAGTTTCCCACATAAACGTCACGTGGCTGTCTCATATTTCTCACATTTTACTTATCAAGTAATCACATCTTTTCCCTCATAAACATGTCGATCAATCACATACTTCTCGGGTCGGTATATATTTTAATCATTAAATAACCATACATTTCCGACATTCATTGAATTTGATTATTTTTATTTTCTCGTTCGCATTATTTACAAAGGCGTTATGCTGTGTTTTGCGCCTAACCGCCCAGATCATCCAACTTCATCACACCTTTTAAACATTTATTTACTTCTCAGAAGTGTACAACTTCCTAATTTCATGAATACGAAAAAAAGCAAGTTTTGGCTTTGAGCCGTGCCACTAACCACTTCATTCCCCACACCCGACACCCCTTCACTATTTAATGTGTTCGTCTTAATTAGAAGAACCTATTTTACATTTACACATATCAGCTTAATCTTATTATCACAAAAGAAATGTTATTAATGTTCATATTTGACAACGTGATTTGAAAGCAAACAAGTACTTGTCTTCCTGGCATTACCATCTGGTTTTATTCTCACATTTCTTCTAGAATGCCCACAAGGAGTTGATTTAATCTGTAATGCGGCCTAAAAAGAACTTTAAGTGTCAGTTTGTTGTAGCTTTCCTCACATTCCAAGCGTGCTGATGAAGGTGGACCAGGGTCCTACAGGCGGTTGTGCTATGCTTGGCTTTATGTGTGTGTCGCTCACTATTACGGGTACACATCGATCCCTCACTTCATAAGCCAGGATGCCATGAAAATAGCCCATTTTAAAGAGGATTACTGGGAAGTAGAGGTGAGGATTATAAATACTATAATTTGCCTGACCCAGACTAACATGTCTGATCAGTATGGTTTGCCTGACCCTGACTAACATGTCTGATCAGTATGGTTTGCCTGACCCTTACTAACATGTCTGATCAGTATGGTTTGCCTGACCCTGACTAACATGTCTGATCAGTAGGGTTTGCCTGACCCTGACTAACATGTCTGATCAGTATGGTTTGCCTGACCCTGACTAACATGTCTGATCAGTATGGTTTGCCTGACCCTGACTAACATGTCTGATCAGTATGGTTTACCTGACCCTGACTAATATGTCGGATCAGTATGGTTTGCCTGACCCTGACTAACATGTCTGATCAGTATGGTTTGCCTGACCCTGACTAATATGTCTGATCAGTATGGTTTACCTGACCATGACTAACATGTCTGATCAGTATGGTTTGCCTGACCCTGACTAACATGTCTGATCAGTATGGTTTGCCTGACCCTGACTAACATGTCTGATCAGTATAGTTTGCCTGACCCTGACTAACATGTCTGATCAGTATATTTTGCCTGACCCTGACTTACATGTCTGATAAGTATGGTTTGCCTGACCCTGACTAACATGTCTGATCAGTATGGTTTGCCTGACCCTGACTAACATGTCTGATCAGTATGGTTTACCTGACCCTGACTAACATGTCTGATCAGTATGGTTTGTTTGACCCTGACTAACATGTCTGATCAGTATGGTTTACCTGACACTGACTAACATGTCTGATCAGTATGGTTTGCCTGACCCTGACTAACATGTCTGATCAGTAGGGTTTGCCTGACCCTGACTAACATGTCTGATCAGTATGGTTTACCTGACCCTGACTAACATGTCTGATCAGTATGGTTTACCTGACCCTGACTAACATGTCTGATCAGTAGGGTTTGCCTGACCCTGACTAACATGTCTGATCAGTAGGGTTTGCCTGACCCTGACTAACATGTCTGATCAGTATGATTTACCTGACCCTGACTAACATGTCTGATCAGTATAGTTTGCCTGACCCTGACTAACATGTCTGATCAGTATGGTTTACCTGACACTGACTAACATGTCTGATCAGTATGGTTTGCCTGACCCTGACTAACATGTCTGATCAGTATGGTTTACCTGACCCTGACTAACATGTCTGATCAGTATAGTTTGCCTGACCCTGACTAACATGTCTGATCAGTATGGTTTACCTGACACTGACTAACATGTCTGATCAGTATGGTTTGCCTGACCCTGACTAACATGTCTGATCAGTATGGTTTGCCTGACCCTGACTAACATGTCTGATCAGTATGGTTTGCCTGACTAGTCGTTACATTGCTTCCAAAATACATTCTTCACTTCTTAAGTTATACGAACATTAACCTTAATGGTTCCTTTTATTTGTTTAACATTGTTATTTTCTTTGTTCTATTCCTTTTGTTCGTCAATCCTGTTTTTTCTGCAGGCACTGCTACACTTTGGCTATCTTTTCCTCAATGTCTTGACGCTAATATTATATCACACACCAAGCACTGACTCTGTGACATTGTTCCCTTGTAACGTACCCTCATTCGATGACGTTATCATTTCTCAAATGTCGTTACCTTTTCGGCTCACATGTCTCGCGTGCTTAGGAATCACGTTTCCGGGTTGACCTACA
Organism: Ariolimax columbianus; assembly: GCA_036924085.1. Taxonomy (NCBI): domain Eukaryota; kingdom Metazoa; phylum Mollusca; class Gastropoda; order Stylommatophora; family Arionidae; genus Ariolimax; species Ariolimax columbianus. The sequence continues at coordinate 58,432,110 of JAVGWX010000019.1, forward strand.
CATCTGTGTATAATAAGGAGAGGTGCCATTAACTTTCACAGCAGTGTTCTCAAACTACTTTAAGGGCCGCGTGAGGACACGCACAATGTTATAAGGACAATAGGAGGCCAAACTCGATAGTACTAATGGATGCAGATGTACAGCCTTAGTGACCCAATGGCCGCATGCGCATATGTTTCATGTCCTTTGGGCCTCATTGTGGTCCAATGGTTGCACGTGGTCAAGCCTAATGGTGCAAGGATCGAATTTGGACAAGGTTGACGGTCCAATCTCCGTATGTTGAGAACCTCTGTATCCCAAAGGAAAACGCGTAGACATGCATGATGGCTCAATGGCCGTAATATGACAATTTCGGTGGTCTAAAGGCCGCGTTAGAACAAGGTTGGTAGACAAATGACCGAAAGTGGACAATTTGGGGGACTTTGTGGCTCGACAAGTCGATGGTCCAGATGAAATGTCAGAAGAGTCAATATCTTATTGGCCGTATGAAGACATACGCAATGATGAAAGAACTGCTTGAGGACAAGTTCAGTGAACTAACTACAGCTTGAGGACAAGTTCAATGGTCTAAGTACAGCTAGAGGACAAGTTCAATGATCTAAGTACAGCTAGAGGACAAGTTCAATGATCTAAGTACAGCTTGAGGACAAGTTCAATGATCTAAGTACAGCTTGAGGACAAGTTCAATGATCTAAGTACAGCTTGAGGACAAGTTCAATGATCTAAGTACAGCTTGAGGACAAGTTCAATGATCTAAGTACAGCTTGAGGACAAGTTCAATGATCTAAGTACAGCTTGAGGACAAGTTCAATGAACTAAGTACAGCTTGAGGACAAGTTCAAAGATCTAAGTACAGCTTGAGGACAAGTTCAATGATCTAAGTACAGCTTGAGGACAAGTTCAATGATCTAAGTACAGCTTGAGGACAAGTTCAATGATCTAAGTACAGCTTGAGGACAAGTTCAATGATCTAAGTACAGCTTGAGGACAAGTTCAATGATCTAAGTACAGCTTGAGGACAAGTTCAGTGATCTAAGTACAGCTTGAGGACAAGTTCAAAGATCTAAGTACAGCTAGAGGACAAGTTCAATGATCTAAGTACAGCTTGAGGACAAGTTCAATGATCTAAGTACAGCTTGAGGACAAGTTCAATGATCTAAGTACAGCTTGAGGACAAGTTCAATGATCTAAGTACAGCTTGAGGACAAGTTCAATGATCTAAGTACAGCTTGAGGACAAGTTCAATGATCTAAGTACAGCTTGAGGACAAGTTCAATGATCTAAGTACAGCTTGAGGACAAGTTCAATGATCTAAGTACAGCTTGAGGACAAGTTCAAAGATCTAAGTACAGCTTGAGGACAAGTTCAATGATCTAAGTACAGCTTGAGGAAAAGTTCAGTGATCTAAGTACAGCTTGAGGACAAGTTCAATGATCTGGCAGCAGTTTGATTTCCAACTATTCCAATGGACATCTTTGACCTATGACCTAAAATTAAGTTGTTGTTTTTGTTGTTGTCGTTAGTTACAACCGATAATAAGGATGATAAAAATCGCAGAGACAAGTAGAGTCCAACCACTCTGAAATTATATGCTCCAAAAAGACTGAAAGTGGCATAGTGGTAAGAAGAATTTCTTCTCACTTTTAAGATGGTTCGATCCACAGTAAATATACGCATTAGCCTGTCCAGTTGCAAACGAATTCCTGACATACTGTTAGGAAAGACAAGGCAGATAGGAAGGGAACTGGTTAATTTATCTTAACAAAAGATGAGATCCAGTATAATGAAGCCTATTAGACTTCCTCCTCTACACAGTGGGTCGTCTTATTGCTCCAACTAAAGCATAGGGTCATCAATACACGTATCATGTATCCTAATATCTGCAGTGGATGTTTCAGTAGTAGTATTTTTACATGATGAGGACGCCAGTTCAATGCACAACCGTTTTTATTCGCCTTTAAACAACTTGCTTGGGAGGGAACATCTGGTCCTGTTCTTTTGAACTTTATGATTTGTAACTCGATGTGGCCGCGCGACGAAACTGTTACGAACAGGACTTGCGGATCAAACTGGTCTGTGTTCAAATCCTTCAAACAAAAAAACCATGCCCTTATGGAACTAATTTGCTCTGTCGAAGACGAATGTGTCTGACCAAAAAGGTGCAAATATCGCAGTCAAGCTGTAAACTAGCGACACAACGCATTCCGTTCTCCGGACTACATCCTGCTACTTGCAAAGCTCTGTTCAGGGCTTGGTAGCGGGAGATTAAGAACGAACGCAGAAGGGGATCAAGATGCGGAGCAGTGCATGAGCTGGAGTGGTCGGCGACCAATTGCTGACTGCTAGCGTCAGGGCCAGCGAACCATAGCTGCCAAGACCCTTCTACACCTCCACGCGGTGATCCTGGATAACAGGCTGCAGCAGGGCAGACTGGCTAAGGAGAAGGGATCGAAGAGGGAATGCTAACCCGGTACTAAAATAATTCTTGCTGAAGTCGGATGTGTTGGACCGAAAGGTGCACATATCGCAGCCAAGCTGTAAACTACGACACAACGCATTCCGTTCTCTGGACTACATTCTGCTACTTAAGCCCTTTCAGTGTTTTGTAGTGGGAGATTGAGAACGAACCAAGAAGAAGAAGAAGAACGCAGAAGAATAATAATAAGAACTAATTTGAAATGCTTGTGGAATTCGGATACACCTGCCCATTAGGTGCATAACTTAGCACAACGCACTCCGCCTTAATATATAAGTCGAAAGAAAACACACGTATTTCACTAGACCCGTCCTTGAGATCTCGATTACAATGCAACAATTTTCATCTTGAACGTCTCAAAAGAATTTTGCTCACAATATAAAATATAGACTTCTCCAACAACAGAGGATATATAAGGATCAATGACTTGTAGCACTACCTGTCTGTCAGCCTGGGCAGGCCCGTATATCTGCCATGACCTTCTCTACTTGTCTGGTCTGACTGCCAGATCGGCAAACATTCTATATCTTGTGGAACGCTCAGCTGGTTTCACACAGTTTGCAAGTTAACGTTGAATGTTGACACCTCATTTTTAAGGTATAATCTTCAACAGAGAATATAAAACTCTCAGAGCGTGACGGGTGGGTGAAATATTTGGGGATCTTTATCTGAATATTTAGCTTTTCTCTATTCGTCCTTCTCCAGATTAGCGTGTCATTTCTTGGTATTTACGTACATGTGGTACATCACATACATAGACACCACATACACACACCACACATACACACACCGCATATACATACACACACTGCACATACATACACACATCGCACATACACACACCGCAAACACAGACACAAACCCCACACATATATACACACACCACACATACGCACACCGCAAACACATACACACACCGCAAGCACATACACAAACCACACATACACACACCGCAAACACATACATACACCGCAAACACTTACATACACCGCAAACACATACACAAACCACACACACATACACACCGCAAACACATACACATACCACAAACACATACACAAACCACACACACACATACATACACCACACATAAACACACGGCAAACACATACAACACCGCAAACACATACAAACACATACACCCACCGCAAACACATATAAACACATAAACACACCGCAAACACATACACACTGCAAACACATACACACACACATACACACACCACACACACACACACACAGACATACCCCACCCCACATATTTGGGTTGCGGTGTGGAAGGGGAGAGAATAACAACGATGTAGCCCACAAAACATATCGTAAGAGGTTATTGTTGTTTAACACGTTTACTCTTTTGAAAAGGGTGGCGAGTTGTAGTAGCTTTCTTTACATTCCGAGCGTACTGATGAAGGTGGATAATGATCCACCAGGCGGTTATGCTTTCATTGGTTTCAACTACTACGGGGATCACGTCGATCCACATCTTGTCAGCTAGACTGCCTTGGGAATTTTGAACAAGGGGCTGGCTACTCTGTACTGTAGAGACTGTACGGGTTAAATAAGGCGAGGCTGTGGCGGAGCTATGGTTCAAAATATCACACAGGAAACATTTTAGGTATTGTTAGATACGACGGAAACAGAAAGGAAACTTATGTTACAATCAAAAGGTTTTCACGAGGGGACGGCGTGGATTAGTGGTTAAGTGGCACGGCTCACAACTCGAAGGTGCTGGGTTCGATCCCCATCACAGCAGCAGCCGTTACCCCGGGGAAGCAAACCCTTAGAAAATGCAGAAGGAATCAGAACCTTACATAAAATGCATGCTGAAGTCGGATGCACTGGGCCGACAGGCGCAAAATAAAAACCACAGTGCAACGCACACCCGCCTTGGGGAATAGAGAAATAAGGCAAACGCAACAAAAAAAATTGTTTCACCAGAGACATCGACCAACACACATACGCGCTATAGAATCATAGAGGAAGGGTGAATTAACCAGAGATATGAACACACAAAGGAGTAAAGAAAAGGAAACTTAGCTGGATAACACATACGATATCGAAACGGGTCTCTTCCAAACCTAGGGTAATAGATTCATTCATCCTATTGTTCCCTTAGCGGGGTGTTGTTTTTCTTGCAAACCTAGTTGCATACTTCAGACTTAACCCGCTTCTGATCTGCACAATGCCACGGATTTTCGAATATTCTTTCATGTTGGGGTTATAACGAACCGTTTGTCACCTCTTACGATATGATATAACCAAAACGACTTAGTATATGGTTAAAAGCGGAGAAGGAGAGGGAGGTGGGGTGGAGGTAGAGGGTGGGTGGGGGGGGGGGGGGGGGTTATCTAATAAGATACAACGCCATACCGTCATCGTGGTAGTACTCGTGTAGCCAAATGTTGCAGTAAATGTGCTGTTCTGACGTGTTGCCATTCGTGGACGTTTGAGAACCCTTGCTTAGGTCACGCTTTAGCAGTGACGCATCAAGTTGTCCAACATTCACTCGTGAGAAAATCTCAGACATGAAAAGAGATCTACAGGTATCGTTCTGATGCTGTTCATCTTATTCAGATTTGTAATCATTTTGTGAAATGGGCGTGTCCTGTCAAAAGGAGGTAAGACTAACACAGGCGGTCTTAACAGAGGCTATCCATGCCTCTTGGGGGTACCCATACTCCTTAAAGGCATCCATACCCCTTAAGAGCAACCATGTCCATTATGGGCATCCATACCCCTTGAGAGCACCCATGTCCATTGGCGGCATCCATACCCCTTGAGGGCACCCATGTCCATTGGGGGCATCCATACCCCTTGAGGGCAACCATGTCCATTGGCGGCATCCATACCCCTTGAGGGCACCCATGTCCATTGGGGGCATCCATACCCCTTGAGGGCACCCATGTCCATTGGTGGCATCCATACCCCTTGAGGGCACCCATGTCCATTGGCGGCATCCATACCCCTTGAGGGCACCCATGTCCATTGGCGGCATCCATACCCCTTGAGGGCACCCATGTCCATTGGGGGCATCCATACCCCTTGAGGGCACCCATGTCCATTGGCGGCATCCATACCCCTTGAGGGCACCCATGTCCATTGGCGGCATCCATACCCCTTGAGGGCACCCATGTCCATTGGCGGCATCCATACCCCTTGAGGGCACCCATGTCCATTGGCGGCATACATACCCCTTGAGGGCACCCATGTCCATTGGGGGCATCCATACCCCTTGAGGGCACCTATGTCCATTGGCGGCATCCATACCCCTTGAGGGCACCCATGTCCATTGGCGGCATCCATACCCCTTGAGGGCACCCATGTCCATTGGCGGCATCCATATCCCTTGAGGGCACCCATGTCCATTGGGGGCATCCATACCCCTTGAGGGCAACCATGTCCATTGGCGGCATCCATACCCCTTGAGGGCACCCATGTCCATTGGGAGCATCCATATCCCTTGAGGGCACCCATGTCCATTGGGAGCATCCATATCCCTTGAGGGCACCCATGTCCATTGGGAGCATCCATATCCCTTGAGGGCACCCATGTCCATTGGGAGCACCCATATCCCTTGAGGATAGCGGGACAAAATACGATGAAATGCGAAACACATGACGTTAGCATGAGAATGAAAAGTATGGAGGAGTAGGAGATAAATAATGATGTTTGGAGAATCAGATATTAGAGACATTGTAATCATATAATGGAGGTATTGTAATCATATAATAGAGGTATTGTAATCATATAATGGAGGTATTGTAATCATATAATGGAGGTATTGTAATCATATAATGGAAGTATTGTAATCATATAATGGAGGTATTGTAATCATATAATGGAGGTATTGTAATCATATAATGGAGGTATTGTAATCATATAATGGAGGTATTGTAATCATATAATAAAGGTATTGTAATAGTATATCGGAGGTATTGTAATCATATAATAGAGGTATTGTAATCATATAATGGAGGTATTGTAATCATATAATGGAGGTATTGTAATCATATAATTGAGGTATTGTAATCATATAATGGAGGTATTGTAATCATATAATGGAGGTATTGTAATCATATAATGGAGGTATTGTAATCATATAATGGAGGTATTGTAATCATATAATGGAGGTATTGTAATCATATAATGGAGGTATTGTAATCATATAATGGAGGTATTGTAATCATATAATGGAGGTATTGTAATCATATAATGGAGGTATTGTAATAGTATATCGGAGGTATTACAATAAGATAATTGAGGTATTGTAATTACATAATGGTGGTATACGAATTAGATATTGAAAGTATTGTAATCACATAATAGAAGTATTATAATTACATAATAGAGGTATTGTAATCACAATGGAGATATTATGATCAAACAAAGGAGGTATTGTAATCACATAATGGAGATAATCTAATCACGCAATCGAGGTATTGTAGTCACATAATGCAGGTATTGTAATCACATATTGCAGTTAATGTAATCACATAATAGAGATATTGTAATCACATAATAGATGTGTTGTAATCACATTATGTAGTTGTGCAAATAAACTATTAAAGGTTTTGTAATCACATAATGGACATATTGTTATCACATAATGGAGTTATTGTAATCACATATTTGAGGTATTGCAATCACATAATGGAGGTATCGTAATCGCATAATGAAGGTATTGCCTTATTTAATTGAAGTATGAAAATATAGTAATGGTGATATTGTAATCACATAATGGTGGTATTATAATCACATAATGGAAATAATATAGTCACGTAATCGAGGTATTGTAGTCACATAATGCAGGTATTGTAATCACATAATGGATGTGTTGTAATCACATTATGGAGGTGTGCAAATAAAATATTAAACGTTTTGTAATCACATAATGGAGGTATTCTTATCACATAATGAAGATATTGTAATCGCATAATTGAGGTATTGTAATCACATAATGGGGATATTGCAATCATATAATAGAGGTATTGTAATCACATAATGGAGATATTATAATCGCATAATAGAGGTATTGTAATTACATAATGGAGGTATTGACTTCACATAATTTATGTATGAGAATCCATTAATAGAAATATGAGAGCCAAATAATAAAAATGGGAACCAAATAATGGAGGAATGAGAACCAAACATTGGGGGTGTGGTAATCAAATATTGGTGATATCGTAACACAATAATGAGGAACATGGGAAACAAATAATAGAGGCATGAAACTGGATCTATGTTGTTGTACATTGATTGTGTATTTGTAGTTTTGTGTTTCTGTATAAAATTCTGATACAACCATTATGCATGTCTGACAGCTGTCTTTCTAGCTATCCATACGTCAAGTTAAACCCCCAAGTTAGTGGCATCTGTTGGACTTTCCAGACAGTGCTTGTCAGGCTAAACCCTTAGCTAGATGCATCTGTTGGACCTTCCTGGCAGTGTTTGTCAAGTTAAACCCGGGTTCAAGATGCTGAGCAGCGCATGAGCTACAGTGGTCAGTGACCCATAGCTGACTGCTAGCGTCAGAGCCAGCTAACCAGAGATGCCAAGACCCTTCTACACCTCCACGCGGATCGAAGAGGGAATGCTAACCTGGTACGCAAAAAATGCTTGCTGAAGTCGGATGTGTTGGACAGAAAAGTGCAATATCACATTCCGTTCTCTGGTACCTAAAGTCCTTTCAGGGTATGGTAGTGGGAGATTGCGAATGAACGAAGCCAAGTTAAACCTCAAACTAGTGACATCTGTTGGACCTCCCTGACAGTGCTTGTCAAGTTAAACCCCAAACTAGTGACATCTGTTGGACCTCCCTGACAGTGCTTGTCAAGTTAAACCCCAAACTAGTGACATCTGTTGGACCTCCCTGACAGTGCTTGTCAAGTTAAACTCCAAAGTAGTGACATCTGTTGGACCTCCCAGACAGTGCTTGTCAAGTTAAACTCCAGGCTAGTGACATCTGTTGGACCTCCCTGACAGTGCTTGTCAAGTTAAACCCCAAACTAGTGACATCTGTTGGACCTTACTGACACCTACTAGAAGCAATCATCATGATGGTAAAAAAAAACAATGGAAACAGTTTGGGGATTCCTCTGGGTTACACTGCCGTAAATGGTTTTAGAACACACGTTAAATCTAACATTAAGACACGACACTCAATAAATTAGCTATCAGCAGGATGTAGGAGTGTATAATAAGGTGGCGATGTGCGGTTGAGAAGTGTATAGACCAGGGGAGGTAACTGAACCAGCACAATCTTGACACATGCTGCTGTGCTTAGAGAGGATTGTCCCCTTTGCGTTTACCTGAAGTGCAGTAATATTAGATACATTTATTTAGTTAGCCTATCATTTGAGATTTAAGACAACGATGGAGACATTGCCTATGGACGTTTTCATTACATTTCTCATTCACTTGAGAAAGAACAATCCAATAATCAATACATTAGAAAATTAAGAAATAGTAATTGGAGATTGATAGAACACACTCTCAAAAAGAAGATGGACAGCATAGCCAGATATGCGCTGGTTTGAAACCCACAAAGAAAGAGGCGAATATGACGGTAAAAAACAGTCGAAGAACGGTTTGACAAGAAACTAGTTTTGACGGGTTCTAGTTAGTTACACAAAAAGGCACCATACGATTGATCCTGATGGAGAGCATCGGTTGCTGCCCTGTGCTCCAATGGGAGCCTGTGGGATAAATAATGAAATGAGGAGACATTATTTGAGATTATTAGCCTCCAATTATGTTATTTACCCCTTATTGAGGTATTTAACCCTTATTTAAATGTTTATTCCCTATTGAATATATTTAACACTTAATGAACTATTTAACCCACCATTGAATATATTTAACCCTTATTGAAATATTTAACCTTATATCTAAATATTAACGAACTGTTCAAATATTTGGCTTGTCTTGGCTTCGTTCGTTCTTAATCTCCCACTACCAAACCCTGAAAAGGACTTAAGTAGCAGAATGTAGTCCAGAGAGCGGAATGTGTTGTGTCGTAGTTTACAGCATGACTGCGATATTCACACCATTTGGTCAAACACATCCGACTTCATCAAGCATTTTTTGAGTACCGGTTTATCAATCCCTCTTCGACCCCTTCTCCTTAGTCAGTCAGCTATATTGCAGCCTGTTATCCAGGATCACCACGTGGAGGTGTAGAAGGGTCTTGGCAGCTCTGGTTCGCTGGCCCTGACGTTAGCAGTCAGTTATGGGTCACTGACCGCTGCAGCTTACGCGCTGCTCCAGTAAAATATTTAACCTCCTCTTGAAATATGTAACCCACTATTGAATATATTTAACAATTATTGCAATTTGTAACCTTTATTGAAATATTTAATCCACTTTTGGAATATTTAACCTACTATTGAAATATTTAACCCACTCTTAAAATATTTAACCCTTTTTGAAATATTTACCAACTTAATGAAATATATGACCTACTTTGGAAATATTTAACAACAATGAAATGTATGACCTACTTTTGAAATATTTAACAACAATGAAATACATGACCTACTTTTGAAATATTTAACCCACTATTTAAATATTTAAGCGTTATAACCTTTATTGGTACGTTTAATCCTTAATTGAATATTTAATACATTATTGAGGTAGTTAACCCACTCCACTAAGTCATCCTAACTGTCACATTTGGAGCAGTCAATGAGAGCTGAGGAAGAAGTAGAGTAGTTCTAACAAATATTTTAACATGTTATTACATACGATCGTATTTAATAGACTAAGTAGACAGAATATGGCATCTGGGTTGACAGGTAAACCAAATATAGTGTGGGCCTATACTCTCCACCATCTGGGGTGACAGGTAAACCAAATGTAGTGTGGACCTATACTCTCCACCATCTGGGGTGACAGGTAAACCAAATATAGTGTGGACCTATACTCTCCACCATCTGGGGTAACAGGTAAACCAAATGTAGTGTGGACCTATACTCTCCACCATCTGGGGTGACAGGTAAACCAAATATAGTGTGGACCTATACTCTCCACCATCTGGGCTGACAGGTAAACTAAACGTAGTGTTGGACCTATACTACCCACCATCTGGGGTGTCAGGTAAACCAAATGTAGTGTTGGACCTATACTCCACTATCTGGGTTGACAGTAACAGGTAAACCAAATGTAGTGTTGAATCTATACTCCACCATCTGGGGTGACAGGTAAACCAAATATAGTGTGGACCTATACTCTCCACCATCTGGAGTGAAAGGTAAACCAAATGTAGTGTTGGACCTATACTCCACCATCTGGGGTGACAGGTAAACCAAATGTAGTGTTGAACGTATACTCCACCATCTGGGGTGACAGGTAAACCAAATGTAGTGTTGAACCTATACTCCACCATCTGAGGTGACAGTGACAGATAAACCAAATGTAGTGTTGGACCTATACTCCACCATCTGAGGTGACAGTGACAGATAAACCAAATGTAGTTTTGGACCTATACTCCATCATCTGGGGTGACAGTGACAGGTAAATCAAATGTAGTATTGGACCTATACTCCACCATCTGGGGTGACAGGTAAATCAAATGTAGTATTGGACCTATACTCCACCATCTGGGGTGACAGGTAAACCAAATGTAGTGTTGGACCTATACTCCATCTTCTGAAGTGCCAGGCATTGGTACGACGTACCCTAGTGGTTAAGTGGCAAGGCTCACAATCCGAAGGTGCTGGGTTCGATCCCTATAACAGCACCGGCCGTTATCGCGGGGAAGCAAACCCTTAGAAAATGCAGGAGGATGCAGACCCTTACATAAAATGCATGCTGAAGTCGGATGCACTGGGCCGACAGGCGCAAAATAAAAACCACAGTGTAACGCACACCACCTTGGGAATTAGAGAAAATAAGGCGAACGCAAAAAAAAAAAAGTGCCATGCACATAATGATGAAAATGATAAAGTAGACACACACAGAGATAAGATGCGTTTTAAGAACAGCAGTGAATTTCCTCAACCTCACAAGAATGTCAAAACATATTACTATAATGGGGTGTTTATTTAGTTAGCAAAGTCATCGACTAAAACAAATTCTAACTGAAAACATCAGTGCAAAAGATGGGCTTTGATACAGACTTCCTGCAGGTGTGCGCTATGACACGCTATGGAGCGAGATGAGAAGAAGAGTATACGTACTGGTGTAGTTAGTTATCTTCCATAATTTAGCCATGATGAACAATCCAGAAGATGTTATGCACGCGTGGTCATACGATATATATTATGTTTGGAAGAGAAGAATTTGACACTCTGTAACCTCAATGTATCGCCGGATCGAGAGGAAGCTTGAATTGATCCCAGATGCGCATGACATGGATATTTCTGATCCTTCCGGAAAAGGGACACCGGCAAACGAAGATGGAAGCTGGCATTTAGAGAGGGGGTTTACAGTATTATCACCTTACGGCGTGCCACGACCACCTTGAGCATGGGTAGTTTGATAGTGTTTAGGACAAGTGATTGCGGACCCATAGCGGGGCCTGCGTGTGTCTATGTTTTGGTTTCTGGAGGTGATCGTTCTCAATGTTTTGAGTCTGACGAGTTTTCTTTGGAAGCGGGGTTGTGGTGGTCCTTCTTTATATCCCGGGAAGTTGGAGAGTCGTCTTCTTTGTTATCTCGTCTATTCCCCCTTCTCACTCTACACATGCTTCTCCAACTTCTCATCTTCTTCTGCTACAATCTCATCATTCTTCTTCCGCCTTTTCTTTTCTTCTTTTTCGTCGTCTTCTTTTTCCTTCCTCTTCTCCTTATCATCATTCTTCTTCTAATTGTTCTTCTTATTTTCTGCGTATTCTTCCTCTTCATCTTCTCCTCCCCCTTCTCCTCCTCCTTTGTATTCTTCTTTTCGTGGACAATGAGCAAACAATTTGACTTAATCAGTCCCCACACTTTGGGATTCCTTGCGTGCATGATGCATTAGAATGTTTGTTTTAAAAAACGGATGGGGCGTATATTGAGTTGCTGGTCTCTCCAATATACCACGTTCGGGCCCCATATTTCCTATGGCGAATCCTGACCTCGGCTATTTGTTAGCCACAGCACAGCCCTTTCAAGACAGTCGTTTTTTGGTTATCTCAGAGCGCAACCATTACTCCCAATTTAGTGAAATGTGTTTGAAGATTTAATATGTTCAGATTCAAGATTACACCAGACAACATATCGGATGTACGCCTGTTTTGGACCAGAGATTTGATTCGTCTGGTGTTTGGTTGCACACTTAGACAAGGACACACTTTTAAAGTAGGTCACGCCGTTGTGTCAGAAAGTATGGCTGTGCCGCTTCTCTCACGGCCTGTGTTCCACTCTCTCTTCTTTTGCCAGGCTTAACTGGATTATTAACGTTTTCCTATTGTAAACTTTGAGGTATGTTGTAAATTACACGCCAAAATACAATACTCTTAAAGTTGTCGTTCCTAAACGACACGTGGCGAGTCAGCAGTAGGCCCCAGGTTATGGAGATGTCGCCACAGAAGATGCTAGGAGGTGTGTTATGGGGCAATACTCGTGGTGTGTTATGGGGCAATACTCGAGGTGTGTTATGAGGCAATACTCGTGGTGTGTTATGGGGCAATTCTCGAGGTGTGTTATGTGACAATACTCGAGGTGTGTTATGGGACAATACTGTAGGTGTGTTATGAGGCAATTCTCCTGTGTTATGGGGCAATTCTCGTGTGTTATGGGACAATTCTGGTGTGTTATGGGGCAATTCTCGTGTGTTATGGGACAATACTCGTGGTGTGTTATGGGGCAATTCTCGTGGTGTGTTATGGGACAATATTCGATGTGTGTTGCAAGGGATTACGAGATGTGTTGTGAGGGAATATCAGGTGTTTTTTTAATGGTTTTGTTTGTGTTAGCCTGATTTCTCTATTCCCCAAGGCGGTATGCGTTGCAGTATGTTTTTATTTCGCACCCATCTACCCGCTGCATCCGACTTCCGGGTGCATTTTATGTAAGTACGTGCTTCCTCCTGCATTTTGTTAGAGTTTGCTTACCCGGTGTAACGGCCGGTGCTGTAATGGGTAGCGAACCAAGTACCGTCGGGTTGTGAGCCGCGGTACTTAACCACTAGCCCACGTCCTCCCCCAAGTGTGCTGTGAGCGACTACACGATGTGTTATTAGGGGATACGGGGTGAAATCGTTTTACTTCCAAGTGATATTGGTTTTTGGGAAGAGAAAAAAAAGATTCGCATGGAGCGAGATTTGGCGTATATGATGTTTTATCAGTCTGTGGAATGGGGTGGTCAGCAGGAAACTGCTACACAAGCTGAGAAACATGGACAGACTGGTTGTCATGATTGACTTACCTCTCACCACTTACAAGCAATGCCGTAATTTTGCGGCGAAATGAGTGTCTCGAGTTCCACAAAACTGGACAGTACTGCTTCTTGTTGACTGCCTGGCATGAAGGAGCTTATTGATGATGGACAATTCTCTTATGATATGTCACAAGTCAGCATCGTTTCGACATTTCTATGTCTTGGCACTGCTACGTCTTGACATTTCTATGTCTTGGCACTGCTACGTCTTGACATTTCTATGTCTTGGCACTGCTACGTCTTGACATTTCTATGTCTTGGCACTGCTACGTCTTGACATTTCTATGTCTTGGCACTGCTACGTCTTGACATTTCTATGTTTTGACATTGCAACATTTTTACATTTCTATGTTTTGACATTGCAACATTTTTACATTTCTATGTTTTGACATTGCAACATTTTTACATTTCTATGTTTTGACATTGCAACATTTTTACATTACTAACTATTGACATTGCTGCATCTTAACATTGCTAAGTCTTGATATTGCTCCGTCTTTACATTTCTATGTTTTGATATTGCTCCGTCTTTACACTGCTTCTACTCTGTTGTGCTTGTGTGTCTGAATGAGTTTGGATAACCATTTATTAACACATCTGAATGAGACGCGTTTCATTCTCAAATTCGCCCGTAAGAATCGACTGAACTAGACCGAAACTAATGTCATCAGCTAACTTACAAATTGTGATTCATCGTTTTTCTAGCAAAGTTGAGTGCACAAGTTCGACAACATGTTCATCCATACTGATTGTGGGCTTCACTGACCGGTCATCAATCACTCTCAACTTTTCCAACCATCTTTAAAATGTCTAGTTCATAAGCTTGTATACGACTCATACAATCCTCCCCGTAGACAAAATGAAACCTTAAGTATGTGTCTTTATATGTTTCGCCACGTTTTTGACAAAATCTGATGCAAATTCGTTAATTTATTTTTCCCCACTTGACAATTCGACAAATGAGTTCCACACATGTAAGGTCAAAGCACTGCGACAGACAAACCATACGAACAGGGCATACCTAACGTAGACTGTAAGCATAGAGCATACTAACCTCAGATGACAAATAATTAGGATAAACTATCCCAGGTTTTAGACTGAAGCCAGACTACCTGCAAGACACTAGGTGGTCATAAATCAAGGTTTTCTCTCCCAGATGAAATGCTACTTATGGGTTACCGATTTCACCTGTCTAGTCCCTTCTGATCTTATAGCACCAAAGACTCGCACTCGACCCGAGACCTGTTAGAACAGTACCACCCAGAGAGGAAAATATCTTTGACTTTAGCTCACATAGGCTGTGTGTTGCGCATTCCTTGAGCTTTTTCTTATTGTGATTGTATTCGCATTATCGCTCCAAATGAAGCATAGGATTACCACTACAGCTAGCTACCTTACAAGAAGTCTTAATCTGAGCAATTGCATCGACTGGTTTCATAGCTACAGTATTATTTTTTGGAGGCTGCTATCCCTATCCCTCGAGTCCATTTTCATGGCATGCTTTGGAGGTTACAGCTGTCTTATTCCTGTCTACCTAGATATCACTCGGGTGATGCTTTGTGTGCATTTATTTAGACTTTCCAACTCCTCATAGAATCACCTCCAGATTATTACAGCATTTAGGGAGATTAACTGCCGAAGATGGATGTGTTGAATTAAAAGGAGCACTTATCGCAGTCAAGCTGTAAACTAGCGACACAGCGCATTCCATTATCCGGACTACATCTTACTACGTGCAAAGCCCTGTTCGAGGCTTGGTAGCGGCGATATTGAGAACGACCGCAGAGTAAGAAGAAGAAGAAGAAGAAGAAGGGAGATGAACGATTCACATTAAGACGAACGCAACCATGAATTTAGTACTCTCGTGTTTCCTCGTGGGACGAGACTTAAACATGGAGCCATTTCACGATTATACGAGCTTTTATGCTAGCGTTCAGAGACTGGGAATGTTTAACAATGTCAGCAGTTGGGACATATACACACACACAACTAGCATTAAAACAGACTAGGGCATGATCATTTAAATATTCCTCGATTACAGGCATTAACTCACAAGAGTCGTTCTAAAGTGGTTCTCAGCCTCTTACAGATCGTCGACCCTCATATTTTGGATAATGCCATAGCATACACTGCTGTAAGTGATGATGTGTTAGAGGCGTCATTGTACAAGACCACGTCTTCTTTATGAGGTAGGATGGATATTTTTTCCCCCCTGTATTTCTTTCCTTAACAATATTTCGTGTACCAGTTTACTACTATATCGACTGGAGCGTGCCGGTTGCGGAATTTGAATCCGTACGTATGTTGTTAAAAGCGAGTGCTCTACCCCTACACTAATTAGACACTTCCCTCTGCAGCCGATGATAATTGATTGACTGTAGACTGGTATTCTCCCTTACCAAAAAAAACAACAACAACCGAAATTGTGAAATATTATATTAACAATCGACGTTACTGCACTTCTGGAAGACACATAGGTATGTAGTCTCGTTTCGCAAACGGCGAAGCGTGTAGATAATGATGATTTTCATAACTCGCTAGCTATACACACATGACCCAGTTCTCAGGTTTCCCTCTCTGCTATACCTTTGCCTGATTTTAAAATGGTGACATCTCTGGATTGTAGGTTCATCGACTACAGTGTTACTGACCAAGAGGTGGTCGTTAATAAATTTTAAAATGTCACTCATTACATTTTCAATATCCACACTACGAAGGTCTTAAAGGTCACGGTGTGACATCTTCGAATGTTCCCACTAAGGAGTTCTTAGAGATCAGGGTGTGAAATCTTCCAATATTCCCACAACGGAGGTCTTAGAGGTCACGGTGTGACATCTTCCAATGTCCCCACTACGAGGGGTAGGGGGGGGCATTCGAGGTCACGGTGTGACATCTTCCAATGTCCTCACTACGAAGACCTTCAAGGTCCATGTTGTGACCTCTTGTAATGTCCCCAATACAGATACCTTCAAGGGTCATATTGTGACCTCTTTCCAATGTCCACAAACTCCAGCATGACTTAGACAGTAGATAAACATATGATCCTGAAAGCTCGAAGCCTTTATGTCCGCTCTCCACTCATGTCATAGCCAGTCGTTTTGCACACCTAAAGGAAGAATTGAGAGTCTGAACAACGTGCACACAGTAATCTAATTCCAATACATATTTATGGGCCACCGTGGCCCTCTTCGAGGACCACCAGTGCTCCGTGTCCAGAAATTGGCTGCCGGCACTGTGGCACTCTTTGAGGACCACCAGAGCTCCGTGTCCAGATATTGGCTGCCGGCACTGTGGCACTCTTTGAGGACCACTAGAGCTCCGTGTCCAGATATTGGCTGCCGGCACTGTGTCACTCTTTGAGGACCACCAGAGCTCCGTGTCCAGATATTGGCTGCCGGCACTGTGGCACTCTTTGAGGACCACCAGAGCTCCGTGTCTAGATATTGGCTGCCGGCACTCTTTTAGGACCACCAGAGCTCCGTGTCAAGATATTGGCTGCCGGCACTGTGGCACTCTTTGAGGACCATCCGTGCTCTGTGTCCAGATATTGGCTGCCGGAACCATTCACTACAACCTTTTTCCTTGGCACATGTAGAGCTGCTTCGTAGTGCAGCTATTTTCAAAGTTTAATGTTTTCTTTTAGGGATAAAAGAACTAAGGCCTGGGCGACTAATATGCCTCTATGGCTCGCAAGCCTTGATATAAACAGAAGGACTGGTTGAAAGTGGTTGAAATTGATTGCCACAAAAGAAGAAATAGACCAGAAATAGAGCACGTGTACTGTAATGTACCACTTACTCTAATGAAGACATCCACACAGCGAATGGCTTCCAGCAGGTACATATTGTAGCGGCTATCACAGGGTAAGTCTCGTTACATCAGACACAGCTAAATTGTTCTTTGGTAGATACGGGATAAGGAAGGCGTTGGTCTGGCTTGAAACAATGAGTGGCACACATTTTTCAATCCTCAGTGATTCAATGAGGATGGTCAGAAAGGTGGAATCAGTTTGTGCGTGGCGACAGTGGTTGGAGTCGGTAGGGTGGTCAAGGTTGGAGTCGGTAGGGTGGTCAAGGTTGGAGTCGGTAGGGTGGTCAAGGTTGGACTTGGTAGGGTGGTCAAGGTTGGAGTCGGTAGGGTGGTCAAAGTTGGACTTGGTAGGGTGGTCAAGGTTGGAGTCGGTAGGGTGGTCAAGGTTGGAGTCGGTAGGGTGGTCAAGGTTGGAGTCGGTAGGGTGGTCAGGGTTGGAGTCGGTAGGGTGGTCAAGGTTGGAGTCGGTAGGGTGGTCAAGGTTGGAGTCGGTAGGGTGGTCAAGGTTGGAGTCGGTAGGGTGGTCAAGGTTGGAGTCGGTAGGGTGGTCAAGGTTGGAGTCGGTAGGGGGGTCAAGGTTGGAGTCGGTAGGGGGGTCAAGGTTGGAGTCGGTAGGGTGGTCAAGGTTGCAGAGAGTCACCCTCATACACGTTCCAGCACATGCAAGTGTCGAAGGGAACGAGAGAGCTGATAGATTGGAGAGTACAGCTATAGTGGAGGGCGGGAGATCAATGGACCGATCCGATTGGTTGGCGAGTACAGCTATAGTGGAGGGCGGGAGATCAATGGACCGATCCGATTGGTTGGCGAGTACAGCTATAGTGGAGGGCGGGAAATCAATGGACAGAGCCGATTGGTTGGCGAGTACAGCTATAGTGGAGGGCGGGAGATCAATGGACCGATCCGATTAGTTGGCGAGTACAGCCACAGTGGAGGGCGGGAGATCAATGGACCGATCTGATTGGTTGGCGAGTACAGCTATAATGGAGGGCGGGAGATCAATGGACCGAACTGATAGGTTGGCGAGTACAGCTATAGTGGAGGGCGGGAGATCAATGGACCGATCCGATTGGTTGGCGAGTACAGCTATAGTGGAGGGCGGGAGATCAATGGACCGATCCGATTGGTTGGCGAGTACAGCTATAGTGGAGGGCGGGAAATCAATGGACAGAGCCGATTGGTTGGCGAGTACAGCTATAGTGGAGGGCGGGAGATCAATGGACCGATCCGATTAGTTGGCGAGTACAGCCACAGTGGAGGGCGGGAGATCAATGGACCGATCTGATTGGTTGGCGAGTACAGCTATAGTGGAGGGCGGGAGATCAATGGACCGAACTGATAGGTTGGAGAGTACAGCTATAGTTGAGGGCGGGAGATCACTGGACCGAGCCAATATCCTAAACGCCGTTAGGGAAATTAGCTGGAAGGAAGATTCGGAAGTTGATCCAGAATCTACGTCCTTGGCGCGACTGGTTGAATTGGGTGTGAAATACGGGGCGACAATGCAGGAACACCCCGCGTAAATCCATAGACGTCTAGTTAACCAGCACGTGACCGGAAAGATCAGTCACCACGTGCTGGCAGACATACCGAGGATGAGATCTGAGCTCGGATGGACCTGCCCGAGTGCGAAGAAGATATGACGACTAACTAACTAGGAAGGTAATAAATGGAAATCCCGAGGATAAACTGAAGATAGGTGGTACTGACGAATGCACCTGTGGTACAGGGAAAATACCGCTGAACATCTGCTGCAAAATTGCCCGAAATACGAGGATCAGAGAAAGCACATGTGGCCATCACCAGTGGCAACACTAGACACGATCTATGGCAGTGTCGACAGCCTCAGGATGACAGCTGCTTTCTTCGAACAAATACAAGTTGACGTCTGACAGCGTACGAAGAAGAAGAAGAAGAAGAAGAAGAAGAAAAAGAAGAAGAAGAAGAAGAAGAAGAAGAAGAAGAAGAAGAAGAAGAAGAAGAAGAAGAAGAAGAAGAAGCGCCTTGCCACAGGAGAGAGATGAGTTCATATACGGAACTAGCGACTCAATCATTACGCATGGTGTGCAGTATGAAGACAGCAGTACATCACTGCTATGCGAAATGGTTACTTAAGTTCCAATGCAGATTGGGCGTTTATAAATTAACGTTTCTTTGTATCCAAAACAAGAGAAAAACGTTCATTGTTATTGTAATTTTTGTGTTAAGGACCAATACATCAGTAAGGATTAACATTTGTCGTTTCAGAAGAAATGTGCGTGTTTTTTAATGTAGTCAATTGCACACACGTTTTACACAAGTAAAGCAACAACAGTGCAAATCAATCAAATCAAAGCCCGTCGCTTCTCTCGGTTCATAGGCCATTGACAATATCCAGCCAGCATACACGAACCTGGGCTGCTCTTTCTGTCTCTCCCATGACAATATCCCGCCAGCATACACGAACCTGGGCTGCTCTTTCTGCC
Organism: Ariolimax columbianus; assembly: GCA_036924085.1. Taxonomy (NCBI): domain Eukaryota; kingdom Metazoa; phylum Mollusca; class Gastropoda; order Stylommatophora; family Arionidae; genus Ariolimax; species Ariolimax columbianus. The sequence continues at coordinate 58,452,221 of JAVGWX010000019.1, forward strand.
TCTCCCATGACAACATCCCGCCAGCATACACGAACCTGTGCTGCTCTTTCTGTCTCTCCCATGACAACATCCCACCAACATACACGAACCTGGGCTGCTCTTTCTGTCTCTCCAATGACAACATCCCACCAACATACACGAACCTGGGCTGCTCTTTCTGTCTCTCCCATGACAACATCCCACCAACATACACGAACCTGGGCTGCTCTTTCTGTCTCTCCCATGACAACATCCCACCAACAAACACGAACCTGGGCTGCTCTTTCTGTCTCTCCCATGACAACATCCCGCCAGCATACACGAACCTGGGCTGCTCTGTCTGCCTCTTCCATAGACCATTGACAACATCCCGCCAACATACACTAACCTGCTCTTTCTGCCTCTTCCATAGACCATTGACAACATCCCGCCAACATACACTAACCTGCTCTATCTGCCTCTCCCATAGACCATTGACAACATCCCGCCAACATATACGAACCTGCTCTATCTGCCTCTCCCATAGACCATTGACAACATCCCGCCAACATACACGAACCTGCTCTATCTGCCTCCCCCATAGATCATTGACACCATCCCGCCAACATACACGAACCTGCGCTGCTCTGTCTGCCTCTAATCAGGTGTAATCATCTAATCTATGTTTCTTCTCACATTAGTAATTCCATGTATTTTTAGATCTACACCTATTTTGCTCTTCCCTTGAAGATTCCATGTACAAGCCTGTCTGGTTATGTTTGACTGTGCCTTCTTCATCATGTCTTTTCTGGGCCCATTTCTTATCTTAATTTGTTGTTTCAATGGCCGCTGTTGGCTCTTTCTTATAGGTCCTCATTCAGTACAATGTCCTGCCACTTTATTTCCATTATCCTTCGTAAGATCTGTTAACGAAGGACTGGAGTCTTTCTTGCACTGTCTTGTCGTTGTCCATGTTTTCCCTCCATACAACAGCATCGACTTGGCACTGGAATTGAATATTTTAACTTTGATGAGAGTTTTGGTATCTCAGGATCTCCGCATGTTGTCAGGGAGGCACCTAATGCCTTTCAAATTCTAGTTCTTTCGTCTGCATCTGAAGCTGCTAATGTGCCAGTTGTACTACCCAGATAGTTAATGGTATTTACCTTTCCCAACAGACCTCCCTCCAGCATGATTGGTTCTTTGCTGAAAGTGTTGAGTCTAAGGAGATTGATTTTTTTTCATCGTAATATTCAGTCCCAATTTGACTGATTGTTCTTTTATCATATCAAGCTTCTCTTTCATTTGGCTTTGACCTTTTCACAAAATTATCAGAACATCTGCGTAGTCAAGGTCTTCTAATTGTGACAGTAGCGTCCACTAAATACCATTTATTTTTCCCTCGGCTGAAATCGTCATAATCCAATCTATAGCCAACAAGAACAGGACAGGCGAGAGCAGACATCCTTGTCTCACCCCTGCCTACACCTCGAAGCTATCAGTCAATGCTCCTTCATGTACCACTCTACTAACTGTATCTTCGTGCATATTCTGCGTGAGGGTTATGAACTTTCTGGTATCCCATAGTGCCTCAACAATTGACACGGAGAACTCCAATCCCCCTTGTCAAACGTCTCTTCAAAGTTGATAAAATTTGTCTATAGCGATTTTTTTTTTTCGTTCGCTTTATTTCTCCATTTACAAAGGCGTTGCACTAAGTTTTTTTAAAAATTTTGCGCCTGTTGGCCCAGTGCATCCGACTTAATTCATGTATTTTATGTAAAGTCTGCTTCCTCCTGCCGGTGCCTTGATTGGGGATCGAACCCAGCACCCACTTGTTGTGAGTCGTGTCACTTAACCACTAGCCCACACCGTCCTCGCGTATAGCGATGATTTCCATTCAATATTTCAACCAAATCATCTATATCAAATACCTATCTAGTCACAGCGCTAAAAAGCCAGAAAAACACTGAGCTTAATGACTTAAGAGCAGCACTATGCAAACTGTGCCAGCAGTCCGCACCAAAAAGGGTAGTGGTACAGTGGATTCCGTCACACTGCAACATCCAAGGCAACGAGGAGGCAGACAGACTGGCAAAAGAAGGTGCAAGACTACCACAAACAGATACTAGTATGACGTACGAAGAGTCAAAACGGCTTATCAAAGCCAGGTACATGACCAAATGGGAAACCGAACATACTGGTTACACCAAAAACGATGCCTATTACCAGTTGAACCGAAGAGAGCAGGTCGTTGTCTTCAGACTTCGCACTGGCCACAACAGACTGAGGTACCACCTATTCAACAAATTGAAGATAGGGTGTACCGACGAATGCCCGTGCGGTACTGGTAAAATGACCACTGAACATCTGCTGCAGAACTGCCCGACATACGAGGATCAGAGAGAGCAGATGTGGCCATTGCCAGTGGAACTGCAAGACAAGCTCTATGGTAGTGGCGAGAGTCTCAGGATGACCGCCGCTTTTTTCGAGAAAATAATGGTTACTGTCTGACTGTGTACGCAGAAGAAGAAGAAGAAGAAGAAATACCTATCTTCTTATTTGTGTTATTCTTCTTCTTCTTCTTCTTCTTCTTCTTCTTCTCCTTCTTCTTTGTTCGCTGTCAAATAAATGCAGTTACGAGGTACAGTCGTTCAGTGTCAGCAATTTAATTAATGATATTCTCACAAGAGGGCGAACCAGAAATTGTTTGTGTCGTATTTTTTGACATTGTCTGCGTGCCTAGCAACACACTTTATCAACCTGTCCACTAGCTTGTGGATGTCCCCGTGCCTAGCAACACACTTTATTAACCTGTCCACTAGCTTGTGGATGTCCCCATGCCTAGCAACACACTTTATCAACATGTCCACTAGCTTGTGGATGTCCCCGTGCCTAGCAACACACTTTATCAACCTTTCCACTAGCTTGTGGATGTCCCCGTGCCTAGCAGCACACTTGATCAACCTGTCCACTAGCTTGTGGATGTCCCCGTGCCTAGCAGCACACTTTATCAACCTATCCACTAGCTTGTGGATGTCCCCGTGCCTAGCAGCACACTTTGTCAACCTATCCACTAGCTTGTGGATGTACTCTAGACAAATGTCTTGTGGTGTGCCCTTTAATCAATTCTGCTCCGTTCCATTACCTCATTGTCAGCTGTCTTGGGGTCCATCTGCTACACACTTTCCTATAACTGAGGTCTTCATGGGCAATTTTGTACGCACCTCCATGACTCATATTGAAATCCACGGCTATGTTATTAATAATAACTTATCTGTTGCCACGGACCAGCTGGTCGATCTCCTGTTTCACTATGTCAGTTGCCGCGCTATCTAACAACTCTCATACTCCGTTTTGTGTTACGTTTCGAAATATTTCTACCCATTCACACACTCGCCTCTGGCTCAAACATCTTTCTACTCATTCATACACTCTCCTGTGACTCAAACATCTTTCTACTCATTCATACACTCTCCTGTGACTCAAACATCTTTCTACTCATTCATACACTCTCCTGTGACTCAAACATCTTTCTACTCATTCATACACTCGCCTCTGACTCAAACATCTTTCTACCCATTCATACACTCTCATGTGACTCAAACATCTTTCTACTCATTCATACACTCTCCTGCGACTCAAACATCTTTCTACTCATTCATACACTCTCCTGCGACTCAAACATCTTTCTACCCATTCATACACTCGCCTCTGACTCAAATAACTGTCTCCACACGGAATCTTAAATACCGCATTGTATACTTTTCTGCGCATGCGCACAATGCTCTGTCGTCACAATCCTTACATGGAGTGTTGCTAGCGCCACTAGATATCCTAAAAGAAGATTGTCCGTGGTATATTCTCTTCCATGCTCCTTATAATATAATAAAATTGCTATTAATGGTTGTCCTTTGTATTTCCTTCCTAATCTTAGTGGTATGTCTCAGACTTGTTTAATTGTCATACGGTTCATTCCAGAAATTGAGTTGGGAAGGGCAATTTTGTCCATCTGCTCCACTCTTAAGGCAGACAGACACGGAAACCATGTCCTGCTGTTTAAATGTGCTTCATGTACGGACTCGTATCTGTGTCGCCAATTTTTTAAACTCTTTAACAGATTGTTCAGTCCTAGTTTACTCTTTTGCTTGCCCTAAAAAGGACGTTAAGTGGTAGTTTGCAGTAGCTTTTCTCACAAAGCAAGCGTACTGATGAAGGTGACCGGGGTCATCTAGGGGGTTAGGCTATGCTTCGCTTTATCTGCGTGACGCTTACTACTACGGGGATAACATCGATCCCTCACATTGTTTGTCAAGCCCCCATGAAAACAGCCCGTTTTCAGGAAGGGCTACTAGGAAATAATGTGAGGGTCTTGGCCAGTATGTTTTGCCTGACCCTGACTAACATGTCTGATCAGTATATGTTGCCTGACACTGACTAACATGTCTGATCAGTATATGTTGCCTGCCACTGACTAACATGTCTGATCAGTATATGTTGCCTCACACTGACTAACATGTCTGATCAGTATATGTTGCCTGCCACTGACTAACATGTCTGATCAGTATATGTTGCCTGCCACTGACTAACATGTCTGATCAATATATGTTGCCTGCCACTGACTAACATGTCTGATCAGTATATGTTGCCTGATCCTGACTAACATGTCTGATCAGTATATGTTGCCTGACCAGATGTTAGTCTTCCTTTCCAAAAGAAAGTTACATTCAACAGAAAAGACAACAAATTCCTGTAACAGTTACGCCCCCACCCGCCGCTGATGCTACTAATACAAGATGTTTACTTTCAAACCTTTTCGAGAACTTCGCACACAAAGACTCCATAATGTGATTGTTAATACGGACATTGTGTGAAGCAGTCTTTCTGAAACATTTTATCTCCTGGGGCAACCATAGTAATAAATGTCACGTCTGAGGCGACCCCTACATCAAATCCGTTCTGTGTGCTACTCAAAGTATTGTATCCGGGTCACTGGGTTGGAAGCAGAATAATCAAATGGTCGTTGTCTGTAATATTTGATTTATTTAATTTAATTATATATACAGTATCGAGTGTCTAATTAGTGTAGTTGTTGAACCCTCGCTTTACACGACAAAGGTACTAGGCTCAAGTAACGCCGCAGTCACGCTTCTGTTGACCCAGCTGTAAATGGGAACAACATGACTTCCGATTAGGGAAGCGAAAGGTAGCGAGGAAGTGAACTGGCTATCCCCACCTAGGACCAGTTTTGGCTTAGTAAACGGGTCTCTAATACGTCCTTCATAACCAGTGGTTAAGTTTGCTGAAGACTAAAACGTCATTCCTGACCAACGGTTAACTTTGCTGAAGTCTATAATACGTCATTCCTGACCAGCGGTTAAGTTTGCTGGTCTATAACAATTTTGCACACATACACCAACACACCCACTCACACCAACACACCCACACACACCAACACACAAACACATTGAAGATGCAACTGACAGGCAGATTGGATCATGCCAACAAGGTGGACTGAACATTTATATAAAGAAAACAAACAATTTCCAATACCGACACGGATACACGTCCCCATAAACAGAACAGACTCCTGTCAAAGCCCACATAACAGAACAGACTCCTGTCAAAGCCCATATAACAGAACACACGCCTGTCCCATACCAACATACAGAACACACGTCTGTCCCATACCCACATACAGAACACACACCTGCCGATACCCACATACAGAACACACACCTGCCCATATCCATATACAGAACACACACCTGTCCATACCCACATACAGAGCACACACCTGCCCCATACCCACATACAGAACACACACCTTTCCATACCCACATACAGAACACACACCTGTCCATACCCACATACAGAACACACACCTGTGCATGCCCATATACAGAACACGCGACTGCCCATGCCCACATACAGAACACACGCCTGCCCCATGCCCACATACAGACCAGATGCATGTTCCCTGACCATAACTGCGAAATCTAATTGTATTGTATTCATTTACAAACCAACGGGTTAAGCGGGGAACACTGGCTGAGAAACACTGGTAGTTTGTCTTAGCTGCCTCTTCGTGTTTGTGAATACAAAAGGTTGTTTTAAATTCTGTCACCTGGGTCCTATTGAGGGTCGGGCGTGACATACACATTCTTATATGCTAATAAGTATGGCAGACACTAGGGTTACCAGACTAATTCTGCTCAAAGAAACCAAACACCACCTCTGAATAATACCAAGAAAAGCCAAGTAAAACCCCAACTCTCTCATCCTTCACATAAAACAGAGAATGTGTCAAACATAGCCAAACAGATCAGAAAACACTAAACACAAGCCACAAATAAAACCATGAAAAATAAAAGAATTATCTGATACCAGCCATTTCACTGTAATAACCCTGAAAGATAATCTAATAAAAATACCAAACGAATTTATATTACTTAAGCCAATACCAACCACACCCCTCAACCAACTTATTTCCCCCACACAACCTTAGCTGCAGTTTCCTATCTGGGGCCAGGTCGCTGCAGTGAATGAGCTGACAGCAGCCATCTATGAGTCGCTTGCGTGAGGGTCAGCGAACTATGTCTGACCAAGGTCCTATTCCACTTTTATATGGCGGCCCTGGGAACAGGCTGCACTAGTTACTAGCGTAGTCTGGACAAGGCGTAGTTGATGGCAGTGGGAAGGCAAACCCGGTACTCAAAGAAGCCAGCTGACAATAGATGTGTCTGGCCGAAAGGCGCAAATATTGTAGCCTCGCTGTAAACTACGACTCGACGCCACAACGCCCTTTTCAAGACCTAAGGTCGAAGAAGTTTCATATCTTACGTTTAGTCTGCTAGAACATGGGGATCACCATTACAACTGACTAACTCTCAGGAAGCCTGTATCCAAGTACTTTTAGTCTCGATTTAAATAATAATGGTTTTAGATAAGGTTTCTAGCCCCAGGCACTATTTTCTTTAGAAGATTTCTGAAACATTCTTAGACAGTTACGTTGGTCCTATTATTTCTACCTCGAGTACTAGGCAGTGAACATCAGGGTCAGGTGAAACATGCTGATCAAGGTGGGAAAGAAGAGTAACATCAGGGTCAGGTGAAACATACTGATCAAGGTGGGAGTGAAGAGTAACATCAGGGTCAGGTGAAACATACTGATCAAGGTGGGAAAGAAGAGTAACATCAGGGTCAGGTGAAACATACTGATCAAGGTGGGAGTGAAGAGTAACATCAGGGTCAGGTGAGACATACTGATCAAGGTAGGAGTGAAGAGTAACAGGGTCAGATGATCAAGGTGGGAGTGAAGAGTAACATCAGGGTCAGGTGAGACATACTGATCGAGGTGGGAGTGAAGAAAAACATCAGGGTCAGATGATCAAGGTGGGAGTGAAGAGTAACATCAGGGTCAGGTGAGACATACTGATCAAGGTAGGAGTGAAGAGTAACAGGGTCAGATGATCAAGGTGGGAGTGAAGAGTAACATCAGGGCCAGGTGAGACATACTGATCGAGGTGGGAGTGAAGAGTAACATCAGGGTCAGGTGAGACATACTGATCGAGGTGGGAGTGAAGAAAAACATCAGGGTCAGATGATCAAGGTGGGAGTGAAGAGTAACATCAGGGTCAGGTGATCAAGGTGGGAGAGAAGAGTTACATCAGGGTCAGGTGATTAAGGTGTGAGTGAAGAGTAACATCAGGGTCATGTGATCAAGGTGGGAGAGAAGAGTTACATCAGGGTCAGGTGATTAAGGTGTGAGTGAAGAGTAACATCAGGGTCATGTGATCAAGGTGGGAGTGAAGAGTAACATCTGGGTCAGGTGAAACATACTGATCAAGGTGGGAGTGAAGAGTAACATCAGGGTCAGGTGAAACATACTGATCAAGGTGGGAGTGAAGAGTAACATCAGGGTCAGGTGAAACATACTGATCAAGGTGGAAGAGAAGAATAACATCAGGGTCAGGTGAAACATGCTGATTAAGACACCCCACCCCCCCCCCTCTTTTTCCCTCCTCACACTACTTGGTACAGGCTGTGTCACAACAATCATACCAACGAAGGGGAGGGGGGGGGGGAATCGACGCTGTGATCTCAATGGTGGTTAAGTCTATTGAGAAGTCTTGTATTGCACACCATCTATGAGGATTCAGGTTCACCTCGGTACGTAATAAGAACCACTGTAACCCTCAACGAAAGGAACGTCGCCGAGACTTACAACAACAATAATAGCAACAACAACAACCACTGGTATCTTCGTTTTCTTGGGGGGTTACAGTTTCTACAGCATGAGGGTACCGGGTCCCAGATCAAACCCCCCACGAGCTGGCTAAACTTTGGCGTTACTATGTGAGATGGAGGGAGGGGGGGGTGTTTAGAATAAGTCATCTTTTAATTTTAATCGTGCCTTTTAGTTGTTATGGGGTAATTGGTGGGTTGATTAAGCTGAAAGGTAAGCGGTCGCTAAAGCTGAGAGGTAAGGGGTCACTGTATGTAAGAGATAAGGGGTCGCTAAAGCTGAGAGGAAACGGGTCGCTAAAGCTGAGAGGTAAGGGGTCACTGTATGTGAGAGGTAAGGGGTCGCTAAAGATGACAGGAAAGGGGTCGCTAAAGCTGAGAGGTAAGGGGTCACTGTATGTGAGAGATAAGGGGTCGCTAAAGCTGAGAGGTAAGGGGTCGCTAAAGCTGAGAGGAAAGGGGTCACTGAATGCGAGAGGTAATATGTCGCTAAAGCTGAGAGGTATGGGAGTCGCTAAAGCTAAGAGGTATGGGGATCGCTAAAGCTGAGAGGAAAGGGGTCACTGTATGTGAGAGGTAAGTGGTCGTTAAAGCTGAGAGGAAAGGGGTCTCTGTATGTGAGAGGTAAGGGGTCGCTAAAGCTGAGAGGGAAGGGGTCGCTGTATGCGAGAGGTAAGGGGTTACTGAATGCGAGAGGTAAGGGGTCGCTAAAGCTGAGAGGTATGGGGGTCGCTAAAGCTGAGAGGTAAGAGGTCGTTGTATGCCAGAAGGAAGCGATCGATAAAGCTGAGAGGTAAAGACGTTTGCCTCTGAAGAAACGAAATCGCGGAAGGTAGCTTTTTCGAATTTGACAAACTTCAAGCGTATCCTGGTCTCGAGTGAGGCGAGACCTAGTCAAGTCATATTGCAGATTGACGAAAAACACGGAGATCCCGTGTACTCGTCACACATTCAATAGAACAAGCAATTTTCTTCTTCTTTTTCTTTCTCTTTGTTGTTCATTCTTTCTTAAACTCCCGCTATCAATTCCCGAAAAAGGCTTTGCAAATATCAGGGTGTTGTCCGGTGAAATGAATATGTTGTGTCGTAGTTTACATCTTGTCTGCAATATTTGCACATTTCGGTCCGACACATCCGACTTCAGCAGGCCTTTTTGGGCACGGGCAAGCCTTCCCTCTTCGATCCCTTCTCCTTAGTCAGTCTGCTCTGTTGCATCCTGGTTCGCTGGCCTCCATGCTAGCAGTCAGCTTAGGTCCGCTGACACCTGCAGCTCATGCACTGCTCAACATCTGGATCCCAGCTGGGAATCTTATAATAATAGGCTGTTGGTCGCTGTCCTAACAGCGTTAACGAAAGTAATGCCATTCTTAGGCAATACTCAATCTACACCCAAACCAAACAAAAAAAAGTACTTCAAACAGTTTTCAGCTAGCTGGCAGCAGGCACGATCTTCATGTTTTAATTAAAGAATTCTAAGTAAAGGCTATCTGGCCAGGCATCCTTTGTTGTACTGCCAAAGACGGATGTGTCGGACCAAAAGGTGCAAATATCGCAGTCAAGTTGTAAAGTAGCGACACAACGCATTCCGTTCTTTGGACTACATCCGGCTACTTGCAAAGCCCTGTTCATGGCTTTATAGCGGGTGACTGAGAACGAAGAAGAATCTTTTGTTGTTTCTCACAACATTCCTGACATGTTAGGGCGCCTCTTCTTCCAGATCCGGGGTCTAATACACAGACCTGATGGAATCTTGTCTGTTAATTGTGTTCTGGTTCATTCCGTGGCGTTCATACGTTTCCAGATCGTCCATTAGTGTTTTAGTCTGTTCACATCTAAAGTTCAGTTTATCGCTTTTAATCTGAAATTCCTCTCGGGTCGTTTATTGTCAGTTGGCTGGCGGGAGCCGTAGCTTGTCCTTTTTGTGAGATTGTGGAACACAAACCATAAAGCAGAAGGATTTTTAATAGGAACGTAGGAGTTTATGATACTTAATGTAGGGCCATACTTTAGTGGCGTAGTAACTTCGCAAATGAAGTGCGGGGCTTTATGTGATATTGGTCTAACAGCGGTAATTACACTATGGTAATTTTCGGTTTAACCAAAGGACTGTTAGGACCAATTCAACACGTCTGCCCCAGTGTGTGCCAGTGCGGTAGCTACGCCACTAGTCGGCGTTTGTTACAAATCGTGCGGAGTGAGAAACTTAACTGGAGCTACACAACTTTCAAACGCGCCCTCAGGTCGAGGCCCTTCCATAGCACTTCGGTTGGGCTGGCTTCTGGGAGCGCACAAACCTAGCATAGGTACATACAGACGCACACATGCATCCAAGCACTGGTTTACGCGTCCTGATATCGCCCAATGGACTACGGTCTGGGGTGGAATGGACGCGCCTCCGCCAGTAGAAACTAGTGAGGCAAACATCTAAGCAACAACAACAAAAAGGTCAAGACACACTATCGCATCAATAATCAGTAAATATGGTGGCTAACTGACACTGGGCCAAAACACATACTGTTCTTCAACGGAATCCTTTGGTAATTATGGTCATTAACTAGAACTATAATTATGAATTTTTTAGTTGCCGAGGGCACAGGGGTGGCCAGGGGTCCGCAAGATAATTGCTACACAATGCATTTTATAGTGCTCTCGTAGAACCAGACACTGTATGTGGGCAGAAGACCCATGCCTAGATGTAAGGAGGGCTGTATGTGGCCCAGAAAGCCCGCGCCTAGATGTAAGGAGGAATGTCTATGACCCAGATGGCCCGCGCTTAGCTGTAAGGAGGACTGCCTGTGGCCCAGAAGGTCCACGCCTAGCTGTAAAAAGGTACCGTACAAAGCTAACAAATATCTTCACCTGAATTGGCATATTCAAATCGCTATGGTTCACTGATATGTCTCTAGAAGACACTGCTGTCGGGGATGAAGTAATAGAAGCTTATTGACAGCAAGTCTCAGCCTTTGCTGAGTTAGGGAAAGTCAGGTATTTCCTAGCTGGGGGACAAATAAAAAGTAAAGTAAAGTAAAGTAAAGTAAAGTAAAGTAAAGTAAAGTAAAGTATCCCATAGCATTACTGCCGTAGGGGTGTGAGGTGTTAGCGATCTCACATTTCAAAGGCTCGGCTATATGAGGGCGGTAGCCATCTCCTCTCCCTCCCCGCTTTTACTTCCCGGACTGAACCGGTACCCATTTAAGGCTGGATCGACCCGGGAGCCATTGCGGTCTGAAAAAAACATTACCGCCACAACTGGGGATTTTTTTTTTTTTTTTTTTTTTTTTTTTTTGTTGCGTGTTCCTTATTTTCTCTTATCCCCAAGGCGGTGTGCGTTGCACTGTGGTTTTTATTTTGCGCCTGTCGGCTCAGTGCATCCGACTTCAGCATGCATTTTATGTAAGGGTCTGCTTCCTCCTGCATTTTCTAAAGGTTTGCTTCCCCGGGGTAACGGCCGGTGCTGTGATGGGGATCGAACCCAGCACCTTCGGTTTGTGAGTCGTGCCACTTAACCACTAGGCCACGCCGCCCCCTCAACTGGGGAATGAACCCAGGACCACTCAGATGCGAAGACCACTGCGCTACGAGCAACTGCGCGTCTCCAAATGTGCCATTTCAGTAACGACTACAAAATATGACCTCCGTAGCTCCCGCGGAGGCTTCGAAATTTTTGCCAGATTAGTCAAGTACTCATTTACAGCTGAGTAGACTCGGAAAGGTTATCATAACATGAAAAACCTGCGACATACCCAGAATGAGCACGTCGTGTGAATTGAAACAAATCAGGTACCCATTTACAACTATGCGTAAGCAAATCGAAATGGGACATGAGCCCTGGACCTTTGCTACCACAGACAAGATCTATACATAATCTTACATTTAGAACTATTTAAAAACCTGACATTTTTAACAGCACAAATATCATTCCAGCTCACTGAGCAATACCGTCTATCTGACGAACACAATTGAGCTGTGAGAAAAACTAGGATCTGAAATACATGAACCATTCTTTGGGCTTCCTGTGTACCCTTTATATCCTACAGTGCGTTTGTGGAGTCCCAAAATGTGTGGATTTATCTGTGGATATCATCATCATGTGGCATATCCTTTGCATAACTTCGCTCTCATCACATCCCTTCTGGAAGAAACTCGATCTCTTGCCACAACTTCAGCTTGTTCCAAAGTCCCACCCAACCATATCGGCGCCATCGTCTTATTGACCTTCTTCTGCCTCTCTTGTCCGACATCAAAGCTTTCATTGCCGTTCTCTCAAGACCGTTTTGTCTTTTGATGTGGCCGAAATATTTCAATTTTCTGTTGATTATAACATTTACGAAGCGATTCCCTTTTATGACCAACTCTTGTCGAATGTCTGCATTCTTCTTTTTGTTAGTCTACGGTATTCTGACAACCTTTCTATAACATTTCAACTCCAAGGACTCAATTCTTTTCCTTGAAGTTTGGTTAACTGTCCTAGTTTTGCAGCTATATATATATATATATATATATATATATATATATATATATATATATATATATATGTATGTGTGTGTGTGTGTGTGTGCGTGTGCGTGTGCGTGTGCGTGTGTGGTTGCAAATTGTAACGGGATCCAGAAAGGAGAGCCAAAAATATTGACACTGTAAGGTGTCATGTATGTTGTAAGAAACGACTGACGAATTCAACAGGTAAAGATCAAGGCAGATCAACCGAAAGCTGCCGTGACGTGTTTTGTTGAAGACATATGCCCTTCAGAAGCTGAAAATGTTTTGATTGACAGAACTAAATTTTCCAATTCAGACAGTGTATTTATTATACGTTTAGTGACTGGCCCGGCGGTCTGCATGGCCCTTTGACAATATTTAATGATCACGACAACACAATACTTGCAGACTTATTGTTCTTCTTATTGGAAGCCATTCCTAATGTGATGATATATAACTCAATGACGACGTTTCTTTGGTAGCGGGTTACAGTGGCTCTTCTTACATTCGAGGTGTATTATATAAGACGGTTTAACACGATTTCTTCTTCGCTGTAGTGTAATGCTAGGTTCCTCGGTAAATTCGCTGCTATGGGGATTATAGTGTCGAGCCCCACCTGGTTGGTTAGACTGCTGTAACGATCTGTTTCCACAAGTCTTAGGATAAAGTCTTCTTCTTTGATGATCGTCCTTAAGTTGGGCAGACTGCTGTAATAATCTGTTTCCACAAGTCTTAGGATAAAGTCATCTTCTTTTGTGACCGTCCTTAAGTTGGGCAGATTGCTGTAATAATCTGTTTCCACAAGTCTTAGGATAAAGTCCTCTTCTTTGGTGACCGTCCTTAGGTTGGGCAGATTGCTGTAACAATCTGTTTCCATGAGTCTTAGTATAAAGTCTTCTTCTTTAGTGACCGTCCTTAAGTTGGGCAGACTGCTGTAATAATCTGTTTCCGTGAGTCCTCTTCTTTGGTGATCGTCCTTAGAAGGACGTTCTGACGTTATGTCGAAGTTTAAAGCTAGATTTCGATATGCCGTCTTTCTGCTCGACACAATCGGTTTTAGCACGGCATTTTTGAGATCAGGCTTGACTTCCTTATTCTATTGGTCATACTGCATTAGTGTAGCTTGTTCAAAAGGCCGCCATTTTGAGCCGGAAAAGGGCGTGGTCAGCTATGGTTCACTGACCCTGACCTTAGCAGCCAGCTATAAGTTGCTGGTTGCTGTTCTGATTAATATGTTTCACCTGACCCTAATGTTACTCTTCGCTCCAGAATTATGGGCCATAAATGTGTTTATGAGTCCGGCGAAGGGGCGTGTCTAGAAATAAAGTCGATATTCCATTTGCGAAAAACATCAATAGGAGGACAGCTATCATACATACCAGATTTTATTACAGAAAGATCAAACGTGATTCTATTTTACAGAGAAAACCGACTCCCTTATTTTTTAAATTTCAAACCTGCCAAATAAACTAATACAATTTAGGAAACTGTAAAACAGTGTTTCAATTTAACAAATGTAGACGATCAACAACTTTCAAGCAAGCGGAAATACCCATATCATTTATATATATATTTTTTTAAAGGTTATTTATTTAATTATCGGAGATAAAACTAACGAACACTTAGCAACAAAATTACAAAGGCACTCGCACACGAAGGAAATTAAACCAAGCCTGCAGCTAGTGAAACGATTGCACCGAATGACTTCGTGAGGAAACAGGGCGTCTCACCTTGCACAAATGTTGCCAATGTACAAGAAAGGCTAAACTACCACTAAGGTCTTCAAACCCAAACCTTAAAATTACGATAGACATTGGAAATACCTTGTCGTAGTCGTTTTGTAAGTTTACAGTTTCGTTGCTAGGGGCCTCAAGAGTGTCTGCAGGTGGTGTTACGGTACAGGCGCGCCACATGACGTAACATAAGCCGTTCACAGATGGCAGCTCGGCTATTGACATGCACTAAAGTGGAGCGTAGTTCTGTTATCCGCACATCTGGACATCAGTCAAGGTGCGTTACTTATGTTATCCACACTTCTAGACATCAATCAAGGTGCGTCAGTGCTGTTATCCACACTTCTGGACATCAATCAAGGTGCATCAGTGCTGTTATCCACACTTTTGGACATCAGTCAAGGCGCGTTACTTTTGTTATCCACACTTCTGGACATCAATCAAGGTGCGTCAGTGCTGTTATCCACACTTCTGGACATCAATCAAGGTGCGTTACTTTTGTTATCCCCACTTCTAGGCATCAATCAAGGTGCGTCAGTGCTGTTATCCACACTTCTGGAGATCAATCAAGGTGCATCAGTGCTGTTATCCACACTTCTAGACATCAATCAAAGCGCGTTACTTCTGTTATCCACACTTCTAGGCATCAATCAAGGTGCGTTACTTCTGTTATCCACACTTCTAGGCATCAATCAAGGTGCGTTACTTCTGTTATCCACACTTCTAGGCATCAATCAAGGTGCGTTACTTCTGTTATCCACACTTCTAGGCATCAATCAAGGTGCGTTACTTCTGTTATCCACACTTCTAGGCATCAATCAAGGTGTGTCAGTTCGACGAGCTGCCCAGAGGGTGCGTGCCATAACAGCTGACTGCAGAATCCAAAGAACGTGTGGTGGTAGTAAGCGCGGTTATGGATAGATAACGGGGGAAGGGGGACTTATTTAAATTGAATGAAACTGAGACTACGTCGACAAAAGCAACAATTGTTTGCCCCTTTTAAGAAATTATCTTTACGGAAAAAAAAGAAAGTTTTATTTCAAGAACTCATGGAATACTTTGCAATAGTTAGGTGGTTTGTTAAGAGCAGCATAGATGGCGCCTAACAGGCTGCGGGTCGAGTGTTTGAGTCCATTAAGATGGACATCGGTTAATCATCCTCTGCGGCACTTGTCCCAACGCAGCGGAGTAATAGGCTGCTCGAGCCTAACTCGCTAAGCAGGAAGTCCTCCTCCCGGCTACATCCATCTTTCTGGCACCAGAGGTTCCATCTAAAAGTAACGAATGTCCTTCAGCAAGCTTAACCGCTGGTCGGAGTGTTAAGAAACTTTAGTATACTAAGCCCCAGCTTGAGTGCGATGGGATTACCAGTACCTTTCCTTGCTGCCTTTTCCTTACCTAACCGTAAGTCAGGTAACCATGCACAGCTGGGTCGACTGAAGCGAGACTGTTGTGGGAGCTGAACTCCGTTCTTGTGCCGTGAAAAGTGAGTGTTCTACCCCTATATTAATTAGACACTCCGTAAAATATTGTCAGCCATCCCCGTCTTTTGGACGTAAAACATTGTAAGCATTCCCTACCTTTTGGACATAAAACATTGTAAGCATTCCCTACCTTTTGGACGTAAAACATTGTAAGCATTCACTACCTTTTGGACGTAAAACATTGTAAGCAGTTCCCTACTTTTTGGACGTAAAACATTGTAAGCATTTCCTACCTTTTGGACGTAAAACATTGTTAGCCATCCCCGTCTTTTGGACGTAAAACATTGTACGCATTTCCTACCTTTTGGACGTAAAACATTGTTAGCCATCCCCGTCTTTTGGTCGTTAAACATTGTAAGCATTTCCCGCCTTCTAGATTCGCACGTTTGGATCGACAATGGCTGCTATTATTGCCATCCTACAAATCTGCTGCCAAAGCTCGGATACGCTGTAGTGGTGGTCCTTGCTTCTCACATTGTAGCGAAAAGGTGAATGCATGATTGGTGTTCTCACCAATCCAGAGCTTTAAGGTGGATCACGTGGCTGGGGGAAGCTTCACCAACAGATGTGTTGGGCGAATGATGTGTGCTGGATATGTCATAACAAACGGAGGAGTGGTACAATAAATGGATGTATCGTACAACTAACAGAAGTGCGGTACAATAAATTAATGTGTCGTACAACAAATGAAAGTGTGGTACAGCATATGTAAGTGCGGTACAACATATGAAAGTGCGGTAGAATAAATGGAAGTATGGTACAACAAATGGAAGTGCGGTACAGCATATGGAAGTGCGGTACAACAGATGGAAGTGCGGTACAACATGCATAGGTGCGGTACTACATATGGCAGTGTGGTACAACAAATAGAAGTGTGGTACAACATATGGAAATGTGGTACAACAAATGGAAGTGCGATACAACAGATGGAAGTGCGGTACAAAATATGCAAGTGCGGTACAACAAATAGAATTGCGGTACAACATAGGGAAGTGCGGTACAACGTATGGACGTGCGGTACACCGTATAGGAGTGCGGTACAACAAACGGAAGTGCGGTACAACAAATGGAAGTGCGGTACAACAAATGGAAGTGCGGTACAACATATAGAAGCAGGCGAAGGTGAAGAATGTGCCTGAGGAAATTGAAAAATAGGTGGCAGTCGAGGATGAGGTAGAGTAGGAAGACAATGCAGATTGTGTATTAGTGTCGAAGCTCAGGTATACGACCCAAAATGTGAATTGGCGGCGAACAACTATTGAAGTGTATTTCTATGGGAGCTAGAAGGCTTCGGTCAAGCTGCTTAACTTCTTCTTCTTCTTCATCGTACGCAGTCAGACAGCAGCCATTATTTTTTCGAAAAAAGAAGCGGTCGTCCTGAGGCTGTCGACACTGCCATAGAGCTTGTCTAGTGTTGCCACTGGTGATGGCCACATCTGCTCTCTCTAGTCCTCGTATGTCGGGCAGTGTTGCAGCAAATGGTCAGCGGTCATTTTCGTGGTGCAGCACGTGCATTCGTCAGTGCCACCTATCTTCAGTTTATTGAATAGGTGGTACCTCAGTCTATTGTGGCCAGTGCGAAGTCTGAAGACCACGACCTGCTCTCTTCTGTTCAACTGGTAATAGGCATCGTTTTTTGTGTAGCCAGTATGTTCTGTTTCCCATTTGGTCATGTATCTAGCTCTAATAAGCCGTTTTGACTCTTCGTATGTCACACTAGTATCTGGTTGTGGTAGTTTTGAACCTTCTTTTGCCAGTCTGTCTGCCTCCTCGTTGCCTTGGATGTTGCAGTAGTTGGATGGAACCCACTGCACCACTACCCTTTTTTGTGCGGACTGCTGGCATAGTTGACAGAGTACTGCTCTTAAATCATTAAGTTCAGTATTTTTCTGGCTTTTTAGTGCTGTAACTACGGCCAGAGCATCTGTAAGCAGGACTATATGGCTTTCATTCATTTTACCTGTCACCATTTCTTCCACTGCCGCCCTCAGTGCCTCTGCCTCCGCTCTGAAATTGCTGGTCAAGCTGCTTAACTAATCTAAACGGTTAAAACGGTAACGGATATGTCATGCAATTTATCCAACACCCGGTTAGACGTCTTCATTGACGATGATGGCCAGAATTGGGAGATTTAACATAGAAAGTCGGAGAAGGATCAAATACAATGTGAGATTAAGATTACAAATCAAAACACAAAGCACGGAGAAATGAAAACTATCCAAGTATTTTAGTGTTTAATAAGAATACCAGTAATTGAACACCGTGAACAACCGTATCAGGCAGGCATGAATCGAGGGATATCTTTGACAAGTTTCAAAATCACAGCACTTGAAATTTTCTTGTGAAAGTTCGAAGTATCCTTTCATGTTTCGTGAATTAAACTAAGGTCATGCAGACAAGGTTATAAGCTGGGGTGATAAGTTGAGATTTCCAGTAGAGGTTTTGACTAAACCTGCATCAAGTTTGGCTTACCGCCAGATCACAAGAACAAGAGATCATAATTTATCTAAATCTCAAGTGCTACAAGTGAAATGAATACAAAAAGATCAGGTAGAATTAAGCGTATTTAGATTAAAGGATTGTAATAAATATTTGTTGGTAATAAAGAGCAATGAAGACGCACGTGGTCTACAGGGGCTTTTTATTAGCGTTGTGGTGGAGTACTTCATTTTCAGTTAGACGGTCAGGTCAGGTCAGGTCATCCCGTAACCGGTGAGGTCGTTGGGGCACACATGAAGACATCCTCACAACTCCACGCCATCCCTCTCTGTCAGATGCCGCTGCTAGTGACTCTTCTGGTCGGAGACTGGTCCATTCTTTTATGTTGTCCTCCCATCTCTTTTTGGGCCAGCCTCTTCGTCGTCTGCCATGCACCTTTCCGTGGAGGATTGTGTTTGCAGGACCACTTGATCTCGATTTGTGACCGTACCAAGTGAGTTTCCTTCTTTTGACAGTTGCCAAGAGATCTTCGAAAGGCCCTATTGCTGTTGTAATTCTATCTCGTATTTCCTCGTTTGTAACTCGATCTTTGTACGTGACGTTTAAATGTTTTCGGAAACATCTCATCTCCAAGGCCTATATCCTTCGTTGAAGGTCAGCTGTAACTGTCCATGTCTGACAAGCATAGAGGAATATTGACAGGACCAGTGTACGCATTAATCTGATTTTCGTGCGTAGTGCTAACCGTTTATCTTGCCAGATTTTGTAAAGCCGTGCAAGCGCCGCTATTGTCTGTGCTATTCTGGCCAACACTTCACATTTTGATCCTTCATAACTAACAATCGACCCAGTTAGACGACGGGAGTTTAACTCTCGTTACCGATACGCCCCAGTCGACACAACAGCGAACGAGTACCTGACTTACTGTTAGGGAAAGACAGACAGCGAGGAAGAAATGTGGCCACCCAACCTCATAGACAAGCTGTGGTCTTTTGCAGAGAAGTAGCTCACTTCATTTTCGATAGCAGAATTACAAATTAATTTTAGAGTGGGGTGGCCGAATTGTTAGAGTATCTGTCACTTGACCAGGGTCATGCCGGTTCGAAATCTCGGTACGGTCTGTTTTATCTATCCGGGGTGAATTTATAACCAAGCCTACAAACTAGATAGCAACTCCATAATAAAATATTGATTATAACATTTTTTATATAATTGGTTATAACAGCCCACATACAACATACGTATTAGAGCGATCGGTATGTTCAGTATACACACCATGATATGTGCAGCACAGGTGAGATGGGCTGGCTATATGGTACATATGAAGGATGGCTTGGCTTCGTTCATTCTCAATCTCCCACTACCAAACACTGAAAGAGCTTAAGTAGCAGAATGTAGTCCAGAGAACGGAATGCGTTGTGTCGTAGTTTACAGCTTGACTGCGATATTTGCACCTTTCGGTCCAACACATCCGACTTCAGCAAGTATTTGTTTAGTACCAGGTTAGCATTCCTTCTTCGACCCCTTCTCCTTAGCCAGTCTGCTCTGCTGCAGCGTGTTATGCAGGATCACCGCGTGGAGGTGTAGAAGGGTTTTGGCAGCTCTGGTTCGCTGGCCCTGACGTTAGCAGTCAGCTATGGGTCGCTGACCACTGCAGCTCATGCGCTGTTCAGCATCTTGATCCCGTATGTTGGATCAACGTCTACCAAAATAGCTGCTCTATAGTGAACTCCAAAATGGCAAGATAGCAAGCGGTGGGCAGCGGAAAAGGTACAAGAACACACTTAAGAGATCACTGACCCAGAGAGGTATTAACCACGAGAACTAGGAAAGAATCACCACCAATCGCACAGACTGGTGTAGCACTATCGCTGAGGGTGTTCAGAGACATGAGGCATCAAGACTAAATGAGGCTATACAGAGACGATCGCTCCGAAAGTCGGCTCACATCAACCCGTCTTCAACCTCAGTGGAGGCTGATGTCCTATTTCCTGGTACTGAATGCGACAGATAATTCAGTGAATGCCGACAAAGTGGTCCTCATCGTTACGATGAACGAACAACATTGATTACAACAATAATTAATAATTCATTATTGTTTATATTAATTTCTATCTAAAATTATAAACTATAGAAAAACGTGACGTGCAGTTGACTCAATGACATGACCTATTTCCCCTGCCTGGGAGAAGATTGTGTACCTTTATCATAGAGCAACAGTTGCAGCTTAACGTCCTGTCAACCGTCTTCTTTGAAACCATTTTTCATCATTCTCACCTGCCAGGTAGTGAACGACATCAAAGCTAGTCGGGGCAGCATATATAGTCTGTCCATGGAGTTAATACGATGTCAGAACGTTCGCGGGGATTTAAGGGAAAATGGGGCTGTCAGTTGTAGGCGTTACTTAGGAAGAAGATCAAGATAAGGTAAGTAGAACAGGAGTAGGCAGCACATGGCCCGTAATAATCAGTGGTCTAGCCCACCATTGTCCTAAAAATTATGCGCGTGTCTGTAAACGTCAATATCAAACTTATTTAATATATTTTTAGTTTTAAATGTTCCATAGAATAAATTGTTGTCAAGGATGGAGTGTTAGAGACACAATTGTACTAAGCTACAGATTGGACGAGAAAGGGGGGGGGGCGGGGGAGGGAATGCAGTTCCCTTTGCTCACTGCCTTTCTTTACCCATTTACAAATGAATCATCCAAACCGCTGGGTCGACTGAAGCGTGCTGGTAGTGAGAGTTGTAACTCTGTGCCTTTGTTATGTAAAGCGAGTACTCTGCAACTACATATGTATGTTTTAAATTATTTACTATTTTCTGATGTAAATAACAAACGAAATGGCATACATAGATCACTATTTCTCACATAATTCCTGTACACTTTTGCCCTCTTTATTACATCGATGTTTTCTAAAATATACTGACCAAAGCCGTACGTTACATCATAGTTAGATGGAATTTACTGATCAAGACCCTACCTTACACCAGGGGCAGGTGAAAACTACGGACCAAGACCGTACATTACACCAGGGCCAGGTGAAATCTACTGACCAAGCCCTATCCTCTGCCTCTTCCAGGTAAGACATAATGACCAAGACCCTGCCCTACAACAGGTACAGATAAAACACATTGACCACGACCCTAAATTACGCCAGGACTAGATAAAACACATTGACCAAGACTCTAAATTACGCCAGGACTAGATAAAACACATTGACCACGACCCTAAATTACGCCAGGACTAGATAAAACACATTGACCAAGACCCTAAATTACGCCAGGACTAGATAAAACACATTGACCACGACCCTAAATTACGCCAGGACTAGATAAAACACATTGACCAAGACCCTAAATTACGCCAGGACTAGATAAAACACATTGACCAAGACTCTAAATTACGACAGGACTAGATAAAACACATTGACCAAGACCCTAAATTACGCCAGGATTAGATAAAACACATTGACCAAGACTCTAAATTACGCCAGGACTAGATAAAACACATTGACCAAGACTCTAAATTACGCCAGGACTAGATAAAACACACTGACTTATCTCCCATCTCACGTCCTTGCGATAAGCGTGGCCAGGTTCAGTTACTGAAATTAAAATAAAGCGAGGCTGCGAGGTTGTTTCTGCAGTCAGACCAACCTAACCAGTTGGGGATAGCGAGGTTGTTTCTGCAGTCAGACCAACCCAGCCAGTTGGGGATAGCGAGGTTGTTTCTGCAGTCAGACCAACCTAACCAGTTGGGGATAGCGAGGTTGTTTCTGCAGTCAGACCAACCTAACTAGTTGGGGATAGCGAGGTTGTTTCTGCAGTCAGACCAACCCAGCCAGTTGGGGGTCGACACTGTAATCAACTTATGGAGAGCCCAATCACTCCCCTACAGTGGCTCCCTCCTCTTATTGTGGAATGACGGGAAAAAAGATAGGCGATGCACTATCCAAAGCAGGTCGAAAAATGGAACAATACACCCATAAAGTGCCACATAAGGAGGCTAAAACAGTCATTCGCAGACAGTATGAAATACAATGGGAGAAAGAAATGGTAGAGAGTAACAGTCTAGATCCAATCGGCCAACTATAAAGACATCATTAAACTGCAATCTTCCGCACGAGAACGGGCCACAGTAGACTACTGGGCCACCTATATCGGCTCAACATTTCCAAAACAAATGAATGTACATGTGAGACAGAGTACAAACCCATGAACACGTACTTCAAGAATGACCGGCCTACGAAGAACTAAGATGCCAGATTTGCGCAGATGGAGCAGAACTGAAGCACAAACTATAGGGTCACGCTCATGACCTGGAAAGGATAGGACTTCATCCTGGAGATAAGATTGCAGATTTAGTTTGATCAGGAAAACCAAAACACAGAAGAAGAGGATTTCACGACAGCCAGGAGGACCTATGTTCCGACTTTTCACTACGATCAGAAGCTAAGAAAAACCTCTGCAACCAGCGGCTAAGAAACATCGTCAAACGTGCAGAACTGAGGACATGAGAACACAAATAACACCATGACACACACTAGAACACCAACATAAGCGTGACACACACTAGAACACCAACATAAGCAAGACACACACTAGAGCACCAACATAAGCGTGACACACACAAGAACACCAACAAGAGTCTGACGCACACTAGAACACCAACAACAGCCTGACACACACTAGAATACCAACAACAGCCTGACACACTAGAACACCAACAACAGCCTGACACACACTAGAACACCAACAACAGCATGATACAAGCTAGAACACCAACAACAGACTGACACACACTAGAACACCAACAACAGCCTGACCCACACTAGAACACCAACAACAGCATGATACACTAGAACACAAACAACAGCCTGACACACACTAGAACACCAACATAAGCGTGACACACACTAGAGCACCAACAACAGCATGATACACACTAGAGCACCAACAACAGCCTGACACCCACTAGAGCACCAACAAAGGCGTGACACACACTAGAGCACGAACAACAGCCCGACACACTAGAGCACCAACAAAAGCCTTACACACACTAGAGCACCAACATAAGCGTGACACACACTAAAGCACCAACAACAGCATGATACACACTAGAGCACCAACAACAGCCTGACACCCACTAGAGCACCAACAACAGCGAGACACACACTAGAGCACAAACAACAGCATGATACACACTAGAGCACCAACAACAGCCTGACACCCACTAGAGCACCAACAACAGCGTGACACACACTAGAGCACCAACAACAGCATGATACACACTAGAGCACCAACAACAGCCTTACACACACTAGAGCACCAACATAAGCGTGACACACACTAGAGCACCAACAACAGCATGATACACACTAGAGCACCAACAACAGCCTGACACCCACTAGAGCACCAACAACAGCGAGACACACACTAGAGCACCAACAACAGCATGATACACACTAGAAACGAACAACAGCATGATACACACTAGAATACCAACAACAGCATGATACACACTAGAACACCAACAACAGCATGATACACACTAGAACACCAACAACAGCCTGACACACACTAGAGCACCAACATAAACGTGACACACACTAGAGCACCAACAGCCCGACACACATTAGAACACCAACAACAGCCCGACACACACTAGAGCACCAACAGCCCGACACACACTAGAGCACCAACAACAGCCCGACACACACTAGAGCACCAACAGCCCGACACACACTAGAACACCAACAACAGCCTGACACACACTAGAACACCAACAACAGCCTGACACACACTAGAGCACCAACAGCCCGACACACACTAGAGCACCAACAACAGCCTGACACACACTAGAACACCAACAACAGCCCAACACACACTAGAGCACCAACAGCCCGACACACACTAGAACACCAACAGCCCGACACACACTAGAGCACCAACAACAGCCCGACACACACTAGAGCACCAACAACAGCATGATATACACTAGAGAACCAACAACAGCTTGACACACACTAGAACACCAACAACAGCCTGACACACACTAGAGCACCAACAGCCCGACACACACTAGAGCACCAACAACAGCCTGACACACACTAGAACACCAACAACAGCCCAACACACACTAGAGCACCAACAGCCCGACACACACTAGAACACCAACAGCCCGACACACACTAGAGCACCAACAACAGCCCGACACACACTAGAGCACCAACAACAGCCCGACACACACTAGAGCACCAACAACAGCTTGACACACACTAGAACACCAACAACAGCCTGACCCACACTAGAACACCAACAACAGCCTGACCCACACTAGAACACCAACAACAGCATGATACACTAGAACACAAACAACAGCCTGACACACACTAGAACACCAACATAAGGGTGACACACACTAGAGCACCAACAACAGCATGATACACACTAGAGCACCAACAACAGCCTGACACCCACTAGAGCACCAACAAAGGCGTGACACACACTAGAGCACGAACAACAGCCCGACACACTAGAGCACCAACAAAAGCCTTACACACACTAGAGCACCAACATAAGCGTGACACACACTAAAGCACCAACAACAGCATGATACACACTAGAGCACCAACAACAGCCTGACACCCACTAGAGCACCAACAACAGCGAGACACACACTAGAGCACAAACAACAGCATGATACACACTAGAGCACCAACAACAGCCTGACACCCACTAGAGCACCAACAACAGCGTGACACACACTAGAGCACCAACAACAGCGTGACTCACACTAGAGCACCAACAACAGCCTTACACACACTAGAGCACCAACAACAGCATGATACACACTAGAGCACCAACAACAGCGAGACACACACTAGAGCACCAACAACAGCATGATACACACTAGAGCACCAACAACAGCCTGACACCCACTAGAGCACCAACAACAGCGAGACACACACTAGAGCACCAACAACAGCATGATACACACTAGAAACGAACAACAGCATGATACACACTAGAATACCAACAACAGCATGATACACACTAGAACACCAACAACAGCATGATACACACTAGAACACCAACAACAGCCTGACACACACTAGAGCACCAACATAAACGTGACACACACTAGAGCACCAACAGCCCGACACACATTAGAACACCAACAACAGCCCGACACACACTAGAGCACCAACAGCCCGACACACACTAGAGCACCAACAACAGCCCGACACACACTAGAGCACCAACAGCCCGACACACACTAGAACACCAACAACAGCCTGACACACACTAGAACACCAACAACAGCCTGACACACACTAGAGCACCAACAGCCCGACACACACTAGAGCACCAACAACAGCCTGACACACACTAGAACACCAACAACAGTCCAACACACACTAGAGCACCAACAGCCCGACACACACTAGAACACCAACAGCCCGACACACACTAGAGCACCAACAACAGCCCGACACACACTAGAGCACCAACAACAGCCCGACACACACTAGAGCACCAACAACAGCATGATATACACTAGAGAACCAACAACAGCCTGACACACACTAGAGCACCAACAACAGCATGCAAATTGAACACTTTTCGGCTCGCCCCATCTCCTCTCAAGTCTTCCTACTGGGGGCTAACCGTCCTTAATCTTGTAACATCACTAGACTACAGCCAGCAGATGGGTTGCTTTCTACTGGGGGCTAACCGTCCTTAATCTTGTAACACCACTAGACTACAGCCAGCAGATGGGTTGCTTTCTACTGGGGGCTAACCGTCCTTAATCTTGTAACATCACTAGACTACAGCCAGCAGATGGGTTGCTTTCTACTGGGGGCTAACCGTCCTTAATCTTGTAACACCACTAGACTACAGCCAGCAGATGGGTTGCTTTCTACTGGGGGCTAACCGTCCTTAATCTTGTAACACCACTAGACTACAGCCAGCAGATGGGTTGCTTTCTACTGGGGGCTAACCGTCCTTAATCTTGTAACACCACTAGACTACAGCCAGCAGATGGGTTGCTTTCTACTGGGGGCTAACCGTCCTTAATCTTGTAACATCACTAGACTACAGCCAGCAGATGGGTTGCTTTCTACTGGGGGCTAACCGTCCTTAATCTTGTAACACCACTAGACTACAGCCAGCAGATGGGTTGCTTTCTACTGGGGGCTAACCGTCCTTAATCTTGTAACATCACTAGACTACAGCCAGCAGATGGGTTGCTTTCTACTGGGGGCTAACCGTCCTTAATCTTGTAACACCACTAGACTACAGCCAGCAGATGGGTTGCTTTCTACTGGGGGCTAACCGTCCTTAATCTTGTAACATCACTAGACTACAGCCAGCAGATGGGTTGCTTTCTACTGGGGGCTAACCGTCCTTAATCTTGTAACATCACTAGACTACAGCCAGCAGATGGGTTGCTTTCTACTGGGGGCTAACCGTCCTTAATCTTGTAACACCACTAGACTACAGCCAGCAGATGGGTTGCTTTCTACTGGGGGCTAACCGTCCTTAATCTTGTAACATCACTAGACTACAGCCAGCAGATGGGTTGCTTTCTACTGGGGGCTAACCGTCCTTAATCTTGTAACATCACTAGACTACAGCCAGCAGATGGGTTGCTTTCTACTGGGGGCTAACCGTCCTTAATCTTGTAACATCACTAGACTACAGCCAGCAGATGGGTTGCTTTCTACTGGGGGCTAACCGTCCTTAATCTTGTAACATCACTAGACTACAGCCAGCAGATGGGTTGCTTTCTACTGGGGGCTAACCGTCCGTAATCTTGTAACATCACTAGACTACAGCCAGCAGATGGGTTGCTTTCTACTGGGGGCTAACCGTCCTTAATCTTGTAACACCACTAGACTACATCCACCAGATGGGTTGCTTTCTACTGGGGGCTAACCGTCCTTAATCTTGTAACATCACTAGACTACAGCCAGCAGATGGGTTGCTTTCTACTGGGGGCTAACCGTCCTTAATCTTGTAACATCACTAGACTACAGCCAGCAGATGGGTTGCTTTCTACTGGGGGCTAACCGTCCTTAATCTTGTAACATCACTAGACTACAGCCAGCAAATGGGTTGCTTTCTACTGGGGGCTAACCGTCCTTAATCTTGTAACACCACTAGACTACAGCCAGCAGATGGGTTGCTTTCTACTGGGGGCTAACCGTCCTTAATCTTGTAACACCACTAGACTACAGCCAGCAGATGGGTTGCTTTCTACTGGGGGCTAACCGTCCTTAATCTTGTAACACCACTAGACTACAGCCAGCAGATGGGTTGCTTTCTACTGGGGGCTAACCGTCCTTAATCTTGTAACATCACTAGACTACAGCCAGCAGATGGGTTGCTTTCTACTGGGAACTAACCGTCCTTAATCTTGTAACATCACTAGACTACAGCCAGCAGATGGGTTGCTTTCTACTGGGGGCTAACCGTCCTTAATCTTGTAACATCACTAGACTACAGCCAGCAGATGGGTTGCTTTCTACTGGGGGCTAACCGTCCTTAATCTTGTAACACCACTAGACTACAGCCAGCAGATGGGTTGCTTTCTACTGGGGGCTAACCGTCCTTAATCTTGTAACATCACTAGACTACAGCCAGCAGATGGGTTGCTTTCTACTGGGGGCTAACCGTCCTTAATCTTGTAACACCACTAGACTACAGCCAGCAGATGGGT